>OU015492.1:11601329-11903829 GCA_907164885.2 Dolomedes plantarius
AGAATAATGTACACGTACGCGGATGTTGCGAATAAAGAAACTCATTAATGAAATCACAGAATAATAATAAAAGCAAACAATTTTCAAATTTAAAAGTTCAGTATGATTGATAATGGTAAAATAAAAAAGCTACCGTGCGCGCCATCTAGGGGAAGAAATATTGTTTATAATGTTTATACTTCGATTTTTAAACAAACAATAAGATGTGTAATTCGAAAATAACAATTCTAATGAAGCGGAGATCTTAATCTTTAAAATGGTACCTCATTTATCGATTTTGGTTAAGTATGAAGAGAGAAAAAGGGATGAAAAAGCACCTTTTAGAAATAATATATGTAGATTATTCCGTAAAAAAAATTCAATGGGGATCAGCCTCCTATGGCCATGCAGACAATAGACTAAAGTCCTGTTCACACTGCGTCCGTCAGCGTCAGCGTTACTCGTATTGAAATACATATTTAACCAATTATAAACCTCCAAACGATTAGCCACGAAATTGTTAAGGTCTTTGTTTGGTTTAAGATATGTCAACATAAGTAACGCTGACGCAAATGGACGCAGTGTGAACAGGCCCTTACAAAATGTGTGGATATTCGTTTTAACTGATATCTCTGCATTTAGAGTTATTCATATTGTTAACGTATGCAGTATTATGGGGGAAAAAACTGACGTGAGATGTATTTTTGGGGCGTAAAAAGAGAAAAAAATAATGTTTCGATTTTTGAAGGTACTATTGTAGATAACACTAAACTATTTGAATCTTACATAAAGTTCGAGAAGGAAATTATATGAACTCTATTTTAAAATTTTTCAAAGCAACCGGGACCAACAATTGGTTAAACACAGCGCCCATTTCCATCCAATTCGGAACTCTCACAAGTTCGCCGCAGCAATGCTCAAATGTTACAAAACTTGTACGAGGAGGACACGAGAGCTCACAAAGGGATATTTTTGGAAATGTCATTTCTCTTTTCTTCAGCATTTTTAGAACCATACTTGAGTTCAAAAGAAATTGCGAATATTTCTTTTCTTTGCCGTTTACTCTGAATTGCTCAGGAAGGCTCAAAATTGCAGACCTCGGGGAAGGAACCCTAATCGATCCCAAATGGAGGTCGAAGCTGAAATGCTCATTGACAAAAGTGGGAGAAAAGAAAGATAAATAAGAGGGACTCATTGTAAAAGTAAATGTGAAAAATAAATAAAGTGTAGTGAAACATTACTGTGGCGCGAGGAGTGTGATTATGGCCCGCGCACGTGACTTGACAGTCATTATGCAGTCACAATTTTCTGCACTTTGACGCGTGAGTAAAGCGTGGTTCCTCCAAGCTACTTGAATTCGTTAAAACTTCTCGCCTACATGCATACAGATATGAAGGTGTTATATATATATATATATATATATATATATATATATATATATATATATATATATATATATATATATATATATATATATATATATTTATTTATTTATTTATATTGTGTATATATATATATATATGTATGTGTGTGTGTGTATTAGATAATCCCAGAAAACTATTGATTAGGTGATATAAAACAAGGTGTATGCTATTATATAATTAAAAGTACTTCCCAAGATAGATGCAGAGCTAAACAAAGATGTACAACAATACAGAATTTACTGAAGGAAGAATCTGAAATCTTAGTGATTGATTGATTCTACAAGGCCAGTCATAATGTTAAGCAACGTAAATTGCCTTGCCAGTTAGTATACATGCTTATCTTGCGAGTACCTTTCAAGAATCACCTTTCAATGAAACTAGAAAATTAGATCTTGGATGTATTTAGATTCACTGTAACTTCTCAATACGTTTTACTCTGAAGTGTTTCAGTAATTGTGAGTTTGTCTCTCTCAACTGTGCTGGTCATGTTGGAATTCTATTTCTCCCATGAGGTTTACGTATTCAAGTTTGGATTTATTTATTTAACTATTTATTTATTTTTATCAATTACTTAGCGCCAATTATTTTTGGCGTAATTATTTAAATGCAAAACCGGCCTGCCAGTCAACTTTAATTTATCTCAATTTTTTACAGATAAAAGAAACCAATCCTCAAAATATGTAAGAAAAGGGGACCAGAAATGGTATAAAATTTACAACAATCTTAACAGATACACTATTTCATCGCTGTTATCAGAGAGACGGATGTAAAAGAAGCAAACGTATCAAAGAAGCAAAGATGAAAAAGAAGCAAAGTGTGACACGCGTGGACAAACCAAAACCAAACATACAGAAAATTGAAAACCAGGTAATTTATCATATCTTAGTTCACATAATTAAAATGCATCCACGCCAAAAATGCCTTCAAGTAGTTTTCTTTCATGGATGATTTCTACCTGGGCTGGGATGCGTCGGAAGCATGAAGATGAATAAATTCTATCGCGTTTAGTAGCTATTTGCTTAGCTAATAATTTCTTAATTATCGTTGGCGAAAGGGAAAGCTCGCTCTTGGCAGTTCCCAGCCACGCTTTATGTTGGTTGACTGATAATTTTAAATTTTCACGACCGACCGTGGTTAAAATTTAAAAAAGTGGATAATGCAACGTCGAAATAATGTCAGTAATTTGAACATTTTTCAGTCTTGCAGAATCCATTTAGCTACTGAACATTTGTGGGAAAATGTATAATTATCTAGAAATGGATGCACGGCTCGCAAATGCTTGAAAAGTTCTAATAAAGCGTATATTTTATTTAACAACAGAAAATGAAATAACTGTAAATACGGCAAGACTTGAACTTCTGGGGAACTTATGATGAAATTTTTGGGGTATACTTGAAAGTTTGCCACTCGATTGTTATCCCTATGATTATGCATAAAAAAAAAAAAACCAAAAGAAAGCAATTTACCGCCTTACCATACTCAGGTTATTTCGTTGCCACACCAGGTCAACAAAACTGTTGAAACATGGAGACAGTAAATCAGAGGAGCAGCAGCACTTATGTGGGTATTTAAGGGTAAAAGAATCAAAAGTGTGAAACTTATAACTTAAAAAGACACAGAAACACAGAAGAAAGTCATTCCCGTAATGGAGATCGTCATTCTAAGGCCCTTACAAACTTAAATTGAGAAAAAAAACAGAAAACTAGGGCATTTCATATGATGCAGAACATTTTGAAAACTCGATCCGGTTATTTGCATAGCAATAAGTTCAATAAAAAAGAAAATATGATTAAAACAATTAAAATCTAAAAAAATAAGAAAAATAAATTAAAATGAAGAATGCACATATAAAACAATAAAGCATTAAAAAATAAAAATTTTATTTCCATAACCGTATCTAAAAATGTAGCAAATGGAATTCACCAGTCAATTAGTGTAAAATAAAAGCAATCTATTGTATGCGGAATCAATCTTAAGAGTTATTTGCAAGCACGGCGACCATGTATTTGGTTTCTTCTATCTATTATATGATATGCGTTGCCTGTTAACTGTTAATCCTGATCAGCTGATTGACTATATCATGCACATTTTTTAGACGATTTTGGTAAGCGGTAATAAAAAACCGTTTGCTTCAAAAGAAATAATTGCAATTGTACTATGTTTTTAAAAGTCAAAATTATCGTCTGCGGCTTGAAAGTTTTGTTTTTATTCAAAATGGCGTTTTTAACAAAGCAGTGGTTCGAAGGCTACATTTATGCTCTTTCCGAAGAGAAATATGCATACTCCGTTATCCAAAAACGATGTGAGAGTCATGGTTTTGTGATATCTAAAGCGTCGATAGGTAATATCGTCAACAAGAAAGGAAAAAAACGTCAAATTGGAGCCTCAAGTGGGACAAAAATTCCAAACAAGTATCCAAGGAAAAAACGGACATCTTCGACTATTGCAAAGGTACGTTGTTTAATGTTAAAAGAAAATCCCTCTAGTCAAAGGACAGTTGCAAAATCATTAAAATGCTCGGTATCCACTGTAAACAAAATGATAAACGTTGATTTAAATCTTAAGAAAGCGAAAAAACGCAATATGCATCGTCTTCTTCCAAATCATATCGCTGAACGCAGGACACGCTGCAGAATTCTATATGAGAAACACTTATCCAAAGAAAAATGGAAAACAATCGTCACAATAGATGAATCATGGGTGTATTTAAATGATTGCAACAAAAAAAGAGCCATTTATTATCATAAAAGGGGAGAAAAAAAATTTAAGTACATGGTTCAAAGAATCGAAAGAAAGTTTTTCTAAGGGATTCATGATTGTTGCTGGTTTTTCTTATAATGGCAAGTTAAAAATAAAGAGAGTGGAAAAAAATGTCAAGATTAACTCCAAATACTATCAGGAACATATTTTACCGCCAATTTTTCTGAATGAAATACCATCGCTTTACCCACAGTGCCATCAATCTGTGAGACTCCATCAGGACAAAGCTAGCAGTCACACATCAAAATCCACTGTAAATTTCCTAAAAGAAATGGAACAAAAAATTGGTATCAAGGCCATACCCTTCACTGATATCCCTACTAAATCTCCCGATGTATCACCTATGGATTTTTGTGCTTTCGGACTTTTAAAATCTGCATTATCCAAACGTCGTCCCAAAACCCTTACAGGACTCTGGAAAGTTGTTCAGGAGGAATGGGATAGAATACCTCTTCTGACACTTCAAAAGGCATTATTATCCTGGAAATTGCGGTGTCGAAAGATAGTTCAGAATAAGGGATGTCAAATAGAACATTTAAAACACAAGAATTTTATGTAATTTAGTTTTGTGAATACAATATACATCGTCTAAAAAATGTGTGAACAGCCTCTGTATATATATATATATATATATATATATATATATATATATATATATATATATATATATATATATATATATATATTGTTTGGGTAAAAAAAAACTTGCAAATTCAACAAAATGGAGGAAATTAAAAAAAATGGAAGTATATATGTTTTTCAACTATTTTAAACTTATCAGCCTTTATTCTCACCCAAGTAGCAATAACATGAATCAAATATAAATTTCGGGAAATCTAAAATACGGGCTCCAAAATGCCAGATAAACTACATTAGTTTTAATAACAAAGAATAGATAACATTCTCAGTTATTAATCCCTACCTAGTAATAGGAATGTAAGTAAATATTGACAAATCCCTACGTATATCTAGATACTCGCCGCATAATGATTTATAATTGGCAGGAGTGACTCGAGATTAGGCAGCCTATGACGATACTTGTGTAAGGTGCAATCCGACTCCACAGGATATTTCTGAAGTACCTAAAGGGAATAGAATAACTCTTCGAAAAAGGCAAAACATATAGAGGGAAAATTTTATACTCGAGTGTTTCCAAGAGTAAAAGCTTTTAAGGAACAATATATCTTTTGATCCTAAATAAATTGTAGTCGCAAAGTACCAGTTTTAGTTCAAATAAAATAACCAAAATTCATTGCTACTTATCTTAAACATATACAAAGAATAATGAGTATATGGGAATATAGCAAAGCACTCCCAGCTTAAGCATTCCACCCACACCACTAAACCCACTGAACATTAAGTTAGTTTCTTAACACAAGCACTAACTTATAACAGCAAGTCCTTTCACATAGCACCAGAAACATTTACTCAAAACGTACTTCTGTATCATACGGTGGATTGGCTTACCGCTGATGCGATGATAGTTAGCTTCCTGATCCTTGCTTGATCGCCACTGCTTCGGTAATCTAAGTTCGATAATCGGCTCATTCTGTTCAACTCGTTACTTTCTCCTCATATGTAAAATGACAGTACTTGATAGTTTGTGTTATTTTTTTAAATAAATTCTAAATAATAAAACAATGAAAAATATTTTTCGTTAGTTTTCATTATTTATTGTAATTTTTTAATGCATTATCTGAAATAAACAACTAAGTAACTAGATGAGGTAATCAATCCGTAAAAGAGAAAAAACGTAAGAGGATAGAAAAAATCATCTACTGTTAGGCTTTTAATATACATTTTTAAAATTAAATTAATTGCCTAAACAGCGAATTAATTACCTAATAATTACCTAGGCAAAAAAAATACTGTTTACATTCCATTAGCTGCATTTTAGTTTAATCTACTTTGAAAATCTTGTAAAGTACGTATACATAGGATGGCGAAAATTTTGCACTGATAGAGAATTCGCTAAATTTTGTTGCATTTGTTACTTGCGTTTACGACGACCCTTTGCTTTTAACCGCGGCTTATTCAGGTCATGCTCGTATTTCACAAAGGGCACTCACTGCCTTGAGTAGGACAATCAAGCTAGTTGGGTAACTGCTGTTGATGTTGAACACAGAATCATCCCTGTACACATCTCTCCAGATTTTTTTACTCCATTCATCATCTCCCCTGTGCCTTCTGTTTCCACACTCACCTCACTAGATTTCACGTGATAACATCTACCCGAAATCGCTACCAACAGCAAACCTTGAAGGTAATACGCTTTATCTGAAGGCGTGGGAGTGCGTGTGTGTATCTAAAATTCCCGTTCCCTCAGTTCTATTTGCTTCCTTCGATTATTACAAAAAAATATAAAAAGTGCCATTGTCTCGGTCGCATGAATACAAATCTCCCCTGTCTGATAAAAGATAAACGTTTGTCATTTCCCCTCGGAGATCTCGCTCAAGATCTTGATCGAAAAGACACACAGATCTGGATTTTCCATTTTAAAAAAATGAATCACAGAGTAAAAGGAAATATACCTTGGCATTAGCGAAAGATTTAGTTAGAATGCATTGATGACAACCTGTGGCGCACCCAGGGATGGGGGGGGCTGGCAACCCCCAAAGAAAGAAAAGAAAAATAAGAAAAATTTTAGACTATGTTTTGTCGCCTACAAATAAAGCAATTTGAATGCCAAAATCTAGTTACTATGAGATCAGGGCAAAATATAATTTAAAGTATTGAAAAATGTGTTTCACAAGCTTCTGTACAGTTATTACTGAAAGGAAAAGGGGGAAAAACTTTATGTGATATCCCTAAGACAACTGATTTCCTTGTTGTTTCATCATTGTTTTATTAATTACTACCATGTTTTTATTAACTCGCTTTCTTGTTTGTTTGTTTGTTTGTGTGTATGTGTTTATCCGGTACAAATCTTGCAATCGATTTTTAACTAACTTCCCGACTAGCTAGACATTTGAAACTTTTAGAATAGCTCAGAACACAATGACAATGCATTATTTTAATACTTTTAGCCATCTTTAAGCAGGATTGAATTCATTTTCAATTAATTTTGTTTTGTAGACTGGTGCAGCCATCTAGCGGCCGGGACGGGAACGAAAAGTTAAACGCAAGTTAACTTCCAATTAACTTCATTTTCTTTCAAGTTGATGGGATAATTCATCAAAAAAAATTTTAAAAAGTTTTTATTAATACATAGAATTGTCAAGTTTATATGATTCAACAGAAAATTTAAAAACATGGTATATAAAAAGTTCTTTTTATCTTGTAATTATTAATTAATAATGTCTCACATTTTAAATTATCAAGATCTTGAGACTACGAAAAACTAAGAAGTACCTAGGACATTGCATGAGTTTTTCTCTACAAAGCGAAAAGTGAAATGTAATGTTCATGATAGTGTACATAAATCTGGAAATAAAATACAAAATTAAGTTCTTACCACTATGTCAAAGGAAAGATATGAAAGGGATAAGAATTGAAGATGCCAAGATTAACAGAAAGATAGAAAAATTCCGAAGATTTTTCAGAAAATATCTTATACATTGAATTTTTCCTCCTGGTTCCCTTTAGTTTTAAAGGAAAGGTAGAGGTTTGAAAAACTTTTTCGGTTATAAATATTTATAATTACATTTTTTTCCCTCTTCAATGCTCCCAAAAACATGCGAACAGTCCTTTAAATAGCGCTTCTATAAATTTCTAAATATATTTCTTTATTTCTTCTGAGTGAGTCAATTAAAACGAAAATCCACGACAAACTTCTACAATTATTCTGTAAAGGGCGTTTTTGTAATTATCATCTGAGTTTTTGTTCTATTTTTTATGTGAAACGATAAAAATCAACAACATTTTTAAGTTCGACAACCATTTTCTAAAGACTTGTAAAACATAACTGTAGCAGATGTTTTAGCTTTTTTTCCAGTCTACTTAAATATTAAAAGCGGTTACTGAACTAAATGAATAGCAACAAAAAAAAAATTTAAGTGTAACAAATTACTACCATTAAGAGTAAAATAAATGACAGCACTGAATTTCAGAAATGAAACCTCTCACCTTAAGAGAAAAGTTTGACAAAAGTAATGTTTATAAGTTGGTCCCTCCCGTCACTGAGATAAAAACATGATTCACCTAAAAAAATATTTTTCTTTGATGTTCATGTACCTTAGTTTTGATAAAAGGATTTCATTTTACATCGTCAGAAATTAAGAGAAATAATACATTCACTTTCGTTAAGCGAAGTTTCCAGTCTCTCTCTCTGGTTTAGAGCAGTTGAGTAAACAAGCAATAAAATTTTCTCCTAAATAAACAAATAATAATTTTTCCGTTTCAATATTATACGTTGCTGCCCAAACATTGCTGACGAGGTGGCCGAGTGGTTAAGGCGATGGACTGCTAATCCATTGGGCTCTGCCCGCGTGGGTTCGAATCCCATCCTCGTCGTGAAACTTTTTGAACAACGCAAAATCGTCTCTAAAATTTTGGAAGTTGTTTTAAAATTTCTTACGAATCGGAGGTAAAGCGAAGAGTTTTATGTGATAAACATTTTTAGGGAGAGAAATAATTTTTAACTATCTTTAAATTAAGATAAAATATTTTTTATTGTATTTTAGTTTTGCACTTTATTATATGTTAGTCTCCAATAAATTTATGCAATAAATAATCTTAACAAAAAATATTTTCTTAAGTATATTTCAATTTTGCATTTCTCAATAGCAACGGTGTAATAAATTTTTGTTTATTATTTAAAACCACAGAAAAAAAATTTCTCCGTTGTATTTCAGTTAGGGTGAACAGATTCCTTAACATGAAATATTGGGTCATCCCATAAGTAATGCGGTTTTCTCTTATTGCTCAAAATGAATGTTTTACATGTATTAGAATATATTCTAATAAATGGGTCATATTAGAATATATTCTAATAAAAATAAATGATATAAATGATATTAATATTATATCATTTATAAAAATAAATTATATTAATATTATATCATTTATTTTTATAAATGATATTCTAATAAAAATAAATTATATAATCTATATCATTTAAATTAGAATATATTCTAATATATTGGGTCATCCCATAAGTAATGCGGTTTTCTCTTGTTGCTCAAAATTAATGTTTTACATTTATTAGAATATATTCTCCCCTCCAAGTCCTGTTTGTTGCCTCATTGGGGCGGAGGGGTGTTCCTGGGCGGAATGGGCGACGTACGTCGGGAGTTTTAACTCCTGGTAGGGTCACCCTAGGCGTGAAGGCCATTCCATTTTGCTGAGCTAAGACAGACAGGCACCCGGGGCTAAGTCAGTCTTCTCCCTCTGGTGCCCCAGGCCTTTGGGCTAATTGAAGCTGCTCCTTTCCCTTTACCATGAGTCCTCCTTTTTCTGATTTGAATACTGCATCGCCCGTCGCGCAGGTTATGAAAGGGCCGACTTTTTAGCCAGGACTGCGGCTGAGGAGTACGTGATACCTTGTGAGGCTCTTACTTTTAGAGAGATTTACTCCCTTATGAAGATTAAACAAAACCATCTTTGGAGAACTCCTCGTTGCCACCCATGGTACTTTGGAAGAAGTCCGGGTGGGTCTTTTCAGATCAAGCCCAGAAAGTATCAAACAGCCTTCTCGCGCTTCATGAGTGGTCATATTAAAGCACTCACTTTTCGGCAGGGACAGAAGATCTTCCCGGAGTGCCACTGGTGCTCTGCCGACATGGCCTCCCCTGCCCATATTTTAAATTGTTTGGGTTTTACTAAGGACGAGGTCCTTCTGGACCCTCTACTGATTTTAGACTTTTTAGAAATTTTTGGTTTTATGGAGATTGTCTAGCCTTGCTAGACAATCTGGGATTAGTAAAAAAAAAAAAAAAAAAGAATATATTCTCTCTCTGGTTTAGAGCAGTTGAGTAAACAAGCGATAAAAATTTTCTGCTAAATAAGCAAATAATTATCTTTCCGTTTCAATATTATATATTGCTGCCCATGCATTGCCGACGAGGTGGCCGAGTGGTTAAGGCGATGGACTGCTAATCCATTGGGCTTTGCCCGCGTGGGTTCGAATCCCATCCTCGTCGTGGAACCTTTTGAACAATGCAAAATCGTCTCTAAATTTTTGGAAGTTGTTTTAAAATTTCTTACGAATCGGAGGTAAAGCGAAGAGTTTTATGTGATAAACATTTTTAGGGAGAGAAATAATTTTTAACTATCTTTAAATTAAGATAAAATATTTTTTGTACTTATTAATGTATAAAGAGTGATAAATTTTTATTTTAAAATCTACAAAAAGATATTTTTTATTGTATTTTAGTTTTGCACTTTATTATATGTTAGTCTCCAATAAATTTATGCAATAAATAATCTTAAAAAAAATATTTTCCTAAGTATATTTCAATTTTGCATTTCTCAATAACAACGGTGTAATAAATTTTTCTTTATTATTTAAAACCACAGAAAAAAAATTTCTCCGTTGTATTTCAGTTAGGGTGAACAGATTCCTTTACATGAAATATTGGGTCATCCCATAAGTATTGCGGTTTTCTCTTATTGCTCAAAATGAATGTTTTACATTTATTAGAATATATTCTCTCTCTGGTTTAGAGCAGTTGAATAAACAAACGATAAAAATTTTCTGCTAAATAAACAAATAATTATTTTTCCGTTTCAATATTATATATTGCTGCCCACACATTGCCGACGAGGTGGCCGAGTGGTTAAGGCGATGGACTGCTAATCCATTGGGCTCTGCCCGCGTGGGTTCGAATCCCATCCTCGTCGTGGAACTTTTTGAACTTCGGAAAATCATCTTATACAGTAAAACCTCCCAAATCCGGACTTCTCAAATCCGGAAACCTCCCAAATCCGGAATGCTTTAATAAATGGCCAATTTTACTTTTCTATTTCACCGATAGATGTCGCTACCAAAATGATCGGTAAAAAATTGCGCTTCCTCTCAAGGAAGTGACAGCAACTATTTTGAGGGCTTTCAAGTGTCTGGGAAAGAAGCTGAAATAGCAGAATTAGTGGAATGTGCGAATAAAGGCAACATTAACATGGATAAATTGATCATACAGGAAGTTTTAGACATCGACGAAAATGTGCCGATCGTTCGTTCTCTTACACCGCATTTACACAATCGCGATAGCGGCGAATCGAATAGTGGGGGGCGAATGTCGCCAGGGGTCAAAGGGGAAAATGGCGACGAGAAGTCTTGTTCACAGCAAGAGGCGGGAAATTGAGAACGGTCACTCGCGTCGATGCAGGTTCGTGATTAATGTCTCGCGAATGTCTTGTGCCGCATTTACACATTCACGATCGAGCCACCCGTAAGACATTCGCGAGACATTAGTCACATTCTTGCATGGACGCGAGTGACCGTTCTCACATTCCCGCCTCTTGCTGTGAACAAGATTTCCCGTCGCCATTCTCACCTTTGACCCCCGGCGCCAATCGCCTCTTTGACTCGTGCCAGAAAACCGCTCCCGAAGCGAGCGCCACGATAGGCGAGGAGAAACGGCGAGAACACCGTTTACACATTCGTCCCCCTCAATTCGACTCGCCGCTATCGCGACTGTGTAAATGCGGTGTTACGGGTGGCGCGACCGCGAATGTGTAAATGCGGCATGAGCGATTCTGAAATTATTGATAGTGTGGTAAATAACAACGGTTACGAGGACAGCGATCGTGACATTGATTCAGAATGCCCCGAAAACAAAAGAATGTCAACGGAAGACCTGATAAAATCATTAGATTAAACAATATTAGGCTTAGAACACCGGAATTTTATCTCGGAATATGAAATTATGTCACTATATAGGATTCGAGTAAAAATTTCTAATAAGCTGAAACTAAAGCAACAGATATTGACTGAAATGTTTAAATTATAATGTAATTATATGTTCTGTATTTAGGTTTATTTAATAATTAAACCATTTTACTTTTTTTTAGTGTGTTTATTTTTTTCTCCTAAAACTTTGTAGTGTTATTTAAAAACCTCTCAAATCCGGAAAATTCCCAAATCCGGAATTGCCGTGTCCTGAACGATTCCGGATTTGGGAGGTTGTATTGTATTAGAATCTGTACAATTGGTATGTATACCAATAATAATCAATGTGAATCGAGTACCAGCAATATAAATGTAATAAACCAAACAGGTTTTTTTTTTCGGTCGTCAAAAACATTCGCCTATACTACGCCGCAGTTTGCCGTCCATTTTATTATAGGGGCACCATATAGGCGGACGGCACCATACAGATTGTAAGATCACGCAATAAATGTAAAACATTGCATTGTTCCTTTTGACTAATAAGAAAAGAAAACAGAATTGCTTATAGAATGACCCAATATATCTTGGCTCTATTACTTCCAATTCAACAAACAGGGCTCGATATAGTAACTAAGGTCATCTGGGATTGAATCCCTGCCTGTGAACATGTTGCCACCACAATTTAGACCAAGCACTCTCGCGGGCGAGATCTGGAGGGGGGGGGGGAGTACTTTCTGTCTTATCACCTTTATTTTCACCCATAACAGAGTCAGCAGCGAAGAAGCAATCAAATGAAAGCCACTTCAAATTTTAAAATTTTCACTCAGATAAGTTTTTTTTTTTTTTAACTTTTAAAAAAATCGTTTCTGATTTTTTTCTAAATTAAAGTTTCACTTAGGTGAATAGCAATCTAAAAGATCGTCCTTCAGAGCTTATTTTCTACCTACTGATTTGAAAAAATATTAACAGAATATTTGATACAACGATCAAAAACCAAAATGACGATAGGGGCAAGTTGGCCCATTGAATCCGGGCCATGTTGGCCCAATGGACCAAGATGTCCCGCAGTCCAAGGGTTTGTTTTCTACATTCATAAGCCTATAAAAGTCAATAAAATTGTCAATAAATCAGGAGAAGAGTAGATTCAATGTACTGGATGCAAACGTTGTGCACATTAATCATGTGTCACTGGGGACACGATATTTTATGTTTGCATTCATTGTGATGATGAGAAAGATTTCGATGAAGGCAGTAGTTAAGTTGGACAAAATATCTTTTTTTATCCGTTGTGTCGTTTATATACCAAATTAAAATTAAATTTGATATTTTGTGTGTTTTTTTATTTCCGTTAGTAATTCGAAAACCAAATCAAATTAGAGGTCCAAATTGCCCCGTTCGATGGGGCATGTTGGCCCAGTGACTTGATGTCCTGCTGAGCTTCATATAGAAACTATTAATTAATATTTTTCAAATTTTCTCACTCGTGGTTATGCTTTAAGATGTACTGATTGTACAAAATAAAAAAAATTTTTTATTTTAATTTAAAAAATTTTTAATATTGAAGAAAACATGGACCAACAAGCCCCGGTCTCCCTTACTTGAAATTCTTCTTCCATGCTCAGCAAAACATTATAGGATGGATATAATGAAGATAAGTGCATGGCTAAAGATCTCAAACCTGTTTCAAAAGAAAAGTTCTCTATGTCCAATACTCGAACCAAGTACCTCTTGTTGAAAGAAATAGCCCCATAATAACACCACCGGAATTTATGGGTTGAATCCCCTTTCCCATAATAGATGGAGACTAATAAACTCCACCCAGCCAGTCGAATCTGTCCTTTTTTAAGATTTCTTTTTTCGTGCTAGTGTTATAACTATCACGTTGCTTTATTATTTTCGGAACGTTCCCCAAGCAGATGCACCACTGGACCATTGCATCAGAAGGGACTCGCTTGCTGACTATATATATATATATATATATATATATAAATCTATATATATATATATATATATATATATATATATATATAAGATAAAGATGATAGAGAAAACCAGTGATAGATCTAAAACTACGTGCAGCCAGGAACAAACAACATGAAAAGAAAAGTATGAAATAGGTTTTAGACAGCATTTCTTCATCAGCGGTGTCAATGCTGTCTAAAAACCAATGGATTGTTTCCGATGAGTATGATCTATACAATAAACACACTCAGACACCGTACAATCCATGAAAAACAGAAGAAATGATTAAAAATTGAATAAAGATTGAATAATAGTACTTAACCAAAGAACAACAAGCCTGGCGCTAGACAGAGTGGAAGTTAAGTATTTGTAACCGCAAGATGACTGACGTCACAAAACTTGCAACCATGGAGGTAGTGGATTCTCAGTTACAGACTTACTTAGGTTACCGTATTTTAGGACTATTATACCCTTAATAATTTAGTTCATTGTTATTATTACTAAGAGTTATTTTTAACTATTATATTTATTTTTACTTATGATTTTTATTTTTATTTTTATTTTTAGTAGTTATTTTTTCTATTTTATCTTGTTGTTATGTTTAACATATTTAATGCAACAGAACAAACTATTCATTAAAATAAAAACAACCAATTATGTTTTTGGATAGACTTTCGGGGTAATTATTACGTGTTAGCACAATATATATATATATATATATATATATATATATATATATATATATATATATATATATATATATATATATATATATATATATATATATACATATATATTTATATAAGATAAAGTTGAAAGAGAAAAACCAGTATGAGCACTAAAGCTACTACATCCAGGAACCCAAAACACGAAAAGATAAGATTGAAAGAGGTTTTAGACAATATTTCATCATCAGCGGTGTCAATACTGTCTAAAAACCAATGGATTGTTTCAGATAAGTATGATCTATGCAATAAACATAGTCAGACACCGTACAAGCCATGAGTAACTGTAGAATTGAATATATATCCACTCAACCATAGAACACCAAGCCTGGCGCCAGACAGAGTGCAAGTTAAGAATAAGTAACCGCAAGATGACTGACGTCACAAAACTTACAACCAAGGAGCTAATGGAAACACAGCTGTCCTACTTTAAAGACTGTGTTTAGGACTATTTAACCTTAATTATATTAGCTTTATTATTATTACTAAGCGTATGTTATTATTGTTTTATTTTTATTTTTACTTTATTTTTTATTGTTTTTCATTTATTTTATTTTTAGTAGTAATTTTCTCTAATTACTTATTTTGTTGTTTTACTTATTAGTTGCAACAGAACTAACTATTCATGAAATCTAAAACTACTAATTATGTGCATGGAAAGACTATCAGGGTAATAATTACGTGTTAGCACAGCTATCAAGTCTAAAATATGCTTATTCCTATTGTCTTTAGAACAAAGCCTATTTATACGTACAAGCTGATTTACAATCATGTTCTTAAAAACATATTTATGTAAACAGATTAGGTAATTTTGAAATTTAACAATATTAAATTAATAATCTGATCTTTTGTCGTATAAGTCATAAGTAAATTTGCTATGAGAATTTAATTTTATGTTTATATCTAAAAAGTTTACATTAATATTATTTTGGCTGCTTTGTATTAGTTCCAGATTAGGAGGGTAAAAATTTAAGTCTATATGATTATTACTGTTATTTATTACTATTATATAATCTATATATCTAAATATACTGTAATTGCTATTATCTATATTTTTAATATTATTAACTTCAAAATAATGTAAGTATAAATTGTCTAGGATACTAGAAGCATTACCACCTTGTGGTACACCTTTGGTCTGTAAGAATATACTATTATTATGAACTATATAATTATGTTTAGTTACAAAATCTAGGAGCCTATTGAAATGAGTAAGTTTAAAATCGTTGCTTAAGTATTGAATATTAATTTGTACTAACTTTATTATTACACTATTTAATTCATTTATATTGATATTATTGAATAAATCTTTAAAGTCATAAGTTACTATTGTTTTACAATTATCTAATGTTTGTAGTTTTCTAATAAGACCCAAGCTATTATCAATTATACCACAAACACCAGAAGTTATTGTTTTATAGATTAATTTAAGGTAATTTAATAATAATACACTTCCTTTAGTAGCATAAGTGTTGTGTCCACAGGTTACTGCTCTAAAAGCAATAGGTGTTTTATGAAACTTAGGAACTAAAGTAATATAAGGAAAGAGATAGTTATTTGAAGTTATACCTATAAGTTTATATTTTGCAATAATTTTCTTAATTATACTAGTAGTTTCTTTTAAAGGCTGAAAAAGATCACTATTGTCTAGCTGTTTTCTTAAACATATGGCAAAATATTTTTTACAAATAATTGCATAGTTGTTGGCTGCTTTATCTACATAAGTGATTATAAAATATTCTTGTAATTTTGTTATAGCTTCTTTCAAGTGTTTATAGGAATTATTAATGAAATTACTATAATTGGGTAATTTAGAATGTACTAGCTTAAGTAAATTAATTTTCCATTGGTTGAAGGCTTCTGTAGGTATAGGATAATTAATAGCTATTTTATATATAAATTTATCTAAATCAGCATTTAAGAAACTTATAATTTTCTTATTATTATTAGTACTAGGTAATCTATACTTAGTTCCCAAATTCATCATCAACTCACGCAGTGCTAAATTATCCACTATTTCCAAATTGCCTGTTATTACAGGACCATGTGCCGTGTCAACATAACTATTGTATTTGGGCAGATGACATACACAATTTAATTTTATTGAGAAAAAATTTTTGAGACCTGATTATAGTTAAATATACGTCTACCCATAGGCAGTGTATATTTAAAGGCACACACACACACACACACACACATATATATATATATATACATATATATATATATATATATATATATATGTGTGTGTGTGTGTGTGTGTGTGTGTGTGTGTGTGTGTGTATCTGTGTGTGTGTGTGTGTAAGTAACGATACATATATATATGTCATGATTTAAAGAAATTTTCAACGGTGTTTCGACGTACAAAAATCTTGTAGACCGAAACAACGGAGGAAACTCTTTCGAGGAACCGGGCACGAAAACCGATGCCATTATTCTTTTTCTTTTACCGCACTTTCGGCTTCCAGTACAGGTTGTAAACTCTAGAAATATGCAAATACTTCCTTCTACAAAAATAAAGGTCCTCAGATACGTTTGTTTCTACGCTGAGGAAGAAATAAAAATAAAATCCGAATGTTACCACGCGTTGCATACTGCTGTGCGGACCGTCTGAATGGTCGTTTCTCTCCGGCGAGCGTCGACCCTCTCAAATCGTTTAATGGGCGCACTTAATAGGCCCCCATTGACCCTGTAGGTTAGGAGTGGAAGTCAAACAGGGGGACTGCTGATGGAGCCGTAAAACCCCGCCTGACAGACACTCGGATTGCTTTGGGGATTTATATTTGGCGAGAAAGTGCAAATAGCACGAGTTCGGAAAAAGAGATGTTGTTTTTTCTGATATTTTTTTTAAGCCTTAAATTTGTAAACAGTGTCGTAGATGAGACCCCATGCTGTTGAGTGGAATGGGATTTTAGGGGTTTTTTAAATTTTTTCTTTTTAACAGAAGAAAACTTTGAATAAAATTTTAAAATGAATTCAAACATTACGTTTTAAATAAGAACTTACAAATCCCTCATTTTTTTTAAAAATCAGATTTAAAATATTAGGAAGAAAAACTATGATGCAAGAAGAGAACAATTTAATTTAGAAAAGAACACATTTTAGCCCCGTGTATACGTACGATACCTCTAACACACATGCTCACTCACATCCCTTCTCTTCCTTCAATAATAAAATATTATACACATTTATACATTTATTATAGACATATACATACACATATACACATATAAATATTATATATACACACACACACACGCACACACGCACACACACGCACACACACACACACACGCACACATATATATATATATATATATATATATATATATATATATATATATATATATATATATATACACAGTGGTACCTCGACTTACGAGTTTAATTCGTTCCATGACTTAGCTCGTAACTCGAAAAACTCGTATCTCGAATCAATTTTCCCCATTGAAATGAATGGAAATGCCATTAATTCGTTCCGGGCTCCCCTCAAACACCGCAGTTTTTTGTTACATGTTTTTAAATAAGAAAAATGTGCTTATAAGCGACAAACATCGTATAAAAACGCAATATAATACACTGCTGGCCACTGTAAATGCAACACCCTGAAGGAAACATGCAAATAACATGAAATTTACAACATGCATTAGCGGAGGTGAGATATGCAAATGATTAGAATTTCAGCACAGACGCACATCACGCGCGCCTGTGGCGCCACTTCAAAGCTCTATTTAAGGCTTGGAGATTTCGACGATTTCAAGTTCGGCAATTGTGTTTTTCTTGTGGTTTTTTCAAAAAAAAACGATCAATTATGCCTCGTCGAAAACAACGATCATCTTTTGATCAAGTATCCGAGTTCGACAGAGGAAGGATAGTGGCCTACCGAGATTGTGGATTATCTTTCAGGGAAATCGGTAGTCGTGTTGGACGAAACCAAACAACTGTAATGTGGATATGTGATCGTTGGATGCAGGAGGGTACGACGGACCGGCGTGTTCGATCGCATCCACCTCACGTGATGACAGGCCACTTCACGTGATGACAGGCAAATTGTGCGCATGGCAGTGACGTATCGCTCAGTCACATCACGAACCATAGCACAGCACATGCAGTCTGTAACGCATCATCCAGTGTCTGCGCGTACCATTCGACGCCGTTTACAGCAGAGTGGTCTGTCCGCAAGACGTCCATTGCTTTGTCTACCCTTGACGCAGAACCACAGACGTCTCCGCCGCCAATGGTGCGATGACAGAAGGATGTGGACGGCAGAATGGAATGAAATTGTCTTTACTAACGAGTCACGCTTATGTCTGCAGCACCACGATGGTCGCATTCGAGTCTGGAGACACCGTGAAGAGAGGATGCTGAACAGCTGCGTTATGCACCGCCACACTGGTCCTGCACCGGGTATTATGGTATGGGGCGGTATTGGATATCACTCTCGCACACCTCTAGTACGCATTGCCGGTACTTTAAACAGCCAGCGCTACATCTCCGAGGTGTTGGAGCCAGTTGTCCTTCCTTACCTTCAGAGCTTGCCCACGGCCATATTTCAACAGGATAATTCGCGACCACACGTGGCACGCATTGTCCAACGGTTCTTTGTTTGCTTCCCTGGCCGCCTCGCTCTCCGGATTTTTCGCCGATAGAAAACATGTGGTCCATGGTTGCTCTACGATTGACCCAGATTCCATCCCCAGCTGCCACAGCAGATCAACTTTGGCAACGTGTGGAAGCTGCTTGGTCTGCTGTACCCCAAGAACTCATCCAAAGTCTCTTTGAATCAATGCCGAGGCGTGTGGCAGCGGTGATCTCCAACAATGGCGGCTACTCTGGCTACTGATTTTGGCAGGAACCACACTTCACAGAAGTCTATAAATTTAATCATTTGATACTTGGTCAACATGTTATCTACAAAATAAATTTTGTTGTGATATCTCTTGTCTTTCTTGGTGTTGCAATTTGGGTGGCCAGCAGTGTAGAATGTACTGCAAAAAATTTGTTTTATTAAGTGTAATGTACAACATTTACCTTGGAGATCAGACTTGAAGATGCT
Organism: Dolomedes plantarius; assembly: GCA_907164885.2. Taxonomy (NCBI): domain Eukaryota; kingdom Metazoa; phylum Arthropoda; class Arachnida; order Araneae; family Dolomedidae; genus Dolomedes; species Dolomedes plantarius. Next base: position 11,621,004 of record OU015492.1, read on the forward strand.
GATGGAAGAGGAGGAGAAAGGCTGAACTGAAAAATTAAATCTTATTCGTTGATTTTTTTACCTTTTCGCCCCGCTTTCCTCACTTTCGCTTTTATTACTAGCTACTCTCTTAAAGTGAACGAGTGAGACACGGAAACTGGGTGATTGTTGCATCGTTCACTGTGGCTGTAATGTCCAGATTCTTCTTTCTGAGAATTCGAAGAACGTTTACTCAGAATCCGTAGAAGAGGGAGAGCTTGCGATCCTAGGACCAAGGTCATCCCATCCCTTAGACCCCATGGAAAGTTCCAGTGTGGGGGAGGGAATTGAAGCTATCTCTCTGTGAAAGAGGTTGGGCGCTGTTCGGTTTCTGAGGGCGACTTAAGTTTGGGCAGAGCAAGCTGCCCCGGGTTCAGTGTTAAAATCTGGGTTTAAGACTGGATAGTAGTCTCAGAATAATATGTACAGTGGAATCTCGATCTATCGTTTTCCAAGGGACCGATTGAAATGAACGATAAATGAGGGAAAACGATAGATACGGAAACATAACAAAGCAATATGATTGTTGGGACTGGATAAAATGAACGACACTTACGGAAAAACGATGGATCCGAAAACGATCGATCGAGATTCCACTGTATAAAATTGTATAATTATTGTACATAAAGGTTGTAAATATTATATTCTTCTTGTGTTCTCATTTGATGAGCACGTAACATGGCATTCGCTGCTCTAACTCGCGGTGGGATACCTGAAGCTTGCTCGTAACCCGAATTTTAGCTCGTAACTCGAAGCAAAAAATCTACCGAGAGAATGCTCGTATCTCGAAAAACTCGTAAGTTGAGGTACCACTGTATATATATATATAGTATATATATATACACACACACACACATATATATATATATATATATATATTTAAAGTGGAAAAATTAATAAATAGGAGACTGCAGAGTACAGTTCTTATTTGTGTTGGCCGAAGCAAAAGTAAGTCATTACGACCAGAAATAAGGGTTTTCCCGGTCTTTTTCAGATGAGAGAAATCATGCGAATTATTAGAGAGATCATCGTGATCAGGCGAGTAGAACACAGCTGGTCGAAAAACAGGCGATTTTGAAATTGGCAGTTGCATTTTAAATAAAGATAAAATTAACTTAAGAAAGGAAGCTTAGCCATTTTAAGATAGTAGTGTTAATCTGATTGGTCATGAATAAAATTTGGAAATATAGTAACTTATAGGGTTTCAAGAAAACAGCAGTTAATCAGATCAGATAATAAAAGGTATAAGGGTAACGCGTGTGAAATCAGCAATCAGGCAAGTACAATGACTTCCTTGCTGAAGTAGTGGACAGAGTTTACTGTTTGAGAAGCTGACAGGATTTACAGCTTCAAAATCCTATCAGCTACAGGAAAAAAACTCAGTCATGTCGGTAGACAAGATTCCGAATGAAAAAGTGACATTTTCATTTCCTTATATGACTTTTTGATGCCATATTGCCTAGCCATTAGAAAGGAAGGAAATATTTTGATATAAATCGTTGTTGCATTACTCCTAAATCAGCCATACTTAACCATTTTTCTCTCGGGCCACATGCAAATATTCCGTGGGCCACAACATAGTACACTATACATCATAATATAAAACTCAAAACCCAAATGTATTCAAGCGTTTATTAAAAAAAAAGAAAGAAAGAAAAATAGATTATTTTTTTGTATTAAGACAAACTTTTGACTATTTTAGACAAATCCGGTTTATACTTGCTACTTGCTACTTTTAATACGTCATCAAGGTAAAATCGGTAAGCCGATTTTCATATACATTGTGACGTCTCCTTCTACATTTTAGAATATGCGTCTAGACGGTATGAACACTCTTTTCCAATATCCGGACCCTATTTCTATTTCATCATGGCAACAAAGACTGGGGAGTTGGGCTCGAAAAATTCGACTCGAGGGGTGTGTGGTGTGAAGAGAGCGTATTGGCGCTAATATGATGCAGTCAAAAGAATGAGAATATAGAATAATGCAATATTGTTTGTATGTTGTATGTGAATAAAAAGTTTAAGGGGACTCACGACTCTTTTAAGTCGAGGAAATAAGGCACATTTTCATACATTTTGACTCTTTGTAACTATTTCAATTTACTCCCAATTTTTTCAAATTTTATGTATATAATAAAGTGATATATTTATTTTAATAAACAAATTTTGAATTCTCAAAATAATTTTAAATATTTTTTTTAAAAATGATTTAGATATACCTTGTTTTTTACGCATTTTTATTGCATACTGGCTTGCGCGCAGAACTGTGAAATTACTTTTACACTTAAATGTATAATTCCTATTTTATATTTAAAATAAATAATCCAAAATACAATTGAAAATAAAACATTCAACATAAATATATTTTTCAATTTTTTTAAAACTGCTCAAAATATACTTAAAATTTTCTTAAATTTTGGCATTAATTTACGCCTGAAAAAATAACAAAATGTACAGTGATTGCAATAATTCTAGTTCAGACGCAATAAAATAACATGATTATGCAGTGATAAAAAATTTCATGGAATTATGTTTCATAGTTTTTCAGATATCAGTTGCGGAATGATGCAAAATTACATTTTGAGAAAAATTTGTTTAAAATTTTTCTTACCATAAACTTGATCAGTAATTAAATATTTAGAATATCAATATCTCCGGAACTAAGCGGAATATTTTCATGCGGTTCGCTTTATTTTATTCAGAAATGATCAGGTTTTAACATATATTTTTTTTCAAATAATCGAATGTTTTAAAGATTTAAGGGTAGTGAGTCCCCTTAAAAGAAAACACGGCTGGAGTATTTTACAACGTTCTTCGTATATTTCATATTGAAATTGGAGGATTCACAAAGATATGTAGCAGGTGGCACATTTTTGTGCATTTTTGTATTTTTCAGACACTCATCTCCAAAATAATGTTTATAAAAGCACCAATCGGATGATGAAAGTGAGTGTCTCGGTTCGCGCATAAAAGATTGGCGAGCAGCAGTTTGAGTATCCCTGCCGTAAATAAATCTTCATTTTGGCGCCTAATTGAAAATAGCGTGAATTATTCATAGACGATATGGGTGATTCAAGGGATAACAAGTGGTTTGTTGTTTTGTAAATATGCATAACTGTGAGTTTACAAATCGTGAGTTCGCGAGCAATAGTGACAAAATTAAAACTTATCGCCTATGGAAATGAATATCTGCCTTTCAAATTATTTCTTACATTTTTCATTTAACTTTTGCTAAGCATTATTTCTCGTTTCAAGCTTATATATCCACACTGGATATATAAGCTTGGATTTATAAGCACTGGCTATATAATATATTTCCTACATTATGAAATATTCTAAAAGAAATAAGAATTACAAGTCTTAAAGAAAAATTCAACAGCACTGGCAAAATATACAAAAGGAATGTAACATTGTCTGCCGCTTTCTATGCTCAAAATATTCTTTCCCTTTTTTCTTTCTGCTCCTCCATATCTACCGAAGAAAACGCTTAAATCATAGTCAAAAGAACATAATGTTGAGATATCCAACTTTATTGTGGGTAGATCGTGAAGGCCGGATAAAGAAAGCTGTGAATGGTCTCCGAAGAGTAGTTCACATATGTCACGACCGGTCCAACGGACGTCTTCCTTGGCCCGTGACGTCACAGTGACCTTGCCGTCGTCCTTTACTACAGAAATACTACTTCATTAATGGGAAAGACAAAAGATCGTGAGACAATGCGCCTCCGATGCTCCATTCACAAAAATGCCTCGGAAACGCCTTTAGCTCGGTGAGCGAAAGGACCGGATGGGGGGGGATTTTCCACTCTCTAAAACGAGTTACCTTTAGTGATGAACGGATGACTCTGATAGGAACGATTCTTTCTCTCTCGCTGTAGAATGGCAATGATTCGAGTATTTTATTATCGTGACATCATCACAAGCAAAAGCCCACCAAACAGATCCTTTTTTATCCTTTTTCTATTTATCAGGAAATTATCAAGAATATTCGGTTTAATTTATATATATATATATATATATATATATATATATATATATATATATATATATATATGCTTTAAGTGTTCCGTGATTGCTTAACTCTGATTTCCATTTTTGTTTCAAATTTTAATTTGAACATTTGAATCACATATGATCGTGATTATGGAATTTTGAAAGCTCACGTCCTTTCATGAGAGAAATAGCTTTGCGTGCCCTCGTATTTATTTATTTATTTTTTTTATCTGTTAAAGTCAGCGATTAACAAAATACGATTATAATAAACAACAGTTTGCCTTAGAAAGAAAAAAAAATTACATAAATTTCTGCTGCATTTCTTTACAACCGGAACAAAGTAATTTTATAATACTAAAGTATTTTTAAGGGTGCAATGGAGGCAAAATATTTGAGAATTTTAGAAGAGCAAATCCATTATTTGTTTCATTGGAATTTTTGCGAACTTGAAAATGGCAGATCTCTCAGAGTGATAATAATAGCACCTCAGTGCTAATAAAGTAGAAAATCTGAAACAACTGTAATATATAGCTACTACATCTACTTAGGAATTTGATATAAATATATATCCGAACGATATCCATTCTATGTAAAAATTACTTATGAATTCTTACATTTTGTTTCAAAGTTCTTTAAAAGGATGCATTTTAACATTTCAGTTAGAATATTTCCTAATAAATGCTGCTTACCAAAACTAAGAAATGGACTTAAATTATTTTTACGATACCTTGGTGTATGAAGCCGCTTCACTAAGGAATTTTCTAATCATTCGGGTTAGAATCCTTTTTTCGCAGTCTGACGTTGAATTCTTGTTATATTTTTAACATATGTTATTGAAGAAGATAATTTTAAGTAAATGAAATTAAACTATGAGCATTTTTCCGTAATAGAAAAAAAATTACTGGAATATGTAAAATTGCGTAAAGTTTTCGCAATATCTTCATGATCCATTTTTCCTGCCTGTCGCTGATGGATCTCCATTGATGGCGAAAATTAAGTAAACACACAGTCTGTTGAAGCTCTAAAACGGTTGTTGTTTTCCGTATATAAACTAATTGCCTCAAACTAAAATATTTGTTGTTTCTTCATTTTCAGTTCCAGATAAAGGGAAAATAATCGCGAAAGACTTCAACGGAAGTAAGAATAAATCACCCGCATCTATATAATTTAGTATGCACCTCAGTACCACGTAAGTTTAGAATACTTTACCCAATAAATAAAGGCTTGTGTTGTATCGAAATTTTAAAAATCCTTCATATTTTGTTAAATTATTGAGCTAAATATAAAAATTTATAAATTTTTTCGATAAATTTTTTATTGTTGTGATATTTGGTGGTCCTCAGTTTAACAAGGTCTTTTTTTCAATCTGTAGGTTTAAATCAGGGGTTCCCAACCTTCTTCCTACATCGACCCCTTTTAAAAGAATGATTTTCTTCATCGACCTCCTCACATTTTTCTCTATAATATGCAGCATACAACATAATTATAAAACTAATAATTGCACACAAAACACTTAAAGATACCAATTTGACTAAGAATATGAACAAAAAATTCGAAAAAGTGGTTCATTAGGTTTATGCTTTATTATTTTTGTGCTATTTTAATTTTTAATTTCCCAAATATAAACAAGATTTCAGAAACATGGATTGCAATTGCACAAAAGTTCGATTTCAATTAATGTAGTGGTTGTGCTTGATGCACTGATAAAAAAAAATTTTAATATTTGGCCTGAAATTGCTTATCATCGTATAGTCACAATAACTAATATAACGAATATAAATATATATTTTACCGAATAATTTTACTGATGTATATGTAATGATAGTATAATTTCATTTGACACATATACAAAAGTGTCATGACATTCGACTTTAGATGGGTGGATCACTCCTCCCTATGCAAATCTGTATTTATACATATTAAAACGGATATTATTATCTAATAATTGCATTCCTAAAAAAATAAATTAAATTTTAAAACATAAAATTTTATCATCGATCCCCAATAGACCCCTGGAATACTACAGACCCTTTTTAAACTTCCATCGACCCCCCAAGGGGTCCACCTGGACCCCGGTTGGGAATCCCTAGTTTAAATCAATTAATTCCATACACAGTCCTTACTCTATATTGCTCATTAATAAGAAACTTTCATTTTCCATTTTCATTAAATAAAAAAGAGTAGCATAGACATAACCTTTGTGGTCCTTACGGCACAACTTAACTTCAGCTGTAAAAACCAATTTCTTCAGCAATTGTACGAATTCTAATGCTGTAAGTTTAATACTGAGTAAGTTTAGAATTTTTTTTCTTTCTGATTAATAAAGGCTTGTACTGAATTTTAAAAAATACTTCATATTTTGTTACATTATTACGTTAAGATTATAATTAATTTTTCAATCGTTGGGATTAATGATGGTCCTCAGGTTTTTTTTTTTTTTTTAAATCTGTAGATATAAATCTACTGATTCCATAAACAGTCCTTACTCAGAATTACCTTTTGACAAGAAATTTCCAATTTCGCTTTCGATTAAATAATAAAGAGTAGCATAGACATAATATTTGCGGTCATTACTGCACCCTTTAACTTCAGATGAAAACGTTTAAGAAATTTTGCGACTTCTAATGCCATGAGTTAGAATTGAATAGGTTAGCCCCTCAAAACATAGGCGTAGCGTGCTTCTAACTTTTGAGGGGGGGGGGGCATGAATTGAATTCAGTTAGGGCCCTCCTCAGTGCATTGACTGCCGGACGGTCCTTAAAATCTGAAATATCACGATTTTCTTTAATTGAATAACAATAGAATTGATATTTGAGTAATATTCAAAAGTTATACAATAAGAAAAATAAATATAATATAAATAAAGCGAGAAAAAAAATATAGCATCGAATTTTTGCTATGGATCATATCAATGTCAAAAACTATGTTAATGCTAAAGACATAATCGGAATCTTCCGATTCACAGTTTGAAAAAACGGGGAATAACCAACTTCCTTTAAAGTTTTCTACAATTTTCTGATTTTAACTGAACTTCTATTAACGTTTGTGCCCCCCCCCCCCAACGCTACGTCTATGCCTCAAAATATGACACATTAATTTTAATCCTTCTTTTTCCATGACTACCAAATCTTTAATTTTACTTTCAGCTCCATAGCTAAACTCAGGGTCTGATAATTTTCCACTGACCTGAATCTAGGCGTCTCACCTATCATACAGTCCCTCCTCCATCTCATTCATACATTCTCGGTAGTTCTCTGCCATTTCTGTTTACCCACAATCAGTTGACTTCCGGTAGGTCTGAAATTTCTCGCTATTTGCCAACACCATCAGCAGAGATAAAGGAAAAATTAAGGCAAGGGGAAGGAATACCGACTGTTAGAGCGACTTCAATAGACAGGATGAAAACGCGGCGGGGATCCTCCGAAAAATAAAGTTCGCCGACCCACCGCTAATGGCAAATGAATGAGGGTTTCTGTCGATGGAATCCACGTATTAACAGAAGTGGTCGCGATTAGTAACAAAGTGAAATATTTTCTCAGTGTTCCAGTTCCACCAAGGTTATACGTGTGAAGCTTTCAGCCTATACAGTAGTTTCGGGCAATAGACAAGATGCCATCTAGTTAGTGTGAGAAATTCGTTTTTTCGATGCGGGTAATGTATTAAGTATAAACTTTGAAATGCATGTTATAGAGGGCTGTTCGTTTACAATAGCGTCTTACAGGATATAATTTTATTGTGTATATTCAGGAGAATAACAACAAATTTCGTATCTGATAGTTGAAAGGGTGATAAATGTATACTTGATGCATATATTTGAAACGTGATAAACATGTATAAATATTTTGCATAAATACCTATTTATTTGTATAAACACATGTAAATATACATATATAAATATTTTGAATGGATATTTATTTATACGTATATTGTTGAACATGTTTTTGAAGTACAGTAGTATATCGATACTCGGCGCTAATTGGTTCCAGAAGGCACGATAAGTACCAAGCGAATTTTTCGCATAAGGAGTAATGTAAATTGAATTAGTTCGTTTCTGAAAATCAGAAATTTCACATTTGAATGGGAAATTTATAAATGGATGAGGTTGTTTTTTGATAGAAAATCTTTAAACTAGACAGACATACTTTAAAACAATAATTAGATAAAATAAAATAAAATTTATCTTCACTCAACATTTAATGAAAGCAGTTGATGGCCTAATGGGATAGTAGAGAAGTAGAGGAGAAGAGGGGTTAGTGCTTGGAAGGGGACTCTCCTTCCAATAAAACATCAGGCACTTTCACAAGGATTCTTTCTCTTTTCTGTCTCTTAACACCACTGGCCCCTATTGTAGACTCAGATTTAGGGAGTTTCTCTGGAAACCTATCAAGAGAAACTTGTTTCTGCCTACGTTTCAAAATGTTTCTGAAGTGAGGCATTGTTTGATCATTAAACAAGTCCACATTTCGGCTTGCTAGATCATTGTCTGGGTGATATTTTTGATCAAAATTTTGTAATTCAGCCAATTTAGATCACATTTCTTTCATCAATGCAATAGGGGTTTCCTCCAATCCCTCCTCCTGATCTAAAGAAGGTTCCTCAGCCACTATCTGTTGCTGCTCCCTCTGAAGTTCTTGCTCCCCTTCACGTGTCTTCTGTGTGCTCCTTCGCTAACTCTTCGATGTATTCGGCCCTGACCTCCAGGTCTGTGGACTTGCCCAGAGGCTTGCCCAGGGCTTGCCCAGAGATGCATTGCCCTACTCTTGGGCTAGGTTCAACCTCAAAGCCTTCCCAGACTTTCTGAGTTACAGCTCCCGGCAACAGTTTCCTCCAGGCAGAATGCATGGCATTGTAAGAGACCATGCACCAATCAACCCTTGCAAATCTGAATGACACAGTGGAGGATATTGAAATTGTCCATCTAGAAATCTTTCATTGTCAACTCAGTATCTGAAGTCCCTTCAAAGCACGCTGGAGAGATGACTTTGGTATACAGTATTTTAAAGCTTTGGATGACCTGCTGGTCCACAGACAGGAGCAGAGGAGTTGTGTTAGGAAGAAAGAACTTCACTGTTATGAAATTAAACATCTCTTGCAAGTCGTCCTCCAAGCCCGAAGGGTGAGCAGGAACATTGTCCATTGTTAAGAGAGCCCTCAGAGGCAGATCTTTTTCCCGCAATTTTTTTTAACACTGGGGCCTAACACTTCATTTATCCGTTCGATGATGAACTGCTGCACAGAGCGCGGACTAATATGAGAATAGCGAGACACTGTCTTTCTTTTCGTCCGTAGAGACGGGATGCGAGGTAGGGTGGGCCGAAAAAACTTTTTGTTTTTATTTTCGGAAACGGCTAGTTAAAAAAAGTTGTTACACTTATAGATAAGAAAAACCGTAAAAAAAATTTGTGAATAAAAAAATGTCGTCCGATCGCGCATTCACTTTAAAATATTGAAAAAAATAAGAAAATTAATTTTTTTTAGCAGTTTTTTTAAAAGCTCTGATATAATGCATTTCAAATGCAATAGTTCGCAATGCATAGTAAAAGGGTGTCAAAAGATAGGGAAATGTTTTTATATGTACGTTTAAAACCTTTATTGTACAAACAAAACATTCAAAAGTACCTTTTTTTAAAAAAAAAACGTAATTTCATAAGATTGCTGCAAATGCTGTTTTTACTGCAATTTTTACTTTCGTCGTTCCTATTATGCCACATTATTGATTGTTGAACTCAGACACGTTGAAGGGAGCTTTTGAAGAAAATTCCGGCATAACTGACCTTGACAACAGGGTGCTTCTTATGTAACCATCTCTAGCTTCAGTACAGCACACACTTTGGACAATTTTGACGCAATGCTCCACAGCTTGGATGTAACATGGAAATCTATTGAAGTCTGAAATCAATGGTCTGCCAGTTTTCATCATTTCTTTTACTTCTTCGTCCGGTACATTCCTTAGCAAAGGTGACGGAGTGACATTACAAACATTCTACTTAATCATGTCAACGTAATCGATCGCGTTGAAGTCAAGTGTTGGCACTCTAAAGTCTCTAATTGTTTTCCCCTTGCAATTTATCCGAACTTTGAGAACTCGGCGTAATCCCAGTTATCTCACGTGCTGTCCTCTCATGCTGTTCTCTCATGCTGTCACCACCGTCTTATCTCATGCATCTCTAAGAATGTGCGACGAGTACCGAGAAAACGTCGAGTACCAAAGCAATCTTTTCGCGTCGAAAAGGAATAAAAATTCAGAAGAACATTTAAAGTACATGTCAACATTCAGGGAAACTTTTGACCATAAAGTTACAGTCATAGGAGAAAATTTAGCAATCTTAATAATATTGTGAAAAATAAAAGCTTCACGGGTTTGTCTTACACACATCCATAAATCATATATCAGCTTTATTTGGTAAATTGTTATTGCATCAAACGTAGGGTTGCCAGAATATATATTTTAAAGAGAACATGTTCTCTTTTTTCCATAGTTACTTTTTGTCCAATATGTTTTATGTTATTTTATACCGCAACATCCTCTTTTTGTCAATAAAAAAATGTTTATATCAGTTATTACAAATGGCAAATGAATTTCTAAGGGATTGATCGAAGTTAAGCTTTGTTTTCAGAGTCACGGTTAGGTTTTGGACATAAGAGGGTTTTAATAACACTAGGTGCTCATAATAGAAATCAACATTTATAGACGAAAATTTTTACGCCATCTAATGTGTTAGTAATTTTTTAATGAAGTAAAGCGTCATAACAAATTGCTATAAGATGTTATTAGTTTTAAAAAAACATGAGAGTGAGAGACGTGTGACTGAGGAAACTTTATTGCGATTTTTTAAAAAATTGTATAATTATAATTGTTAGCTATTAATACCATTAATTTAAAGTTATTGTTTTGTTTCTTTTTATAAATGTTTCGTTTTATTTTAAAAAGATAATTATATTTAAATAAGAACGTTCTTTATACCCCAAACTGTATTTTTATATACGTAATAAATATAAATTATCATTGATGGGCTTGAATAAATATTGTATTCGCATATTTCCGAACAAAATTCGCTTTCTATCTCCTTTCTTTTTCTTTTTTTTTAAAGTTATCTTAATATACTTTCAACTTCTGACAACCCTAACCAAAAGCGCCAAGATCGAAATTCCCTTAACTAATGCGTGATGTTCCCTTGAGCGCTGTTGACAGAAAAGAAGCGCCAATGAGAGCAGCATCCTCCGCGAGTGGTTGTTGTTGTACACGAGCCTCCGCTGGCAGCCAAGCCCTGCCTTTATCGCTCCAGACTTTCTGGCCCGCTCCATCCACCCCCGCATCGCCGTGCGTGTAGAAATCTCTTCCCACTCGAAAGCGTGAGAAAGTGCCGGCGATTATCCCGCCCGAAAATGAAGCAGGAAACACACAAAACCGTCGTTGCGTGAGCCAAGGACGACGCACCTCCGTGACGTCACGGAGAGGTCTCACTCGAGTGACACTCGGCCCGTGTGGACCGAAGGCATCCGGCCCCTATCACCCCCAGGACCACGCACCGAGATAATGAGGCTCAACCGAGTAGATAAATTGCGGGATGCTTTGTTTGGCCCAGTCTTCACCTGCCACAGACCTGTCGGAAGACACCCTAATCACGGTGCGAGATTTCTCTTATCGTATCACCAAGTTTGTACCATGTAAGCAATTAATAATACGTGACGTATATAACTGGAATACATCTATTCTCTTAAGGTTCTTGGTTGGTATTATATCCCTGTTGGATTTGCTGAGCTCATTGTTAGCCCGTCTGGACACGGAGCAACTCAAAAGAAACTGATAACCGACTCAAATCACAAACCAGTCCGTAATGAGTCGCAACCTATGTAATTGAATGGAGCCACGCACACGGCGCAACTGGTTACAAACCCGTCGACTGGTTTGTGATTTGAGTCGGTTATCAGTTTCTTTTGAGTTGCCCCGTGTGCAGACGGCCTTAACGTATGGGGAAAAGTTTTCCAAAGATAGTCGAGTTGCATTTAATTTTTTTTCTTTTTAATCGTACTCCGTAATAGAGAAAGAAATTTTTTACTTGGGTTACTTTGTTTAAAACGCACATCATTTCCTTTGATGGACGAAATTCCAAAAATGAACAAGATAGCAGAGTAAAAAAATTCTTTCTTTGTTACAGAGTACAGTTTTTTAAAAAAAAATCTCTCATTCCAAGTCGACAATCATTAGAAAAAAATTCTCCATAGGTTAATACTGAGTCGAGCGAATCCAATATTACTTTACTACCCAGCAGCCTTATGTCGACATAACAAGAGCTTGCCTTTCAGGTTTAGTTTAACTACTCGGTTTCAGATAATCTCGTGTTCGCGCGAATTAAGCCTCTTAGTTACGGAATTTTAAATAATTACTCTTTTTTTTTAAATATTGTTTTTTTATATTCGTTATTTTGTCTTTTTCATAACCAAAGCTTCATTTCCATGGCACTCCTTATTACCGAATTTACCAAACAAGGTGAAGAGGGGAGGAATTCCATGTGATTGTTCCGCCCATCTTCGACAATCAGTTTTTGCTGCAAAAAGCTGCTTTCTTCGCAGGGTAAATATTATCAGGAATGGATTAATCACGGGGTTTTCCAAAGACAGGTCTCTAGATATACAGGGTTAGCACAAATGTATGACCTGATAACTTTTTTAAAAGTTATATTTTCGAGACTACGACACTTATTACAATAAGTGATACACGAAATTAAAGAATAATTACAAGATAAAAAGAACTTTTTATATGCCATGATTTTAAATTTTCTGTTGAATCATATAAACTTGACAATTCTATGTATTAATAAATACTTTTTAAAAAAATTTTTGATGAATTATCCCATCAACTTTAAAGAAAATGAAGTTAATTGCAAGTTAACTTGCGTTTAACTTTTCATTCCCGTCCTGGCCGATAGAGGGCTGCGCCAGTCTACAAAACAAAATTAACTGAAAATAACTAAAAATTAATTTAATTCTGCTTAAAGATGGCTAAAAGTAATTAAAAAATGCATTGTCATCGTGTTCTGAGCTATTCTAAAAGTTTCAATTGTCTAGCTAGTCGGGAAGTTAGTTAAAAATCGATGGCAAGATTTGTACTGGACAAACACACAAACAAACAAGAAAGCAAGTTAATAAAAACATGGAAAAAATATACCAAGTTTTTCCCCCGTCGACCAATAGATGGCAGCACATCCATAGAACGCTGTGATTGAAATCCAAAAATGGCGACAATGACAGAAAAGAGTTTTTGCATATTAGAATATGCAAGGTCTTTGCATGTACGTGCTTACTTAAACGAGGAGCTTCCACACCGATGGATGGGGAATACGGGTCACAGTGATTTACCCCTAATCACATGGCCACCAAGATCCCCGAACCTTACGCCATGTGATTTCTTTTTATGGGGTTACGTCAAAGACACTATTTATGCACCACCGATGCCAGAAACACTGCAAGAACTTAAAGAACGCATTTGTGCAGCATTAGGAACTATTGATAGCGTGATACTACAAAATGTGTGGAACGAACTTGATTAGAGATTAGATGTTTATCGTGTAACAAAAGGGTCACACATCAAACATTTGTGACTAAAAATAAAACTTGGTATATTTTTCTTTGATTTCGTGTATCACTTATCGTAATATGTGTAATAGTTTCGAAAATATAAATATTTAAAATCCGGTCATTCCTTTGTGCTAACCCTGTATTTCAGTTTCGCGGTTTGGTTTTTGAAAAAAAAAAAATCTATTTGCACGTGTAGACGGGAAAATGTAAATATTTAACGCTCATGATTCTGAACCGTACACTAAAAGAGGTTGCGCTTCGTCAGGAATGGCATTCAAAAATCAGATTTCCCTGCACATGACAACAACGGTCCAGTTGGTAGAACGAGGTAAGGACCCCGGACTTGATACCCCGTCATATTAGACTTATTGTGAAATACCCCGACGATTTTAGGGAATGGCCATAGATTTTTAAGTATGCATATGGCACGTAGTCATGGTGAAAAAAAAATTCGGCATCTTTTAATAAATAAACTGAAAAATAAAACTGTATGCAAGGCCTGAGTTGTTAGCCAATACACGTGATATTAGATGAATGGCAATCAATAAAGAGATTTCCTCTCACCACCGACATTGTTCAGTCCACACATCACAGACCTCGAGATTAAGAGACCAGGGTCAGAACTCCGGTCTTGGTGGACGGGCGTCACATCTTCATTTAAAATTAAAAGCATTTTGTATATATATATATATATATATATATATATATATATATACTAGCTGAAAACCCGCACTTCGCTACGGAGTACATTCAAATTAAATTCAACGGTCAATATATGCAATTGATGTAAAAAAAAAATATATTTCTAAAAAAAATCATAAGGGATATTTTTATAGACAAAATAATGTAGAAGAAAATATTCAAATTAAATCTAATAGGACATACTAAAGAATATAGTACAGTTAATATAGTACAGTTTGAGGAACATATCTTTTACTGTATTATTTTAATATTTTTCTGGATAATGTCCAATCGTCTGCCGCATTAGCAAGAAAAAAATATTTTTTTTGTCTATTTCGTTGTTTGCACGTGTCGATTAATTAATTTAAAGTACCAGAAAAAGAAATCACGTGATCAGCATTTAATAAACTAAATTCTAAAAATTTATCTTTAAAAATTCACCAAAAATCAGAAAATGGAGGTAAAGATTCGAAAAAGATTTCATTTTAAGGGAATTTCTATGATCTTTCTCGTGATATAAATTTTATAACCCTCAAATTATTATTTTAAATGCAAACTTAAAAAAGTTACTAAAACAGCTTAAAAATTTAATTTTTAAAAATCTAAGAAGAATTTTTCAAAAATCTTTCTGAGTGCACCCTTACACTATAAAAAGAATCACCATGCAAAATGTCAGCTCTTTAGGTCCAGCGGTTTGGTCTGTGCGTTGTATGTCAGTCAGTCAGTCAGTTACGGAACTGCTTTATATATATAGATGTTACGGCCAATGTCCGAAGTTTGGCCTATTCGCGAAATGGCTGGCTACTTCTAGCATTGTCCAAGTCTCTAGCCGGCCAACCTGCAAAACGACCAATGTTTTTAGGAACCATTATTGACTGCCATATAGAAGTCCAACCTTATTTGCCGGCCACCCTTAAAAACGACCACTTTTTTTCGGAACCGCCATAGAGAAGTTTAATTTAATATATATATATATATATATATATATATATATATATATATATATATATATATATATATATATATATATATATATATATATATATATATACAGTGGACGCTCGTTAATTCGAACTCGAAAGTTCTCAGAAAAAAGTTCGAATTATCCGAAGTTCGAATTATCCGATGTTAAGAGAAAATATATAACTTTAAATGTGTATCACTGAAGAAGAAACTCTCCTAGTATGTATAACACCAGAAAATATATTATACTATGTTATCTAAAGTTAAACATATTAAAAAGCAATACAGACTTACCTTAATCATAAAATGAAGCAGAAGATATGCAGTACAAAGTAAACTTTTATTAAAAATATGAATTACACTTTGGGGAAAAACTGTAAAATGGATGTTTGGTTCTATTTATGATGCCTACATTGTTCAGCCAGCTTCTCTATGTGAAGTAAACATTTCAATTCATTTTCAGAGGAAGGTTCCATCTGAATAAATGCTTTCAGAGTTAATAGAGTTCATTATGGCCGCATTAAAAATATCTTTCGGCAGGTAAGTAGAAAAAAGCCCTGGCAGTTTCCTACCGAAATTAGTGCATACGTCTTCGTTTACATCAGAGCTTTGGCCACATACAGTTTGATAAGAAATATTTTGCCTTGACTTAAATCGAGAAAGCCATCCATCACTGCATTTAAAATATTCAATACCCATTCGACTTGCCAATTCATCAGCCTTCGTCAGCACTAGGGGTCCATTTATCGGAAAATTTCGAGATCTAACATCCTGGAGCCATAACAGTAGAGCTCTTTCTAGAACTTCTTGGGACGCATTTCCCATGCGTTTCCTTCCTGTAGCAAATTTTGATTTTTCCCATGAATCTAAAATTGACTCCTTGTTTTTCAAATTAGTTGACAAGGCATTTATTTTTAATTCCATAGTCAGCTGCTAACTTTGTTTTACATTCGCCATTCTCTACTTTCTTTAAAATTTCTACCTTTGTCTCCAAAGTTAGGGTTTTGTACTTTCCACGTGTAGACATCCTGAATTTTTACACGTTCACACCACACAGTGAGGAAGAAAAACTAGACCACATTAACTTGTCTGCACTGCAGTTATAATTGACGCAGCTCCCTAGAATCTGTAGTAAAGACTAGTTTTTCTGAAATTCTAAGAAAATCGATCCAAATAAAGGAAAATTGCTTTTTTCGTTTAGCACTAATAAGAAGGACAATAGCTACTAACGTTTAGCGGACATGCAATAGTCTAGGAATGCAGGCATGTGCCTCTTTACACAGAAAAGAAATTATTTTGACACACAAAATAATAAATACAGTGTGTATTTTCTCCATTAAACGAGGAAAAAGAATTTTTTTTGTCAAATTTTTAGTTCGAATTAACCGAAGTGATAAAAATTTAGTTCGAATTAACGAGATATTTTTAACATTAACTCCAATACAAGTTTTTGGGGGCCTTTGGATTAGTTCGAATTAACCGAAAGTTCGAATTAACCGAGTTAGAATTAACGAGCGTCCACTGTATATATATATATATATATATACGCATTGAAAATTTTACTCTTATATCCCAAGTTAACGAGATAACCCCAACAGTTTAGTGCGTAATGCAGAATCACACCCTACATCTAAGGCAATAAAAGGACTCTTATTTAATTATTTAAACATTTTTGACACGTCTGAAATATATTTATTACAAAGACATGATTGGTTAGTTGGTTTGGAGAGCTACGATCATCTTTGCATAAACACGGGTTCAACTTCACAATGCTAAATTCTCTTTGAAATGCATAAAAGAACTTCATCGAGATGTTATACAAATTGTTTAAATGCAACGAAAGTTTATCATTGTAGAACACTAGACTAATGGTCGCGACCATAAGGGGGTTCAATTTAAAGAAAGACTGAGAAACATTGTATCAAAGTATAATGTTGAATATGTGTAGATCCCAACACTGTGTACCCAACACAGGTGTTTCACCCCCCTCTGAATTTATGTCAATGTTTTTTGGTTCTGTGGATGCACTATATCCTTTATTGCTGATTTGCATGTATATTGGACCTCGGAATCCGCGACAGAGGAGAGATACGGACTCTTGTTATGAAAGGGAAGCCATGCAAAAACTGTTTTCGTGTACCCTATCGAGATGATCAAGCGCGTAAGCAGGATGTTAGCGATATTCCAAGAGTATATTCCCAATGTTCAGATAACTTTTGTAGAGGAAGAGCAATGTAGAACCGATTTCACAAACGTTTCCTAAATGCATTTATTTAAGCGACCATTTTTATCGTTCGTTTGACGGAAACTGAGATTCAGATAGTGGAGTGGCCTCGAGGTTTTTTTTTTCTATAGAAATAGTACATGTATATTATTAAGCGATTTACTATGTATGTTTTTGCCCATATAATTTAAAGATTGAGTCAATTTACTTAACTTGTTAGCAAGAGGTTTTTGAGCAATAAATCAGCCATTCGCAAGCGAAATCGGTTAAGGCTGCTGTGTACTAACCCTGTTGGATTCGCTCACCTCAGTGTTAACGTACGTAGAAAATATTCGAGATGTTCTGTCGACCACAGCGTGAGCTTAAACGGCGTTTATATAAGAGCATCCTCCGCGCAAAATGAGACGACCTGTATCTTAAAAAATTTTAATTCCTAATATCAAATCCCTTTTTTGTTTTTTAAATCTATTTTAGTGGCAACAATTTTAATTCCTTAATTAATTAATTAATTAATTAATTAGGTGCTAAAACATAAATATTTCTTAAATTTCTTAAACCGTCAATTGTATGTAGAAAATATGTCTAAGGATTGCCAAATTGGATTTAAAGATATTTTTTAAGCTGTACTCCGTAATACGAAATTTTACACCTTGGAGCATTTTTCGCTTTTAAAAAAATGCAAGTTATATTTCAAAATTTAAATTATTCAGAGGAAAAATCTGTGACAGAGTGTTTTAAACACTTCTACATTCCTTTGGTGGACGAAAATATAAAATGAATCCTGTTCCGACATGCAGAAAAGTTCAGGCTATCTGAAAATGCCATTTTCATTGGATTATCAGTATTTATGTAGCTGTAAATAGACACATTTTCCCCATAGGTTAACACTCAGCGAATCCAATACGGTTAGTACACAGCAGCCTTAAGTCCACTTTTTGAAATGTTTGAAATTTTAGTATCGAACTAATTGATTCACTCCTAGCTTTTTACATTCATAATAAAAGCTACATCTGCAATTATACATTCTACAATGTTCATTTGAATTTAAATTTTCAGAGGAATTAAAAAAAGGTAATTTACAGTGGAACCTCGATCGATCGATCATTCCCTGAATAATCGTTTTCCCGTATGTGAAGTTTACTTCGTCCAGTTCCGACGACAATATTTCTTTGTTATGTTCCCACGTTTATAGTTTTCCCGCATTTATCGTTCAGTGCAACAAGTCTCTTGGAAAACGATAGATCGAGGTTCCACTGTATATTACTTTATCCCTTAACTCCCCTTTTTGTTTTATTGACTTACCTATTTGGCAAGTGAGTGGTTCAAATAATACTCGAATCGGCAAGTGAACAACATTCTTCATTTAAGGGGGTCCAGGACACAAAATTTTTCAAATTTTTGAAAACAATTTTATTCCATTAAAAGATTTTCCTCTTAAAATGAAGGGTTATTTTCCTCTTAAAATGACGTTAAATCATGTTTTTATCTTAATTAGAACAGGAGATAATTTTTTGTTTCGCAACATTCTAATAGAAGTCAATCCTTGTTTAAGCCTTTAAATGCGTTTTTCTGCATGATGGGTTTTTTTAACATTTCTCGTCTTTAAATTGTTATAACTCAAGAACCGTTAAAGATAAATGATTCAAACTTGGAACATGCCTTTTTCAATTATTTTACTTCAATTTTGATTCAGCAAATTTGAAAAAAATGTTTATTTTTGAAAATATGATTTTTTAAAAATAAGTTACATCATTTTTATTGAAATTTTTACTCTAAATATTTTTAATTTTTTAAAAAAATTAATATTTTTAAAATACTGAATTAAAATTAAAACTTATGTATTTCTGTTAAATTAAAGGAAAAAATTTTGAAATTCGACAAATAATATTTCGAATTATAACGATTTTAAATTACCCAACTTTTTAAAAAAAATTTTAATTTTTAATTTTTTTAAAATGTTATGAGAAGTTTTAGATGCGATTTTGTTCACACATTATATGGTTAACCATCACAAAAAATTCAAAATTTTAACTTAATAAATAAAAAGAAAAATTAAATGTGTCCTGGATCCCCTTAAGTCTGCTGGGTAGTAGCCAGCATATTGGATTCGCTCAGCTCAGTGATAACCTATGGAGAAAATTTTTGCAATGATTCTCGACTTAGATTCAAAGATTTTTATTTAAATTATACTCCGTAATAAAGAAAGAAATTTTTTATAAGGATATACAGGGTTCCCACCTATATCCGTTACACCGCCCTTAACTTCTAAACGGTGACAGCTTAAGCCATAAAGTTGGTGTCTAGGTATAGTAAAAAGGCTATGCGCTACTCGATGAGACAACTTACAACGCCATCTATCGGCAAATTTTGGAATTAGTATTTTTATCTCAAAAACAGTACGAGATAGGGGGAAAAATCAATCACAAAGTTGTTCAGCATCATTTAGTAAGGAGAGACACCTTGCGCACATTAATAAAAACAAAATGTAAAAAATGAACATTTGTTTGGTCACAATTTTGAAAATTGTCATGTCATAAAGAGTGGATGTTGCGCAATGTGCAGCGAGTACAAATGTGTATAGTGGCTAATGGAGAGCATTTTTATCAACATAAATAAATTATCCTGAATATAGGGAAGTGTCTCAGTTTTTTTCTTCCACTCTTTATCTCATGACAATTTTCGAAATCGTGACCAAGCAAATGTTCATTTTAAACATTCTATTTTAAGTATTAATGTGCGCAAGGTGTCTTTTCTTACTAAATCGATGATGCTAAACAACTTAGTAACTGACTTTTTCCCCTTATCTCGTACCGCTTTTGAGATAAAAACGCTAATTCTAAAATTTGCCGATAGATGGCGTTGTAAGTATGTGAGACTCTCACATAGTCTGAAAACAGACTCAATCCTAACTTTGGAAAATCTAGTACAGATGTGACTTTTTGTTAAAGGAATCCGTTAAACAGACAATGGTGCGGCGGCCACTTCCCTAAGTGGAAAAAGGGTCATTCGTTAGGAAAAGACCATCAGCGCATAAAGAGACAATGCAAGGCCTGGGGTGTCGGGCTGACAAAAAGGAAACGCAGGCCCGGAGGTGACCAGGTGACGAAAAGCTGTAAGAGGCTTGCATCAGACACATGATACAATGGAACATTCAAGAACGAGGGAAAAGGTATAAATGAAGAAAGGACTATTAGACAGGGCTTTTTTTTAGACTGGACCATGATGAGAGATTAAGGTACGGGAGAGCGTAGGGAGAAAAGAGCAGACGTGTTGTCCAGATTGAACTGTGATTATGAACCCCGCTCTCAATAATATTATCAGCGTTCTTCGGAACAAACTTGTGAACGTTATTATTTGTCTAGATATTTATTTTATAATAAACAAGATGTAAATAAGAGCCATTTCTCCATTTATGAATAACTCTACGAGACATTTATTTAACGGATCACGACGATCAGGTTTACATTTGGCGCAGCTGGACTAAAGAACGTGGGAGTACCCCAACGATGCGGAAGACATCAGAAAAGATGATCGAAGTTCTAGAGTGGTGATATTTAGTTAAGGAGAAGCAGTTTCAAGAGAAGTTGGATTCCGGACGACTCACTGAATTCGATCGGGAGCTGGTCAAGTTATACGGAAGGAAACTCGAGCCAGGACGAATTCAAGAGGGTACGACATCAGCGACAGATATTTACTCGGTAACTGGTCAAGAAACGGGAAAAGAAACCTGTGCAGGAGTAATTCAAGGTCGGAGTGAGGTGTGCATCAGCGACGTGTTAATATGGTGAACTCTCTTGAACTGTTTATCAAAGTGAATCAGTGGGGAAAGCAGTGAGAGGCTATTCATCGACGAGAAAAAGGGGTAAGTGATTCTATCTTTTCTCCCTGTGTATGAGATAGCGATATTAATTAGTTAAAGGAATCGAGTTATTTTTTATAAGTATTGAAGTGTTGAATCATGATTATAATGATGGAGGTAATTTTTTGAGGTATTGAATTATTATTTTAAAAGTGAAATTCTGTTATTTTGTATAACGGGTAAAGTGTATAAGTGCTCGTAATATTTTATTTGTGGAAGTGATTTATAAATTATATTAGTTAAATGTTTGTAGAATTATCATAATTGTTGAGACAATTTGATCAAGATAAGTGTTGTTGTGTTATAGCTGTTATAGCGGTAAAAGTAAATTTGCACTCGTTTGTTGCATTTGTGGTTAAGTGATTTAGAAAATAAAAATGACATTCATAGGGAAGGGGCCGAAAGCTGATTTGATTTTGTTAGCTACAGAGTTAACAGGGATTTGTCCGTCTTCTGAGAACGGGACATACGCTGATCTTAGGGAAATAATATTAGAAAGTGAGAAATATGAGGAAGAGTCCGCTAAAGAATGGTTATTTGCTACACTGGTGTAAGAAATTAAGAGAATTTGCAGACTTGGTCGATTATCTCTAGAACTACTGTACCGATTTTAATGAAATTTGATATGTACATACATTGATACAACACAAAACAAATAATCATTCAATAATTGTAATACACACGCATGATCGTGCGTAACACTCGTTGGAGTCGGAAGGTATGAAACAGCGGTTGCAGAATAAACAAAAAAAAATGGTTAATAGATGGGTTCATAGGGGGTATGGTCCCCTCTTACAGATATACAGGTCTTGCAGCCTGATTTCATACTTTAAATAAGGCAGTTTATCATTTCCTGTGGCAATTGGTCCCACTCGTTCAGCAACACTGTTTTCATTCCCTGGATGGTTCTCGGAGGGGGGTTGCGAGTTGCTATTGCCCTCCCCACAGCGTCCCAGGGTTAAGGCTCTATAGGGTTAAGGTCTGGAGATCTGGCTGGCCCATCCATCCGGCGAATATCCTCACTCTCTAGAAATTCGTCGACCAGAAGAGCTCTATGTGGCCTCGCGTTATCGTCCATTAAAATGAACTCAAGGCCAACTGCACCCCTGAAAAAGCGAACATAGGGCTCCAAGACCTCATCCCTATACCTCACACCAGTCACAGTGCCTCTTTCAAAGACAGGGAGAGGTGTACGGCCATCCAACACGATGCCTGCCCAGACCATTAAACCTCCTCCGCCATAATGGTTGATTTCGCGGACATTGTAGGGTAGGTAGCGGGTCCCTGGTTCTCTCCATATGAACGTACTGCGAGAATCGGTGTTTAGGCTGAACCGGGACTCTTCAGTGAAGAGAACGGTCGCCCATTGATCCATACTCCAATCTCTATGCTCTCTGCACCATGATAAACGGATTCTCCTGTTCGTAGAAGTGAGCGGGACGCAAACAGCAGGTCATCTTGCAAACAACCCTCTCTCATGAAGTCTTTTGGAAACAGTCACCCTTGATACATGGGTTCCTGTGGCTGAATACAAGTCACGAGAGATCTGAGAAGCTGTAGCACTCCTGTTACGTCTCACTATAATCGACAAATGGCGATCTTCTCTGTCCGTCGTGGCTCTTGGACGACCTTGCCCAGGCTTTCTCTCCATGGATCCGGTATGCTGGAAATGTTTCCATAAGTTACACACGACGCTGGGCGTTAAATTGAACTCTCTACAAATTTGGACTTGAGATTGGCCTGCTTCTAGCCTCCCCACAATGCGCCACCTCATTCCATCATCTAAACGTAGGTGGTTACTCATTTTTACTGTTAAAATTTGAAATTAACCGATTGCTGCAAAATAACACCAAGAAATTCGCCGAGGTGTGCTAGCGAACGAAATGCGTCTTAGCTTACGCGCGCTTATAAAGCCTGTTTCTTTACTGGCTCCGCCTACACACACGTGTACGCTTACGTATTTGACGTACAAGATTTGCATTTTTGTCTAGAAGCAGTGGTTTTACATTCAGTTCAGTTCTTTTCATGAAATTTGATAAAATATGCAAATTCTCTTAATTTATTTCACCAATGTATAATTGATGAGAGATTGGAACGAGAACAAAGGGAAAAACAGAAGAGACATAGACGATGGGAAATTGAAAAACAGGAGAGGGATAGACAATGGGAGGAGAGACAGGGGCAATTTGAAATAAAATTAAAATTGAAGGATTTAGAAATTGAAGAACTGAGGATAAGGGCAGCTAAAAGACTTTCAAATTTAAGGGCCAGAGAAAGTATTGGAAGGATTAATAATAATTTCGAAGGATTTTTGAGAAATGTAAAAAGGGTTATTCTTGAACCACTAGTTAAAACAGATAAGAGATATTCTAAAATTGACCTGAAAAAGGTGGATGAAAGATGTTTTGTCTGTAATAGCAAAGACCATTTGAAATATCAGTGCCCCCAAAGAGTTCAAAATCTAAGAAATAGAGGAGATCATATGGAAAATAAATTTGAGAAGGAAATTAATAGAGGTGAAATCATTCAACTTGAGAATAAAATTGAAACCCTACAAGAAAGGGAAGTTAGATATGCAATTACTCATGGAAGGGGAGTCCTCGAAAGAGCGGCGTGTACTCAAAGGCATTTGAGTAAGAGTTTTGATCAGGTGTTAGATGAGGAGATGATTATTCCTCCTAATCTATATATATAAAACAGTTCCGTAACTGACTCATTCACTGACTGACATACAACGCACAGACCAAACCGCTGGACCTAAAGGGCTGAAATTTTGCATGGCGATTCTTCTTATAGTGTAGGGGTGCACTAAGAGAGATTTTTGAAAAATTCTTAGAGTTTTTTAAAATTAAATTTTTAAGCTGTTTTTTTACTTTTTTTAAGTTTGCATTTAAAATAATGATTTGAGGGTTATAAAATTTATATCACGAGAAAGATCATAAAAATTCCTTTAAAATGAAATCTTTTTCGAATCTTTACCTCCATTTCCTGATTTTTGGTGAATTTTTAAAGATTAATTTTTAGAATTTAATTTATTAAATGCTGATTACGTGTTTTATTTTCTTTTTGTGATACTTTGACCAGATTCTATGACCAGACCATGCAACCCACTAAAGGTAGAACTGGTTTCAGCTGGTCTGTAAAAGTTCGTTTGAGCATCGTAACCATTTTTCTCATTGTCAAGCGTTCTTAACCTGAAGGAAGGATGTCTAAGCGAAAATGTTTCTCTCTAGCCGAAAAGGCCGAAATCGTCGAAAAAGCTAAAGAATTTCATGGCACTAAAATTGATCTTGCTAAATCGTTGGGTATTGCATATTCAACTTTGCAAACGATTTTAAAGCAAGAAGCTTCAGTAGAGTTAAGTGCTGAACAACTCGGAAAATCTGCAAAGAAACGAAAAGCGCTTAAGACATCTCCGTATGATGATGTGGAAAATATTTTAATGGAATGGTTCAAGGATGCCCGGGCATCAAAAATTCCAATAAACGGATCCATCGTTAAAGAAAAGGCACTTGAAATTGCTGAAAAGCTTAAACTCCAGGGCTTCTCTGCATCGAATGGCTGGATCGACAGATTTAAAAAAAGGAACAATTTATGTTTTAAGTCTATCTGTGGAGAATCCGATAGTGTGGATATTGCAATTGTGCAGCAGTGGAAAGAGAACACTTTGCCAAATTTATTAAAGGAGTACAATCCAAGAGACGTATTCAACGCCGACGAGACGGGACTATTTTTCAACTTGTTACCCGACAAAACATTCACGGTCAAAGGCGAAAACTGCCACGGGGGAAAGCTCTCCAAAATGCGCGTAACTGTTTTACTATGTACGAATGCCGATGGAAGTGAGAAATTAACGCCTCTTGTGATTGGTAGACCAAAGAAACCACGGTGTTTAAAAAATGTGAAAAGTTTACCCACGGATTACGCTTCGAATAAAAATGCGTGGATGACTCAATCGTTGTTTGAAGATTTTCTTCGAAAACTGGATAAAAAAATGCCACTACAGAAGCGAAAAATCATTATTTTTATTGATAAGTGCACCTTTCATTTGGATCTTAAATTGAAAAATGTGCGAGTAGAATTTTTTCCAGCCAACTTCAACCTTTGGATCTAGGAATTATCCGATCATTTAAATCACGTTACAGGAAACAACTGGTTAGAAAATCACTTCTTTTTATTGGTTCCGGTGACCTGCATGATGCTTCTACAGCAAAGATAAATGTTCTAGAAGCTCTGAATTTGATTTCTGCAGCGTGGGACAGTGTCGACAAAAAATGCGTTACCAATGTGTTTAATAAAGCAGGCTTCTCGGAATCCAACGATGAAATTAGCCCTTCACCTTCAGATTACAATGAAACGGAAGAACAAGATTGCTTGGCTGAAGGTGAAAATCTTCCAGAAGTCGATGACGCGTATATCGACTGCGACGCACATCTCATAACTTCACAAATTCCTTCTATATCTGATTTAATGCAAGCTTCCGATGATAGTGGTGATGAAGATGAAGAAGAAACAACGGAGGTTGTAGTACCCACAGCTCATCAAGCAATTCAAAGAATAAAAACTCTGAAACAATCTTTAGTTCTGAATGTAAACCAAGAAGCAAATTTGCGAAAAATTGTTAGTATTGAACGTGCTGTAGTTGAAATTATATCTAAAAGCAAAAAACAAGTAAAGATTACACATTTTTTCCGATAGATCATCCGGTAAGTGTCAATGTTTAAACAATATGCGTAGATTTTTTTTAACCCCGATTTTACGTTTTCCCGTTTCGTACGTTTTTTACCGCTGGTCCCATGAAAA
Source organism: Dolomedes plantarius (assembly GCA_907164885.2). NCBI lineage: Eukaryota > Metazoa > Arthropoda > Arachnida > Araneae > Dolomedidae > Dolomedes > Dolomedes plantarius. The sequence goes on from OU015492.1 coordinate 11,647,125, forward strand.
ACGTAAAATCGGGGTTCCACTGTATATATATATATATATATATATATATTACATCAATTATATACATTGATCGTCGTATTTATTATATATATATTGGCATTAATTGCATACATTGACCGTTGTTTTTACTTTGAATGTACTCCGTCGGGTTTTCAGCTAGTATGTTCTAAATTGTAAGGGATACAGAAGAGGAGAGGAGTATTCCTCCTAATATGTTGGAAATGGCAAGGGACACAGACGAGAAGATGTTTATTCCCCCTAATATGTTTGAAATCGCAAGGGACACAGAGGAGGATATGATTATTCCCCCTATTAGGTTTGAAATGGTAAGGGAGACAGATGAGATGTTTATTCCCCCTAATATGTTTGAAATGGGAAGTGAGACGAAGGATGAGGAGATTTACGATAAGGGAGATGATAGTAAAGTAAGTCCCAGAGAAATCGAGGCTAAAACTGGTGAGGTTTCAGGAAAAGTGGGAAATAGTGAGTTAAATCCTAATAACGATACAGATGGGCCACTGGAAGTGATGGGCTCACAAGGAGATAAATTGAGTGGAAATAAAGAATCAAGGGGAAAAGACATCAAAAACGACAAATCTCAGGATAAAATTTTAGATAGGGAATTGAGTCCCAATGAGAATTTAGATGAGGTGCGAGAAATGGGTTTTTCAACGGAAGGAGAAGAGGGGAAAGATCAAATTGATATTCTAGGGAATAAAAGGCTAGAGGAAACTAACAACGAGAATGAGAATATTCAAAGTGAAACACAAGACAAGGAATTAAATGTCCAAGGAAGTCCCAACGATACGGGTAAGAAACAGACGAAAAGTATGGGGGACAAGACTAACACCGAGAAGGGTAAATTTGAACCGACACTAGGTCATAACTTCACAAATGAATCAATGAGAGATTGTGAAATAGAGAAGCCCAAAATCCACTCCCATTTGTTTAGGGTTCCGTAAAATGGCAGAGAGGATCAATAATTTAAGTAATTCCCAAATAATTCCGGGAAAAGCAATAAATTGTGTATTTTCTAAATGCTTTAGAAATGATTTAAGTGGTTCCCAAAGAAGTTCTGGGAAAATTTAATTAAATGTGTATTTTTTTTAATTGTATTGATAACTAATATTTGTGAATTCTAAGGAAAATGGATTAAATTTGTGAATATAATGGTATTAAGAATTAATGCGTATATGATTTTTTTTGTTGTTTTGTTGTGTGAATACTTTGGTTTCTGTTTAATTTAAAGTGAAGAGCTAAGTTATAGCTTCTGTTTGTGTAGTGTTCAGACTGGGAAACTGAAGATTCCGATTATGTCTTTAGCCTTAACATAGATTTTAACAATGATATGTTCCATAACAAAAATTCGATGCGATATTTTTTCTCATTTTATTTATTTTATATTTATTTTTCTCATTTTATAACTTTTGAATACTACTCAAACATCAATTCTGATGTTATTCAATTTTTAAAAAATCCTAACATTTCTTATTTTAAGGGCCGTCCGGCAGTCAATGCGCTGAGGAGGGCCCTAACTGGATTCACTTCGTGTCCCCCCTCCCTCCCCCGAAAAGTTAGAAGTACGCTACTCTTATTGTGAAAATATGTGTACGCAGTGCTTCGCTTACAAAATAACTCTTTTTTGGTGGACGAAATTTCTAAAATGAATAAAAAGTCATACTAAAAGGTTCTTTCTCTATTACGGAGTTCAGTTTTTAGAAACATCCTCAAATCCAAGTCAAAAATCATTCGAAAGATTGTCTCCATAGGTAAACATTGGGCTGAACGATTCCAATATGGCTATACCCAGTAGTCTTTAAGCAGTTGCGCTCTCCTGTTCTGAAATAAGAACTCCGAAGTTGTACGCGTAGTAGTTTCTGTGCTAATAATTAAACATTTAAGATACTATACCACGTTTTTTCCAGAACAATTCAAATTTTAAAATATTATTTGAGTCTCTATTAAAAAATGAAAAAAGATACCAAGTAAAAAGTTTCTTTCTCTAATACGGAGTATAATTTAAAAATAAATAAATAAATAAATAAAACTTTAAACCTGAGTCGACAGTCATTAGAAAAATTTGCTGCATATCTTAACATACGTTAACATTGAGCTATATGAATTAAGCAGGCTAAGTGCTTATCAACTGAATAGTTTGAAAGCAAAAAACTGAGCAAAAACTGAATACATACACTTATGCTAAGCTCAACGTTGTATCAGATACAGATGTAATTTGTGCCAGAGGAGAGTTTATAAAAGAAAACCATATTAAAAATAAGCTTATTTAGAAATATAGGAGATTTTTCTAAGAAAAATATAACGTTTGCATAAGCAAAAGAATTAAAAAATTTTATTAGCTGCCATTTTTAAAAATAAATCGTTTTTGTAAATGCGACTATGTTCCTGCTCACATATACACTCATACATACATCTTTATTGGTGATTAATTAAAGGAACTTAATTTCCTGAATGAAAATTTTGTTTGAAAAGAAAGATAAAAAAAAACTGGATGGAAACCACAATATGAGATTTCATCACGTCACTTCTTTGCTAGTTCGTATGCGTATTCACAGACATGCTATATGAAGTGTGATTCCAAAAGCTATGAGATTTTCTTCTGCTAGCTTTTTCAGTCTAGCAAACTTATTCTACAAAATACTTGCAAGCGCTCTAGAATTTTCGGTTGCAGTACCTTGTTTACAATAAAGGAAAGAGCAGGTGGTTTAAGAATATGAAAAGCAGATGATATTTTTAAGACTGTTTAGAGCACAAGGCAAAACTTTTATACATTTTAAAGGGTTTCAAACGGTTAAGAAATATTTCAAAGGTTTGTTCAGAGCTATAAAATTTTATACGGAGAGATTGGTAAGAAAGAGGATAACACGAACGATAGCAATAGAGGATATTTATAGAATAGAAGGAATATGTTAGAAAGAACCCGGAGCTCCCGATGAATAGCAGCGGTGGTCAGTGAAGAAAACCCCTTTGAACACAGGGGAATATAAAAATTTAAAAGATTATTGTACTGGGGGAATTTACGCAACAGTAGTGTTGTCGGGTCATCATAGGTCTTGGAGGAAAGCTTGATGTTAAAATATTTTGCCCTGAAAGAAAAGAAAATATAAGAAAATGAAGGAAGGGATGGAAAACATGTGAGAAGGGAGAGATCCAATGAGGAATGTTAATTTAAGAAAAGAATAATTTTAGGGTCACTAGAATCAAAGTTTGGAGATGAAACACCAATAAAGATGTTTGGGATGGTCTAGAAGGAAAGTAAAATATTCTCATTGGAAGTTAGCGACCTGCATAAGAAATTAGATGTGTGATGAAAACGGGGTGCAGAAAGGAGAGACATATACATATTGTAGATATAGATTTCGGAATATTAGATTTTGGAGAGATGGGAATTTTTAGTTGAGAGACTTTTGTAGTAAAAGCCTAGTGGGAAGATGTCGGCAACAGTAAAACTGATTTGGGGTTAGTCCTATCTCAATAGTTCTGTTGAGTAACAAATTTTATTATTAATTATATTTTTGATCGGGTGAGAACCCAGAAATTCATGGGTTGAAGAATATTAAGCATTTTATTATTTTGTGTATGTGTTTGCTATATTTTGTTTATGCAGGATGTAACATGTAGTTATTTATTTATTTAACTGAAACCTATATGTAAATAATGAAATGTTATTTTTAATATGGTCCTCATCATTTATGCATAAGAGTTTTCTCTTGGCCATTAACTTTTACATGCTGGGCATATTCGTTCCTGGTAATTCTTATTTTAATTTTTAAATTAAACAAAATTAAGCCGATATCCACTCAGCACTGTGCCTTGGCTACAGCCCACATATTTTGCTAGGAAGCATCTAGAACTTTCCAAAAGGGAGGTCGGGCTTGAATCCCAACTAAGACATGTACTTTCTTGTGCCATTTTCTCTCAGGGAGAGTGATGTTTGTTCACATATATGGTGCTCCCATGATAAAGAAGCCAACCAACTCGCAGCGTGGAATGGGCGAATGTTTAAAAGAAAAGTAAGTGCTTGCCACGTTAGAAAATAAAATTAGTTGGCGTATTCTCGGCGAAAACGGCAGTCTATTGATCATCGTTTAGTCAATAAAATTTAAGTTACCAGATTCGCAGAAGAAATCGGTAAAAGTGATGAAAAGACGGTAGCTAATTGGATGCGCAGCCTTTTTAATCATATTTCATAGTCATTAAGGCTGCTATGTACTAACCCCATTGGATTCGCTTACCTCAATGTTAACCTATGGAGAAAATTTGTCCACGGATTGCCGACTTGGATTCAAAGATTTTTTTTTTAATTGTACTCCGTCATAGAGAAAGAAATTTTACATTTGTGTACATTTTTCGTTTTTTATAATGCAATTAATATTTTAAAATTTAAATTATTCGGGGAAAAGTCTGGTATAGTGTGTTTTAAACGCTCATAAATTCCTTCGGTGGACGAAATTTATAAAATGAATCCTGTAGCCTTTTGCAGATAAGTTCAGGCTATCTGACAATACCAATTTTATTTGATTATCAGCATTTATGTACCTGTAAATAGTTGACTAAAATATATTTTAAATAAAAAATTTGGGGGCAGCGCTCAACCTCCCTATAGAGAGAGAGCCATTACAATCCCTCAAAATGTCAATCGTAAGGGGGGTGGAATTCTCGAATTGTCAACTGGACTCCTCCCACCACAAGAGTCTGCAAGAAGAGGAAAAGGGAAATACGATTTTTTTTTCTTAGTACATAGCAGCCTTAAGTTTAATCAAAGGATGTATCCATTTCAAATTTCACCGATGTCATGAAAGAGAAACCTTTAACAACCGTTTCCTTTATGGGAAAAGGGAGCCTGGTTAGATTGGCAACGTGACTGAAGTCAAAGTGATTTTGCGCCAATCCTTGCTCTACTCCCCTCGGGAGTGCCACATTCAACCTGATTTTCTTTAATTTATAAATTTCATTTTAGCTTAATATATTTATACATACCATATTTATAATTAACAAAAACAAAGCATGCATATTTATAGATCATAAACAAAAATGGCGCCAAGGTTGGCCGGAAAAATTGGCTTGGCGTGCTTGGAACACAGATAAGGAAGCTGTTCCCAAAGCCTTCCCGATGCGAGAAAATTGTTTCGTTTCTATCAGTGTCGGTGTTGAAAATGCTCATTTACTTCAAATGTAGGGCTTCAAAATATGAGGGTCACACTGAAATTTTTGAGATACGGGTTAATGGCACAAGTTAAACTTACCTAACTCTTAGGGGTGTTCAAAGTAGATCCCTTCAAGATCAATGCACTTTTGTAAGTTAATTTTCCAAAGATTAAATGCCTCAAGCCATCTATTTCTTGGAATTGAGGAAAAATAAGCTTTTATAGCTTCATCAATCCCATCTTCGGAATGAAAACTTCGCCCACGTCATTTTTTTTTTTTAGATTAAAAAATAGCCAAAAGTCACACATAGTAAGATCAGGAGAATAGGGTGGATGTTTTATCACTTTGATGTTTTTTTTCTCTTGGTTGTTCAAGAAATCCTTGATTAACATTTTTCGTAGGACCGACACATTTTCTGGGACTACAGCTGACAAAGGTCATTGAAAGTGTTCTTCATCCAGGAGAGAAGTTCCAACTCTTCTAAATTCTGCAAACTATCTGAATACTGTGGCACGAGACAGAGCTTCATTTCCATAGGCTAACTGGAGATGTTGAAGGCATTCTTCTTCATTTAGCCCCACTTTAAAATCATAGAAAATCACAGCTCGATAATGCTCTCGCGTCAACTCCATTTCCTTTTCTTTCAAAATTTATTCTACAATAGCCAAATCGCAATTGTTGCCACAAATTATCGTCTGCGGATATAAAAGAGTTCAAATTTAAATATGCGACGAATAATTTTTTTTCGGGGGGGCGGCGCATAAGGTCTGCCCCTCTCTCAAAAATTTCAGTGTCATCCTTGTATATAGTTGGTCTAAGGTTACCTGTACGCTGTACATGTATATTTTTAGTTTTAATCCTTTGAGGGGCGCCATTTGCACAGTGCAAATGCCTAAATCTAGTCTTTTTTTCACTTGCTTTCAATGTATTCCAGTTAAATGAGCATAAAAATGGTAAGTACTGCCATCTGTTATCAGTTTAAAGAAGTAAAAACATTTTTCAACCTTTAATTGGAAAAAATTTCAAGATACTTTAGGTTAAAAAAAAAATCAGGAAAAAAATCTGCACTGTGCAAACGGTGGAGATTGTTGCCCCTGAAAGGGTTAAACTACGCCTATCTGGTACGCTTTATTAATTTTGTCATCTGCTTGCCCTCTCAATTTTGTACAATTCTTGATAGACTATGGTTATTTCCGAAGAGGGCTGGATGACTACACTTTGTCAGTTACCAGTAAAAAATGAGAGAAATTCCGCATCGTGAATTCCTTTTCCTCCAATGTACTCATCAGTTATGCCTTGCTGAGGAGCCCGTAACAAGTGCGAAACCTTAGTCCGACGCTACCTGGAAGTCGGAGACGTACATTTTTGCTTTATATAGTTGAAAATCGCAAAACAAAGACAATCATTGTCAATTCGGACAGCGATAGAAATTGAAGGAAAATATTAACAAAAAATATTTCAAAACGAATTAAATGGTCAGTTACAGCCAGTCTCTCTAAAACCTTTTTTCTCTCTCATCGATAAGACTGTTCGTATGCCAGATTAGTCATTTTTCTCTCAAGTTTTCCAGAAATTTCTCAAATTCTTGCGAGAGTCATGGATTTTTTACTCAACACCAAGCTAGAAAAATTCGTTTAAGTGTAAGGTTTTTTTCTCAAATTTAACATATAAGGTATACAGTTGCATACCAACCTCAACCTGGCCACACTTATTCAATTGTTTTAAATGTGACACTTATAGGAAAACTTTGTTGATCCTAAAATGGAATCGTCCGCTCTTTCTGCCTTCAATAAAGATGCAGCCACGTCATGATTTTTATGAATTAATCACATACGACGGGACAGAAATGTACAACCAGAACTTATCTCTGGTATCCGTTGAACAGTCAAAAATACAAGGTCGGTAATTCCGAGGACCAGTTGTTAACCTCTTGATTAATAAATGGCAAATTAGGTTGCATTCAAGGTAAATATCTGTTCACTTCTTTTACCTCAATTCTATTTGATGATTGCATCATATGATTTTAATTTCTAAGCATTAAAAAAATTAGAGGAACGTCAAAAGTGGAATCTTATTGTTGAACACGGCATGAATGTGGGTATGGACAAGAACCTACAATAATCTCTAAGAGTTATCGTTAATTACGAAATGATGTAATTCTGTTCTAATTTTCCTCTTTTTTTAATATAGTTCATGTATAAAACATCAACGACCAAGAACACATAACAATCTTGAAAACGATCTGTAATGACGGAATGACTGAATCCTAATTTCATTTTTCCCCCTTTCTTTTATAAATACAGAATGTCGTTCGCACTTTATGGAAACGATTTTGATAGTTAAGTTTTATGTAGAAATATTTCATCGACGTATTTTTGTGGCGATCTGCTTCTATTTCATAGCCATGGTTCTTGACAATAGCTCTAGCTCGAATTTTCCATGAAAGCAAACTTTTTCTTAGTACTGTCTTGTCAATTTTACTCCATTCCTCTTGGACCGTTTTCCAAAGTCCGCTCAGTGTTCTTCGATGCCGTATTCCTAAAGCTCGTTTTAATAAAACGAAAGTGCAAAAGTCCATTGGGGTTTGACATTGTTATTAGACGTGTGACCAGAGGCTTTGCCCATATGAAGTTCAACTTTATATATACGGCTCGAATTTCTTCTTCAAAAGTTAGTTCTAAAATATTCTGCTGATAGTAGGGCGAATTAATTTTGCTTTACTTGAGACTTTTTTGATTTTTAATTTGCCGCCGTGATAAAATCCTGCAATTGTCATGAATTCCTTTGGGAACTTTTCTGTACACTGACGAAGCCATTTCGTACGGCCATTCCCGTCAGTTGAGCAATAGAAAATTGATCTTTTTTTTACTACAATCACTTAAATACACCCATGCCCCATCGAGTGTTACAACAAATTTCCATTTTTCAGCAGCTAGGGATTTTTCATATAATTTTCTACAATTTGCTTTTCTTTCAGCAATATGCTTTGGCAAAAGCAGATGAACTTTAGGTTTAAACAGTTTTTTAGCTTCAAATCTTTATGAATGATTTTAGTTGCAGTGCCAGAAGACATTCCTAGTTTCGATACCATGGATCTTTGAGTCAGCGGATTTTCTTTAAGGATCAGAGGTTTGGTTTGGTTTGGTTTGGCTTGGAGCGCTACGGTCAACTTTTTGCTACACGAGGGTTAATTAGACCGGGACCTACAGTTTAAAGCCGATTCCGTACGGCTACAAACATCCATGCCAACAGTGGGACTCGAACCCACAGGATCTGAACCGAAGGCCAGGGCCCTAGCCATTCGGCCCTCACCTGGCTAAAGGATCAGAGACTTCCCTTTCTTGATATTTACTTGCGTTTGAACAGTCTTGGGATGAGGTTTCACGGTCATGTTTTCATTTTCACTTTCAGTTAGACGTTTTTTTCCTTTCAGATTTAATATATTATAAATAACTTTTTTTGAAATGCCATAACCGTGATTTTTACACCGCTTTATAATTTGTTGATACGAATATTTCTCCTCGGAAAGCTCCGTTAAAATGCAACCTTCGAGCCATCTGTCAATTTTAGGAACCATTTTCAAAATAAATCTTTTATTTTACATCCCAATCAAAACAAAATAATAGCAGACAATTATTCTGAAGTTGCCAAATTTTTATCTCAAAACGGAAACGACAAAAAATAAATTGCAAAATGTGTAATCGTATTGTTGAACGGCGAAGAGCCCATAATAATCTTTAAAAGCGATTGTTAACAACGAAATGACTGGATCCGAATTCAATTTTTAACGTAGGTTTACGTTCCTCAATAACGGTCCTCCGGAGAGAAAAAAATTCAGAGTCCGTCGCGAGTTATAATTTTGGCACCGCGCCAAACCCAGTAGAAGTAAACAGTTAAACAGATAAGTACCAAAATGCGTCCCAAAAGAAAAATTAAAAAAATAATAAAAGAAAAGAGGTAAGCAACGATAAGTAATCCTACGTCAATAACCCGCGGTACTTTCGTTAGAAGAGACTACCTTGAATATTTTTTAAAAATATAATCGTATTGTTGAACATCGAAGAGCCCATAATAGTCTTTAAAAGTGATTGTTAATTACTAAATGACTGGATTCTAATTCCATGTTTTTACCATGTTTTTATTAACTTGCTTTCTTGTGTGTTTGTGTGTTTGTCAAGTACAAATCTTGCAATCGGTTTTTAACTAACTTCCCGACTAGCTAGACATTTGAAACTTTTATAATAGCTCAGAACATGATGACAATGCATTTTTTAATACTTTTAGCCATCTTTAACCAGAATTAAATTAATTTTCAGTTATTTTCAGTTAATTTTGTTTTGTAGACTGATGCAGCCATCTATGGGCCGGAACGGGAACGAAAAGTTAAATGCAAGTTAACTTCCAATTAACTTCATTTTCTTTCAAGTTGATAGCATAATTCATCAAAAAAAATTTTTTAAGTATGTATTTATTAATACATAGAATTGTCAAATTTATATGATTCAACAGAAAATTTAAAAACATGGTATATAAAAAGTTCTCTTTATCTTGTAATTATTAAAAATATAATTGTATTGTTGAACGTCAAAGAGCCCAGAATAATCTTTAAAAGTGATTGTTAATTACGAAATGACTGAATCCTAATTCCATGTTTTTAAAATATAATTGTAATGTGGAGCGGCCAAGAGCCCAAAAACGATCTTTGAAAGTAATTGTTAATTACGAAATGACTGAATTCTAATTCTAATTCGTTTTCTTTTTTTTCAATAATCACCTCTCGAGTTATTAAGTACACGGTGGTCAAACACAGAAATTATTACCGTGTCAAAAGGGTGATTCGTATACTGATAATTCCCCATTTTTGATAATATTTAAGTAGAACAACCAATGCCTATATATTTAAATGCTTGACATGTCTTATAAAATATTCAAATTTGCAATTCTGACATGTTTTATGAAGACGTGTAATCGACGGATATTCACATCAATTTCCACATTCGACTGTTCACGGGCACTGCTCTGCGAGGAAAACTTTCATTTTCTCCTTTTTACGACATTCCAACGTCATAATTTCTAGAATTTGAAGTCTTAAGTACGACAAGATAATTAGAATCTTGCCAAACACAGTAGTTTATAGCAGAACATACTGGAGTGCTGCAATGCCTTGTTATTAAGCTAAGCAACAGTTTTCGAAATTCGGGAATAACGCGCAGTTAACGTAGGCAAAGCTTTTGTTGAACGTTAATATTTTTTGGATATCAATATAAATATAACTGTTGACAGGAAACTTAAAAATTTAAGAGGTTCAAGGAGCCAAAAGACGCTAACGATGGTTATCTACAGTGTCAAGAATAACTTTATTACCATAGAGTTAATACTATTATTATGAACATTTCTTTACACCCAGAGCATACCAGTAACTTTGAGCATATTTTCTTTTTAATTAACAATTATTCAATTTTTAACTTTAATTTTGACTGCATATTTTTTTTTTACTTTTAAGGTTAATGTAGAAAGCTGGTTATAAATTAATCTAAAGTAGTTTCAAAATTTTAGTTTTGAAAATATTTTGCAGTAGTTAATTCAAACATCTTTGAATTGAAACGTAAGGGATGTATGCAACGTTAGGTTTTATTTTTATGCTTTAACTTTTTTAACTATTTCCTGTGTCGGTGTATTTTTGTAAATAATTTTTTATGACAATAATATTTCTTAATTTAACTTTAATTTATTTAAGTCTTTCTATCCTTTTTTTTTTTACTTTAAGTATTTTTAAACTTGTCTTCTTTTATTATTATGACATCAGCTTGAGCATTTTTGTCTAGTATTCTGCTCCACATTTTTGATTCAGGATGTTTCGGTTAACTTTTCACCGTAGTAATAGAGGAATCTGTGAGCTTTTAAAACGACTCTCTCTTCGGCGATAATCGTGGCAGGATTGACAAACGAGATAATTTCACAAAACTTAATTTCTTCGAGTTCATGTTTCGGACTTTAGATGCAATTTTGAGTGAATGTGTGCGAGAGAGGAATGTCGGTCATTCTTAACTGCATACGTGAGTTCAAATTAAAGATTGATTCTCCTATTAAGGGGACAGTGGACCTTCAAACCTGACTTTTTTTGTTTTGAATGGATTTGCTTGAAATTTGAATATGTGATTAGTACCATAGATATGTAAAAGTGGTTAAAATTTAAAGATGAAATATGAATAATTTATGAATTATGAATTATTAATTATATCAAAAATTGGCCTAATTAAAAATGTTCCATGCGCATTTCTTTTGCATGTAATATGGTAATTTTTATTTACAGGATACCTTATAGAACTAACAATAAAACTTATTGGTTATTTTAAGCATTCATTAAAAATATAAAGACAAAAAAATAATAATAATAGTGAAAACACCCTTTTTATTACGCAAAATACCTATAAATCATCTTTCCAAGTACAAAATTTAGAAATTCTGAGCTAAGAAGCATAATTTTTTTTCAATAAGATTTATTTGATATACAGTTAAGTAGATAAAAATTAAATTTCAAAGCAATACGATAATTACAAATGCGCCTGGAGCAGTTTGAATATTCGTATGACATGAAAATTTTTATTTTGAGAAAAACACATTTAAAGTTATTGCTATTAATAACCACATAATATCTAAATTAAATACAAATGCCTATAACTAGGAAAGTAATCACAGAGATTAAATATTCTTTTTTGCAACACATTCCTACAGGGCCGTTCCTAGGGTAGCTGCCGCCCGTGTGCGAGAATAATTTTGCCGCCCCCCCCCCATTCATTATGGATTAATTGAAATTTATCTGAAATATTTTTACCTTAAATAAAACAACGAATTACAGAAAATATTATAAATTCAGTTTATTTTTTAATTTTACAACCTAACATAATAATTATTAATATATTGATATAGTAACCAAATGAATACGTTATATTAAATACATACAACACATATCTATTAATACATATACTTAATAACAGACAGTCAAAAAGCTTAAAAAATCTTTGCTTTTCGTGCCTTTTTTAATGCAAATTCTGTTATAATATCTGATACATCTATATCTTCCGAAATGACCTTTTCTATACTAATAATAGATAAGTCTGAAAGACTTTCTTGTCTCATTGTTGATCTCAAATAATTTTTTATTATTTTAAGTTTTGAAAAGCTTCTTTCCCCGCTAGCCACAGTCACGGATAATGTTAAAAAAATTCGTATGGCAATCACTAAATTTGGAAACAGATAGATGAGGTTACTTGTAAATAAGTATTGAATCACATTTAACGCGTTTATTTCAGGGGAAATAAAGGATGCAACGTTGTCAATTTCATCGCACAAATCTTCAGCTATAATATCTTTTTCATTTTTAAATTGATCATGTAACATAATTTCCACAGATTTACATTTTGTAGACCTATTTGATTTATCTGTTTTAAGGAAATTATTTAGGTCGTTGAGAAAATTGAAAACTGTGTGATGTTGTTTTATTTGTTCGAACCTCTCTTCTATTTTTGATAATGCAGTGTCCAATATTACGAAGTAAAAATTAATTTTGAATTGGTCTTCTGGATTTTTTGGAGCCTCATCTTTGCAATCGTAGTCAAATAAACGTTTTTTGTTCGGGGTCTAACAATATTAACCAGAGGAAATGAAGGGTCGCAATCGATATCTTCTGGAATATTTTTTGCCTCTTCTAAAATATCACTAAAACCTTTATCTGACCTAATATTATATAAATATGTTTTGGTTTGCTCTAACATTAAAATAATATTTGGTAGTATAGCATCCGATTCCTGCATAGCTTTACTTACGATATTAATTTTTGTTAACACATTATACCATGTAATAATGGAACAAATAAATTTAAACGACTTAATTTTCAAAAGTAATGAATTTGCCATGTTTTCAGTTTCAGAGTCTCTAGTATTATCAGAATAGAGGGTATATAAAGCATCATATATTTTTGTTAGATTGTATCTAAGAACTTTTAGCGCATCTATTCTGCTTTCCCATCTAGTATCTGAAAGGGGTTTAAGCGTTAAAGTTGGGATTTCATTTTTTAAGACCTTCCAATGTTTAGTGGATGCGGAGAAGAAAACGTATAGCTCCTGTACAATTACAAAAAAGCTTGGAATTTCTAAAGACGCTTTTGCAGCGTCATTAACAACTAAATTTAAACTATGGGCCGCACAAGGCACATAAAAAGCTCTAGGGTTTAAGTCAAGAACTTTTTTTTTTTGTAAATCATTATTGCGACCCTTCATATTCGCACCATTATCATAACCCTGCCCCCTTAAATCCCCCAAACAAATGTTGTGAGTCTCCAAAAAATCTAATAAAATATCAGTTAAACCCTGTCCTGTCGATCTGGTATTGAAATAAATCTCAAAAAATGCTCCCTAATTTCTATTTGCTTTGATTTATTATTTAATAGAACAAATCTTACTACAACAGTAATATCTGCGAGTAAGTTGGTGACTTAGATCAGGGATGGAATCTAAAATAATAGAATAATATTTACTAACTTTTAAGAGCGAAATTATTTCATGTCTTATTTTTTGACCCAAAAGGGAAATAAGTTCATTTTGAATATGAACACCTAAATAATGAGGCATACCTGATGAATTTCTGCTAATTCTAGTGAAGTGGTCTGATATGGTATCATTAAACTTTGCAATTGCTTCAATTAATTTTAAAAAGTTTCCATTTCGTTGCTCGTATAACTTATTATTTTTGCCTCTAAAACTCAAATTTTGACCGGCTAAGAATTTAACGGTATAAATTATAATTTTTAACACGGAAACACATCTATCTTTTTCCATATTTATTAATTTCTCATTTAGAGAATCAGTAGTTGTTTCAGAAGAAATTGATTTATTTAAATCAATCCAAGATTTTGTATTACAAATGTGACTTTTTGATTTTTCATGACGTTCAATAATCTGAGTTAAATGTCTCCAATCGCTATATACCTCAACAAAGGCACTAGAAAAAGTTTTAAATAATTTGCAAGGAAAACAAAATACACAATCTTTGAACTTAGAATACACTAGCCAAACTCTTGGAATTATTTCCCCATTACTTAATTTTTTTATAATAAATAGATGAGAAACCTCTGTTATCTTTATTTACAGGAAAGTTTAGATCCGCTTCTGTAAGTTGGGTAGGGCCTAACTCTACTAAAGTTAATTTAATTTTGTCAGATAGTACGGAAGGTCAACAGCTAGGATCCTTATAAACATCATCTTTATAAGAAAGATGAAGAATATCTTCATGATCTTTGGTCACGGTTTCACTGGTTTCAAGACTTGGTTCTGCGATTAAAACATCTTCCTTGGGGTGTGTGATTTCGGTCTCCGTCACATTTGTATCTCTGGAACTTGATGGCGCCTCATGCGATCTTGCTGGGATTAAAAATGTTTTTAATGAACCACAAGCTTTCTTTACTAATTCTTCTTTTTCAAGTTTTCTTTTTCTGTATTGGGCCCTAGAAAACTTTTTACGTTTATCAGACATCTGTAAAAAAAATGAGGTTCTTTTCGTAAAGAACTTATAAAAATGGAGCAATGTAAGTTAACATGTTTCTCGATAAAGAGCGATTTTATTTTAATTTTGTTCATATTTTAAATACAATTCCCCGTACGTTTTCTTTAATAAAAAAAATCGTATTTTCCCGATTTCTGAATTGCCATATTTCACGTACCTGTTAAAAAAATAAGGTGATGCAGTTCAAAAATTCAAGTTTACACTCGTTCCTGTAGTATATGTTTAACATTCGCAAAATAAAATAAAAACCTTTAAAATAGAATTAAGTAATGAATCCTAGCTTTTTTTTAAAACAAATGTCAAACCATAAATGTATTATTTCAATTTCTAACCGCTAACCGCTCAAAAGAAAAAATATCATCAAGTTTACTTACCTGTGAAATATTTTTGTTGGTCAGCAATCACAATATCGAGCACAAAAATTAGAGACAAAAAGCTTTGTTTTTCAGTTGTTGAGATGGACACGTTCAAAATTAATATAGTGCAAATTATCCCGGTCCGTGTATTTATAGGCTCAGAGCATAAAAGAGTATTTTCCTACAACCTGACAAAAACCGCCCGCACCGATGCGATGCCGGCAATGCGACGCGATTTGATGGGATGATGGGTTAAAATGTGCTAAAACAAAAACGAACAATATATTTCCCAACTGGTTGCGACGTGGAGTAGCGCTGCAAAAACCAATGTGGTTTTGTTTAAGGCGACAATGTACCTTCAGATTGACAAAAATATGTCTCAAAAACGATTTTTTTTTTCAGAAAATGATTCTGCAACTCATCAGCTTTAAATTAAAAAAAAAAGTTATATTGATCCAGTCATTATTAACCGAGTTATAAGTATTTTTTCAAACGTAAACAATGGAAATGTTACGTTAAATTAAAACTTTAAACGCTATTTTCTCAAAGAAACTTTTCGTGTCGTTTCGGTAAGTTCAAAATGTTCCATGCGTCACAATTTTTCTTGAATTTTCATAAAATTTCATAAAATGATTATTTATATATGTTAGAATAAAACTTAGTGATAAATTCATTATACTATTTTAAAACACCTTAAAATTTTTACAATAAAAAAAATTGATAAAATTTTGCATAAAATGACCTATTTTTATCGATTTCTTTTCTAGTTTTTATAAATATGGCTGTAAATCTAATATTACTACTAACTTTTATTATAACTATATAAAGCTAGCTTAAGAAAGAAAATTAGATATCTGAGACAAAAATTGATGCACATGGAGCATTTTTAAGTAGAGTAATTAACAAACTGATTTTAATTAATATCTTAATTAATTACATTCTGATCTTTTTTTAATTTAGCATTTTCATCTCTAAACAACACTTTATAAGTATACAAAATTTCATAGCAATTGGTTGATAAATAAAAAAAAAAGTTTTTCATGGTCCATTGTAGAGACAGTGGACTTTCAAAATTGTGAAATTTGTCCAAAAATTCGATTATTTTTTAATTTTATTGAATTGTGAAACTACGGACGAGTAGAAATGTGTTGCAAAAAGAATTTTTAATTTCTGTGATTACTTTCCTAGTTATAGGCATTTGTATTTAATTTAGATATTATGTGGTTACTAACAGCAATAACTTTAAATGTGTTTTTCTCAAAATAAAAATTTTCATGTTATACGAATATTCAAACTACTTCAGGCGCATTTCTAATGACCGTATTACTTTGAAATTTAAGTTTTATATACTTAACTGTATATCAAATAAATATTATTGAAAAAAAATATGCTTCGTAGCTCAGAATTTCTAAATTTTGTACTTGAAAAGACGATTTATAGGTATTTTACGTCATAAAAAGGGTGTTTTCACTATTATTTTTTTCTCTTTATATTTTTAATGAATGCTTAAAATAAGCAATAAGTTTCGTTGTTAGTTCTATAAGGTATCCTGTAAATAAAAATGACCATATTATATGCAAAAGAAATGCTCTTGGAACGTTTTTAATGAGGTCAATTTTTGATATAATTAATAATTCATGATTCATAAATTATTAATATTTCATCTTTAAATTTTAACCACTTTTACATATCTATGGTACTAATCACATATTCAAATTTCAAGCAAATCCATTCAAAACAACAAAAGTTAGGTTTGAAGGTCCACTGTCCCCTTAAGTAAATTTCTCCATGGCCGAATTTAAATTATCATTAAAATATAGGCATTCTTGCTTCGCCAAATAAAAACGAAGTCTTAATTTAATAAAACACATTTGATTATATATAGAGACACACAGAGTTACAAAACGAAATCACAATAAAAATAACATACCGGGAGCGCAAATGATCGGACACGACCTCAGCCTAAGACAAAATCTCCCAGAATAACCTTCTTTTAACATTTTTCGCACGCAAACCTCATCACATCCGGCATGTGCCGAATAAACAAAAATTACACTAGATCAGCAATGTCCTGTAGACACACTGGCTTCGCAAAAGCGATAAATCTAAGGGCCTTATTATACAGAGCTACAGTTGTGGCTATAGGTCGCGACTGTCGCCTGGGCGCGTCACTTCCCCTTCTGAGTCCAAACCTTACAGTTTATTTCCAGTTATACTTGTAAAATGGATTGTTTAACTCTAAGTAGTTACCTAGCATAATGGTAATATTTTATATTAATTATTTTTCTAATAAATTAGTTTAAAATTTTTTTTATCCGGGCGGCTGACTTGCCGCCCCCCTTGATGTGCCGCCCGTGTGCCCCGCACCCCTTGCACCCCCGGGTTGGAACGCCCCTGCATTCCTACTCGTCCGTAGTTTCACAATTCAATAAAATGAAAAAATCGAATTTTTGGACAAATTTCACAGTATTGAAAGTCCACTGTCCCCTTAAATGAGTGTTTCCCAAACTTTGTCGAGTCGCTACCCACTTCAACAGTTTCCACGCATCTTGCTCCCCCCCCCCCTTTCTACCCTGCATATTTTCATTAAAAGTGCCTTTAAAGCCACAAAGAAAAAATGCTCAAAGGCATTTTCTCAAACTTAATTACAACTAAATGTTTAATTTAACAAAAATGGGATTTGTAAGAAATGGAGAATATTAAGAGGCATCCATTCCCCATTCAAAGGTATCTAAAAGCAAGAACAGAACTTTGAACGAGACTTTTACGTTTGAAAAACGTTACTGCTCTACATTTTCTAGGAACGAGAGGGCCAATGAGAGGGCTGATGATCTTGCAAAAAATGGTTGTGATCTTTTTCAACCAACTTTTCCAGTGTCTTACCACTCAGCAAAAAAAAAAATCTATTGCCAAATGCATCACTAACAAAATTAAATATTTTCACAATATAGAAGCTAGCGTAAAGATTTGGAGCCAACTACTGAAGAATCCTATTCCAATGGATCTGCCTCGACATATTTTCACTTCCAATTTTCAAATCACCACTTCACATAGCTTTTTATTTTGCCATCTTTACCGCATAGGTTTGGTAAACTCTCCAGACTGTCCTCTTTGTTCGTCTGGAGACATTATGGATTTTTATCATCTTATGACGTGTACCTTCTGAGAGGACTATAGATTTACTACTGACAGCTGGAAAAACAGAGCTACTTTGTATTGGGCTGCTAGAGGAGAGCTATGGTCTTTTGACTGTCTCTCGACGTAGAGGGGGGGGGGGAGTTTCCACGAAAACAAATATTGACAACTGTTTATGGTGAAATTTGCTAAAAAGTTATTTTAATTGAATAAACCATGGAGATCCACAGTAGCCACTTCGCCCCCATGACACAAAGGTTGGGAACCCCTGAATTAAATCATAAAACAATTAGACATCAATTAAAAATCCCGGTGCCCTCTTCTAGCGTACTGAAATGCCTTAAATAGTCTGCAGTCCAGCTATATGTGATCTTCTTCGTGTGATCTGTTGGCGGGAAACAGATAAAATTTTCTAAAAATATACCCTTCCTATGGCTTTGCGCACGCTCAATAATCTTAAATTCAAGATAATAAGCTGACTGAGAGATTAAGTTAATAAGCTTAGTAGGAGATTTGCTGCTGTCATGTTAACCGTGGTAATAAATTAAGCAATAATCAACGAACAAAATATTTATTACCACACTACTTGAGCGTACAAAAGGAGGGAAACAGAGTAGTAACTGACATTATATTTCACCAGTGGCGTACCCAGAGGTTGTGGGGGGGGGGGGGGGCTTGTCACCCCTCTCCTTCAAAGAAAACCGAAAAAATAAAATCCCGAGAAAGTTTTCCAAAAATCTTTTTCTAGTTAAAATTCTTTTATTTCTTTTTATTTATTTATGCATGGTTGTGTCTTCTATTTCTAAACGATTTATGAATTAGCGGTCACATAAGATGGGAGTATCCTGCAGTTCTCGGAAATCTCGGCCGTTGTGAACGCAAGGCGAACGAAGTAGTGCTCGGGCCAGCGGAGATCACGGATATCATAATGCATTGGCTATCACTGCAGATGCCTACCGTAAGATGGGGTTACTTTGTGACTGCAAAATAACTTTGGGACACATAGTAATTTTTTTCGTATTTCGGATCTTGCGCCGAGATACCGGGAATGCAAAAGACAACTCCAACAGCTTGTTCTATATACAGAGACACCTATTGGCTAGTGTCCGAGGCTTCTGCGCAACATCTGTCTTCGCTGACCAGTGTATTGTTCAAACCTGTTGTCAAGCTATTGACACAAACTTCGGAAACTTTATGTGCTGAAGGCACCCTATACAACCAACTTCCACAGGTAATTAGTTTTTATTGTCAATATGTTGGTTAGATTGTGGAGCCATATAACTTTTGTGTAGTGATATTTCCGAGAGATATGAGAACATAACCTAAATATCGAAAGGTGACGGGGTTACTTTGTGACGCATTGACACTGTCACAAAATAACCCACAAAATCAACCCACTTCCTCCAGCTGCTCGATGTTGCATTTTTCCGTCCTCTAAAATACCACTGGAGAGAAAGAAGTATTGACTATCTCGAAAAAATACTACCCGAAGGAGCAGAATGTGCCGAAAGACGAATTTCCTCATTTTCTCACAGAACTGATGGCTGCCCTGGGCACTCGAGGTCTCTTTAATGTCAAAGATATAGATAAAGTTATCTAATATTTGTATTAGGTATATATAATTGTCTATCAAGCTTTCGATAAGCATTTTACTGTCTAAATTTGTGTAAAGTAATTTTTCCTCTTGGATTTGAAGGCGAAAACACAGATGTCACAATGTAGCCCCACTCGGCGGGGCAAATTTGTGACACATATTAACTTTAATTTCTCAATGGCAATTAAAGATCCGGGTTAGCGCAATACATTACTAAGTAAGGAAAAGATATACCAATGATTTGCAATTGTTCGTTTTGGGCTGCTTTTAAAATTGATCGTATGGCACAGGAAAAAACTTAAAATCCGTTACAAAGTAACCCCATCTTACGGTATTTAAAATATGCCATGACACAATCGATACTGAAATGACTTGTTTTGCTACATAAACATAGATACATTAATGTAACCACGACTAAAGTCATTCAAGAGTTTTGTTTCAAAAAATGAAAACTGATTTTTTTCCCTTTAAATAAATTTTTATAATCACCAAATGAATTTTATTGAATTTGCATAAAAATATTTTTATCCATTCAACTCCTCCCCCCTCCCTCCAAAGATTAAATCCTGAGTGCCCCACTAGATTTCACAATGGTTGTAACGGAATCACACACAACCAAAATAAGTGTTAACTGAGAAATAGATCATTTTGATGCCCTTTCTAACTATAGCGACTATTTAGTCGCTATAGGAAAGTAAATTAGACTAATAAGACGGGTTAATTTAATCGCTATAAATCGACCCGTTGTGTTAAATCTTGCTATTAATCAAAATCCACTGGCTTAGAGCCTCACTGACTTCTCTATGCAGGGCCGGATTTACGTATAAGCTAAAAAAGCTACAGCTTAGGGCCTCAAATAAAAATACAAAAAATGTATAAAAATTAATATAAAAATATCTCGTAGAAAAATCACTCAAATGAAGTCAGACAAATCACGATAACTTCTAAATAATTTTAAATATACAAAATGCAACATTAAAATAATTTAAGCGCATTGTAAAATTGATTGAGACTAAATTTTCACCTGAATAAAAGATTAAGTTTTATATACAATGAATTATGTTGTTATATTAATTTAATTTTTACCTTTTATTTTAATATTTTAATTTAAAACTTTCTGTTCTATGAGCCTTGTTTATCGTTTTTAAAACCCTTTAATTAAATAATTATTTCTGTGACTTTGTAAGCACATCCTTTTTTATCTTTTAATAAAAATTAAAAGAAATATATTTTCATACATTAAAAAGGAGTACATATTTAAATTTTTTCCGACACCAGATGATGTAATTTAAAACAGCATGGGGCCCCTGGGGTTTGTATAGCTTAGGGCCTCAGCAAGTCTAAATTCGGCCCTGACTCTATGCAAATATAGATTCGTCGAGCCAGAGGTATTTGCTGTTAGCGAGCATAGAATTATCTCTTGGCTCTCAGCTTTCTCTTGTTAATAACTAGTTCGGCATTCCATAACATTATACTTACGAATTACCATGCCTGAGATTCCTTCTTCTAGCGTCTCGGACAGGATTTAGGGTAGATTTCCCTGGGTTGAAATATAGATACACAATCACTATAAAACATGATATTTAGAGGAAAGTCTCAAACATCATGACATAATAACATAATGATTTTAGAGGTTGAAGAATTATATAATTAAACACATTATTTTATAATATAATTGGCAATTGAAGTATCAGTCTATTTCTTAAGATATAGAAATTCTTATTTCGTGTCTTCTGATTCGGGTAATAGAAGCTATCGTCTTCACTTGATTTGTTTTTGTAAATTTTGTGAAATAAATGCAACTTTCCCCTTTAAACATATATGTCTGTAGGATTTTGGCAAATAGTGTGTACTTAAAACAATGCAATATTTCCCTATCTTTTCATAGTAAATTGGGTATGAAATTAAGTACGATTATTCCCATGTATAATCCACCAATAATTATTCTAACTATAATGTAATGTATCGGGTTGCATTGCTGATTTAAAAAATATTTTCTTCGAAATGAAATCAAATTCTATATATAGTGAGGGAGATATTTAGAAATATTAAGCTAATATTTCGAACATTAGTGTTTTTATAAAATGCAATATTTATTTTATGAATACTTCAATAATGGTCTTACTTAATGGAATGATACTTCAATGTTTTTTCATAAAATTTATCAACTAACCGATCTTGATAAATTTTATGAAAATACCTACGCATGATCAAAAAAGATCAAAATTTCACCTAGAAATAATCTGAAGAAATAAAACTTTTAAGATTTTTATCCTTTTCTCATAAACGAATCCAGCATTTATTCGTGAGTGTAGAGATAATTTTCTGAGAAATGAATAGTTAACTTTAAAACAAATAGAATAAAATCAATTACGTTGATGAAATTACTTATTTCATGATTTTCTGAGTATTCAATTTCATAGAATTTAGGGTAAGCTAGTGAGATGCTGGCGCCATCTATAGCTTTAATAGAAGAATACATTCGGTTTGGAAATCAATTGCTGTTTATTAATAAATGCGTCTACTGTATCACTAAAATTTTAACTATTGTGATTATCATAATATTTTTAACAAATTTATTCAGAATAAAATTTTAAAATTTATTCAGAAATGGTTACTTCAGAAACTTCAAAGCTTTCCGAGAAGGTTGAAAACTTAACAAATCCGTAACTCCAGCGATCAGGAGAATTACCTTATGTAAAAAAAAAAATTTAACCCCAGGAATATTAGCAAAAAAAAATTTTTTTTTAACTAAAATTTGGAATTTGTTTTTTTCCCGTGAAATAGAAATCAAAAGGTAAATTTTTTATATGTTTAATTCAGATGAAATTCTCGCGTAATATATTGTTAGTGTGGGCCGTGGCGGTCTTGTGGTACAGCGCGCTGGTTTTCGGTGCTGAGGGTGCTCAGATCGAATCCTGGCGAAGCGCCACTAAAACGCCTCCGTTTGTGTCGTCCCTTCATAGGGGGCAATGCTGGTCTGCCTATATGGCGCCCCTATACTAAAATGGCCAGCAAAACTGCGGTGAATTATAGGTGAATGTCTTTGCGACAAGTGCCTCCGCATTGAAAAGAATATTTTTAGTGTCTTCGAAAGGTATAAATATTTACCAAGGTATTATTATTGTCCTTGTTAAAGAGCACTGAATAATGAAATTATTAAAAGAACGTATGGAATACTTTTATGTTATCAAAATATTTTCCTTTTATATAATTTAATCAAACATAATATTGAACTGAACGTTTTTTAACGTAGTGTTCATACAAAAGCGTGAGTTAACTATATTTTTATAAGAAAATATTTAAATCCTTTCAGTCATTTTATTTTTTCGGATAATAATTTAGAGGAGAAATCTTTCCTGAACATTTTGTAAGGAAATAAAAAAAGAAAAAAGTATGCATTAGATTGTGTTGTAATATTAACGAAATAAAGTGATGGCTAATTGAATTTAGGACTTTAATTAATAGAAAGTAGGAAGAGAAACACAGAACGTCTTACTGTTTACATAAATTACAATGGAATACAAAAAAAGGTGATGCCAGATGCATAACACATAATAACGCAAAATAAGAGATGCCACTCAATAGCACGTAATATTAATTGAAGGCTCGATTCTCAACAGCCTCCTTCGAGCATGAAAATAGTCAATGTTAATATGGGTTAAACTGTCACTTATACATATTGACTGCTTTCACACCGAGCAACTTCTTTTGAGAATGAAACTGAGATGCTGGAAGCGCCTTCGTCAGAATGTCTGCTCGCTGCTCATCACTTCTGACATAGCCTAATTCAAAATGTCCCCTTGAGAACTCATCTTGGACAAACTTGTACCTTTGGTCGATATGGTTTGTGCGTGCGTAGAACATCGGATTTTTGATGTATTTGATGGCACTCTGATTATCAATCTGCAGGATTGGTAATGAGACATTGTTGGCTATCTCGTTAAACAAGCGCTTCAACCATATCAGGTCTTTTGTGGAATCAGCTGCTGCCGTGAACTCTGCCTCTGTCGTTGAATTGGATATGGCCTCCTGTAGCTTGCTTCGCCACGTAATTGCACCTCCACCATAGAACGAAACTACACCTGTGCGAGACCTGCGTGTTTCTGCACAGCTGTTGTTATCTGCATCACTAAATAACATCAGGCTTCTGTCATCTTCATTATTGTACACAATGCCGTGTCCAATGGTATTGTAAAGGTATCTTAATGTTGTCTGCACTATTTCCCAATCAGTCTCTGTGGGGTTGTCCAACTTACGAGACACCAAAATCACTGAGTAAGCAATATTTGGTCGAGTCCCCATCGCCAAATAGAGCAAACAGCCAACTGCTGATCGGTATGGAATTTCACTGCTGAGAGGCTTCGCCTCCTTGATCTTGATCATGCTATCGTCATTTGGCTGACCATAGTCGACCTTGAGACTCGAATTCTTTACTGGGATGCGTGACGTCTTGGCATCTCCAAATCACTCTAACATCTTTCTTGTAAATGCTTCTTGGTGCAAGAAGAGTGAGCCGTCTCTCAACCGTTCAACTTGCAGATGAAGAAAACAATTCAACGTTGTCACTTTAATGTTGAAATGTTGCTTGAGCTCGTCCATAAATGTGAAGAATGTCGCTTCGTCCTGAACAGTGACGATGCCATCATCAACATAAATTGCCATCAGCATCTTGTGTCCGTAATCATTGCGTATGAATAGGCAGTGGTCGGATTTACTTTGGGTCATGCCATGTTTCTTTAGCACGTCAGTAAACTTCGCATTCCAACATCGTCCAGTTTGTTTCAAGCCGTATAAAGGTCGGAGCATCTTGCATATACGCCCACTTCCGTCATCGTATCCGCCGGGTTGATGCATGTAGATCTCCTCAGTCAGGTCGCCATAAAGGAATGCCGTCTCCACGTCAATTCGAAATAACTTTAGTTTCTCCTTGGCTGCCGTTGCAATTACAGCTCGAATAGTGTCGTAGCGGCACAGCGGGCTAAATGTTTCTCTGTAGTCGATATCCGCCGTCTGCGTATACCCCTTTGCTACTAAACGAGCCTTGAATCTCTCGATTGAACGATCAGGGTTTGTCTTCACCCTGTAAACCCAGCGACTGTCGAGGATTTTCCGTCCTTCAGGTGGCTCAACAAGCTGCCACGTCCCGTGCTTGGCATGCGAAGCCATTTCGTCGTCCATGGCTCGTTTCCAGTCCGCATATTCAGGAGACTTTGTTGCTTCGTCATATGTTTTGGGCTCATTCAACTTTATAATGCTGCTGTACACGTCGTAATCGTTAAATCGGACAGGACGTTGGATAGTCGAACGGTCTCGCAATGCATGCGCCGTCAGCTGTGTTGGTTCGTCTTCATCATTGCAAAGATCACCAGCCTCCTGCATCATCGGGAGTATCCAAAAATTCAAACTCCATACCGCTTGATGGACCGGTATTAGATGTCTCTTCTAAAGGCTGGGAAGTAGGACCAATTTTCTGTTCATTGAACACTACGTTGGTACTCTTTATCGTGTCATTCTTTGATGGTATGAAAACACGATACCCATCGTAATCACAATAACCAACCAAATAGCCCTTTATAGCCTTGTCGTCAAGTTTACTTCTGTTGACATCTGGTACATGTACAAATGCATTTGATCCAAAAACTCGAATCCTGTTGATGGCCGGCTTACGTCCAAACCATTCCTCAAATGGAGATTTCCCTGTGGTCTTACTTGGCCCAGTTCGATTCAGAATGTAAACAGCTGTAGATGCTGCTTCCGCCCATAGGAACTGTGGTAGACCTGTATCCTTGAGCATAGTGCGAACTGCATCCATTATTGTACGATTCTCTCTTTCAACCAAACCGTTTTGCTCTGGCGTATACAGCATAGTTTTTCGCAACTTGATGCCTGCATCATCAGTCAGTTTTACCAATTTAGTATTGTCGAACTCACGACCACCGTCTGTGACCAGTTCTTTTACATTTATACCATCCTTGTTGTCCCGAGCAAGAAACTGCTCGATTTTATCCACAGCCTCGTCTTTATGTCTGAGAAATTCTACACTTCGAAACTTTGAGTAATCGTCCTTAAGCACTAACATGTACTTCTTTCCACCTCTTGACAAGACTGGCGATTCGAGCAAGTCTGCATGTATGATTTCACCAGACTTTTTAGCCTTGAATCGTTTTGATTTGAATGTTCGTCGAGTTTGTTTACCATAAGTACATGGCTCGCAAAACACTCCATCGTCGATGAAATCGATACAATTCTGGCGCAGGTACTGCTTCACATACTGTATTCCCTGGTGCCCAAGCCGTCGATGCCAAAGTGATAACGGCAACTTTGTCATCGTCGTCATTGCCGTTTCAGGAAAAGGAGTTGTCATTTCTTTGTGAACCAAGAAGGCTGAAGCAGCAAAACCCCCTTGGGGCTTGACCGGTTTTGCACTCAGTTCAAAGAGTCCATTTGATGAGCATGGAGCCTCTAAAAGTACATTATCTGGGGTCTCCTTGCGGAAGAAATGACAAATCATGTCATCTGAATCTCCGAAGTTCGAGATTCCTCGCTTCATTGCCTTTGAAGCTGATAACAAATTTTTGCCGATGTCTGGTGCATACAATACATCACTGAGTTCAATAGATTTTTGTATGGTTCCAACCGTCGCGCACATGACAATGTCCCCGCAGCCATAAGCCGGTATTGTCTGCTTGCTACCGACTGTGATTTCTGCTTGTTTGTCAAAATGGCGATACGTCTGGAAGTAATCTGCTGAATTCGTAATGTGTGCTGTAGCTCCGTCGTCCTTAAGCCACACATTTCGGCCACTATCATCCTCTTGACAAGCAAATGCACTCCATTGAGTATTTGCAAAGAAGGTTTCTGTTCTGCCACCCGTCGTGGTTGGCTTGTCAGGGAAATCTAGACAAAATTTTCCAATGTGCCCAGGTTTATTACAACGAAAACAGATGCGATTGAAACCTTTCACACCATCACTGGTCTTACTAAGTCTATTCATCGTTTTGGCATTATTTGTGGTCAGGGGTTGGGGTTAGTTCACCATCTGGGGCCTTTTCCCACCTTTCTTCCATTTCTTTCCATTATGTTTTGCACCATATTTAGCATTTGCCATGAATGCTGTCGTAGTATCGTCTCTAAGCTCCTGATTTCGTCTTTGCAGTCTCATATTGATTTGTTAAATTAATTTTTCAGATGACTTTTCTGTCCTTGGCGTTGAGTCCCACTGTGACTTGAACTCACGATATTCATCATCAGGAAGAATAGACAAGATGCGTGGTGCTAGCAGGTTTTGCGGCAACTTCCCTTCACCGCTCAACTCTTGCTCACGTTGAAGATCCACCCACAGTGTACGCAAACGTGCGAGTGAATGCATTACATCTCCGTCTTTCTCGATTCGAAAAGTGAAAAATTGTTGCAGAAGAGTGTCTAATTTGACGCTTGGCACTTTCTCAAAGTTGTTTAACAACTCGATCCATATCGCTTGTGCAGAATTACCATGCATGCGAATCAAATTTAACACATTCGCTCATACATTTGAGCGGATGATCACAGCAGCTTTCGCATTCGCCTTTGCATACGCTTTTACCGCTTGGTTGTAGTCGCGTATCGTCTTTTCATTTGCGTCTGCTGCCGGTGCTGTTGGCTCTACAAGGGAATCATCGAAGATGCCCGCACAATCGTTGAGCACGAACAAAGAGTTTACTTCAAATTTCCAGTCAGTCCAGTTGGATGAACCATCCATTTTGGTGCACTGAACAAAATTTTTAGCTTCCATATTATTACGTCGTCATTCACCAAAGTGCGAGAAAAAAAAGCTATCGGTACACAGTCGTCTACAGTCCAACCACAGTACGAAGAGCCACGGTTGGCATAGTGCCAAGACGATTCTATTCACGCTGTAGGTAAGGCTGCTTAGGAAGGAGGGGGAAAAGTCTCGTATTCTCTCGACATTCTTTAGAATCAGTTACTAACTGCGCTTGCTTGCTTTTTCCTCGTCTGCTATTTTGATTATTATATTAAAATTAATGCATCCTTTACCCAACACGACTGCTCGGAATAAGCCGTTCCGTAGTGATTGTAAACGTATAATACACAATGTAATTAAATTGTGTGATAAAGAAGCACTAGAAGGAAATGTTATTGTTCCAGTTTCGCAATCCCCAAAGAGAGCTAGTAAAATGACCGGGATATCAATGTCCAGTGTAAAAAGAATACGTAGAGAAGAAAAGGGTGAAGAAACTCCAAAATTTGAATCTCCGAGGAAACGTCAGAAAAAAAGAACCACCGAAAACGTAGCTTTAGATGATTTTGATTGTGATGTAATCCGAAAATATCCACTCCTATAAAACTCCTATTTTTTAAATAGATTTGCTTCTTTCTTTTTATTATTTTGAAATTATTATTCACATATTCGATCAAAAATAAAGTTTTAAAAAATAACTTTAAAATTGCGGACAAAAAGCAGTCTGAAATGCATTCCGTATTTCATAAACAAACACATCCGAAAATATGACGTTTTCCCCTATTTTCTAAGTAGACTAGCTTTTCTCGCGCATGCGCAACAGCTTCCAGGGACCTTGCTTCCGTGGTCGGACAGTACCTACACACAGTCCAGCAAATATGTTTAGATCAAAAGTCAAAATCCGAAATCGAAACTCGAAGTCAAAATCCGTTATTCAAATACGTCGTCATAGCCATCGTTACTTCATCTGCTCAGTTAAACGTCGCTAAAACCCTTAACCTGTTGTAATATTAACGAAATAAAGTGATGGCTAGTTGAATTTAGGACTTTAATTAATAGAAAGTAGGAAAGGAAACACAGTACGTCTTACTGTTTACATAAATTACAATGGAATACAAAAAAAGGTGATGCCAGATGCATAACACATAACACAAAATAAGAGATGCCACTCACTAGCACGTAATATTAATTGAAGGGTCGATTCTCAACAGGTTGAATTGGTGTAGAGTAGTAGTACTTATGATGCAAATAAATTTTCATACTCTGCTATAAGAGTATTATGCAAGATCAATTTTGCAGCTCACGATCTCCAAACAAATCTAATTCGTCCATGGGTGGCAGTAAATATTAAGTTTCGAGAAATGAAAGTGGAATATTCACTTTTACAGCTTTCAAAGAGTTGTAGAAGTTCTGAATGTTGCGCAGTAGAGTAGTCTGACAAATTTTTCGTAAAGTAAGAATTGAAATGAATCAGCATTTAATTTTTTACGGAAAAAAAGTAAACAGTGACTCAGGGAATAAAATTTTTTTACTTTTGAATTAGTTTTAATAATAACAACTAATATGTTTTGAACCAAGCCTTTATAACAACCAATGAAAATGAAATCTTAGACAATCACTCTAAAATAGAAAAAAAATTCTATCAACAGACTATTTTTTAATCGTAGTGATTTTCTTTGGTTTTTTTAAACTCTAGAACTTTCATAATCTGACAATAGGGCAATATCTCGCAGCATGTCACATCTCAACTCTTGCAGATTTTACTTCTTGTTTGGCGAGGAGTGGCAAAAAATTGCATAAATTAACATGGCGTTCAATGAGCATTCTTACAGCTTGTTGAATAAAATGCTCTCAGATTACGCAAAATCTTTAGATACGGTATCTAAACAAAGGTATATCACTAAATTAAACATTCAGGTAAAGCCCGGAAAGGTTTATTCAATATGTGACCCGTATTTATTGACAGAGGAAGACTGGAGTTACGATACAAGACGCTGGCCTGAAGTAACTTATCCTGATATCTATACATATCTCAACATAATAATAATCATTCTCAACGAAAGAATGATTATATTCTCTTAAACCTTTCGAAATATTGAAAAAAATGTGTTAAAATTCCTGTTACATACAACTAATATGAGGAATTTTAGAAATAAACTTAAATTATTTAACTCAAAATGAAGGCATCGTCCAAAAACACATGCAAACGCATAGGAACTGCTTCTGTTTTCTGCCACCCCATAATGACGTCATCTATAGCAGAAGAAAACTGACGTAGCCAGTGACGTTGCGACGTTTCGCCTTCTAAAAAAGAAATTTCTACCACTAAGATAGAGGGAGAAATGTGTACATAGTTAATTTTAACCGTATAAATATGGGAACGCTACTGGATTGCTCGCTTTCATTTATAGATTTATTGTTGTCATTTTGATGTTCAATTGTCTTTTAATGTGCCATTGGAAATAAAAAAAAAAAAAAAATATAAGTCATTCACGAAGGAATGAACCACCAAATAAAGGAATGATTCGTCAGTATTATTTGTTTACTTCCGTGTTGGTTGATAAGCCGGGTGGCCTATCAATTTTTATCGTTGAATGGTAAAATAAACCGAAATTTTCGTTTAAGTTCTGAATTATGGCTGTCTATTTAGACTTTAACGCCACTACGCCTGTTGATTTAGATGTGCAAGCTGAAATTTGCGCAGTGTTGAAAAGAACGTGGGGTAATCCTAGTAGTTCGTATGAATTGGGAAAAGATGCTAAACTTGTGATCGAAAATTCTAGACGATCAATAGCAGAAATGATTGGAGCAAAATCCGATGAAATATTGTTTACATCTGGTGGTACTGAAAGTAATAATATGGTTATACAGTCAATTCTCCGGCATTATGAACAGGAGTTACAAAAAGGTATCGATGTCGATTTGAATAATGTACCTCATATTATTAGCACTAATATTGAGCATGATTCAATAAAGTTACCATTAGATGTCCTTGCAAAAGAAGGTAAAGCTGATGTCACCTTTGTACCTGTTTCGAGAGAGACTGGTATCGTTGATGTGAATGATATCATTAATGCAATTAGACCAAATACACGTCTTATAACTGTTATGTTAGCAAATAATGAAACTGGAATGATACAACCAGTGCATTTAATCAAAGACTACCTTAAATCATTTCAAAAGAAACTTAAACATCGTATTTACTTACATACTGATGCTGCACAAGCTATTGGTAAAATAACTGTTGATATTCAAGAACTAGGTGTTGATTACTTGACTATTGTTGGACATAAATTTTATGGTCCTCGTGTTGGAGCACTATATTATGATAAATCATGTCCATTGTATCCAATGTTTTATGGTGGCGGTCAAGAAAAGAATAACAGGCCAGGTACAGAAAATACATGCATGATTGCTGGTTTAGGCAAAGCTTCAGAATTGGTAAAAATTAATCTAAAGAAATATAAAACACATATGATGACAATTAGAAATTATCTCGAAGAAAGCTTAAAAAAGGAGTTTTCAGATAAAGTAATCATTCATTTCATATCTGATTTCATGAAACTACCCAACACTTTAAGTGTAGCATTTAATTATGACAGTATCTCTGGCAAAGTACTGCTAAGTGAAGCTTCAAATATTTTTGCTAGTACTGGAGCTGCATGCCATAGTGGAGGTAAACCATCAGCAGTTTTAATGGCATCAGGTATAAATGAAGTTTTAGCATCAAAGACTCTCCGCCTGAGTGTAGGTAGAGAGACAACGAGAAATGATATTGATTTAGCAGTGAAAAGTTTGAAAGAGGCTTTATTAAATCTCTCTTAATGTTTTAATTTTAGCAGAAGTACACACACACACACACACACACACACATATATATATATATATATATATATATATATATTATAAATGTTATATATTATGAATACATTTTTAAAGTACATACTGAAGACTATTTTTTCACCAGTGAAAATATAAGTGTATTCTATTATTATCTTGATTGTTTCTTTTAGTTCTTAGGGTTTACCATGTTATCAAATGAAAATGAATTATTCCTTAATATTTGCACACTTTTTACTTTGATATTACGATCTTTAAAGCTTTTAGTAATCAAGAACAATGTTTATTACAGTTTCATATTTTCTGACTTATCAAAAAATTTGTTTTGGGTGAGTCAAAACATGGCTTATTTATTTTCTTTTATACATTCTAGTATAAAAGAAATTTTATTTTGAAAGTGTTATTTATTTTGAAATATATTCATAACTTTGATATGTTAGAGAATGAAATTATTACTGTTATTGCATTTATATTTTTGCAATATTCTTCCAGTGTGTAACTATAACTAACTATATTTAATCATACATTTTTTGTTTATAGTTTTTGTTTCATTTAATGACCATATTAAAGTTATATTGTTGAAAAATTCAATGTATTCATCTCTTTGTTCTCATACTTAAAACAATGAGTTTTTAACCATGATATATAAAGACTTTCTAAAAATCTTAAGGAAGTTATTATTTTTTTATCTTGTTTCAATAGAACTTTTGGCATCAGTCTTTTTTTGCTTCAAGTTTCGCTGTATATCTAAAGTTTAAGTTGTTACTCTAGTTGTTTCAAAATCTTCTTAAGTTAATTACCAACTATTTTAAATATCTCATTAATGAAAAGAAATTATAGCCATTTTAAAAATAAAGTTATGACTTTTATTTTATGGGCAATTGTTTTGTTAATCTTTGTCTATCAGCCAAAAAGCTGATATAAAGTTTTTCAAAATGAACATTGTTTACGTTCAATGATAATCTAACACCTCATTAATATTGCTCAAGTAGATTTTTTATAGTATCATACATGCTTCAAGATTATCACTAATATTGAGATTAAAAATTAAATGAAAAGGAAGAATAAAATTAATGTTGAAGTACTGCATGTAAAGGGTGTGACGCTTTAAGAGGTTCTGTGGCTGAATTTGATGAGTGGAAAGCCAAGCATTCTGCAACATGTCAAAAAAATTATGTTGGATCATCTAGAAAGATGGAAGTAGATGGGATGGTTCAAATTTTTAAAAGGTCAGAAAAGAGGTGTTCATTACCTAACTTATATAGGTAATGGGGATTCTAAGATACAGGGTGTCTCAAAAAACCTTGACACATTTTAAAAATTTATAAAAAAAAAGTATACAAGGTAGGAACTGGAAATTCACAGATGTGTTACCGCATATATGAGAGTTTTTCTGTGTCAAAAAAGTTCAACAGAGGGCACTAGTTGTTCCGTAAAAGCGAAAGTTGTAAAATGGCTACTCC
The DNA here is from genome assembly GCA_907164885.2 of Dolomedes plantarius. NCBI lineage: Eukaryota > Metazoa > Arthropoda > Arachnida > Araneae > Dolomedidae > Dolomedes > Dolomedes plantarius. Next base: position 11,679,981 of record OU015492.1, read on the forward strand.
ATCAGAGAAAGCAATACGTGTTGGCTGGTATTTCAAAACCGAAAATGTTACGTAAATAAATCGCCACAATGTGAGAATTCGGGGATCTGAAAACCCACATCATGTCATTGAACATTAGAGACAGTCCTTAAGTGAATGTGTGGTGTGGATTAATGGCAGATCATGTGATTGGACCATTCTTCTTCCACGAGCCAATGGTAACAAAAGAAATTTACTTACACATGATTCAGATTTTTGCTGTCCCACAAATTTCTTATTTACATCCCAAAATCATTTGAGAATAAGACAGTGCACTGCCTCATTGAGGTATGATTGTATGAGACTTTTTAAATGAGGAATTTCCAAATAAGGGCATTGGACAAGATGATCCCATCCAATGGCCACCTCGATCTCCAGACATTACACCTCTTGACTTTTTTCTTTGGGGATTTGTCAAAGTTTATTCAACAAAAGTAGACAGTCTTAAGGAACTCAAAAAATGCATGATTGCTGCAATTTCATACATTACGGAATCCATTTTGGAATGCACATGAGCTGAAATGGATTTCCGAATAGATATTCTTCGTGCCACAAAAGGAACACATATTGAAATTTATTGACTAAACTAAAAAAAACTAATATATAAAATAACACGTATATGAATTTCTAGTTCCTACCATGAGTACTTTTTTTATATAAATTTTTAAAATGTGTCAATGTTATTTGAGACACCGTGTATTTCTTTCTCTTTCTGAGTCCAAGCCATATGGCATTTGACTGTTTCATAATTAGAATGCATTAGTTATGTCCAAAAAAGAATGGAAACTCATTTCAGAAAGCTAAAGAAAGTATATGGTTCAAAAAAGGCATTTTTGGAAAGGGAAGGTTAACTGATAGCATTATCAATAAATTTTCCATATAATATGGAAATGCTATCCGAGAACTTTGTAGCTCCATAGATGAAATGAGGAGAGCAATATGGGCCATTTATTTTCATACTTGTTCTGCAGACTTTGAGCCCTTGCATAGTTTTTGCCTAACTAGTTCGTCATCTTGGTGCAAATATAATCAAGCTGTAATGAGAAAATCTCTGAACAGACCTAAAGTTACTGTGCCTGCTGGTGTTATGGATGCTATTAAACCTGTAGTTAATGCACTGTCACACCCACACTTCTATCCCGTTGCCTTACTCAAAGCATTTACTCAAAATGCCAATGAATCAATTTGGTGATTCTGAATTTGGTGATATGACAAATTTGCCCCAAAACATAAGGTTCTGGGCTTAGAATACCTGAAATAGCAGCATATGAGCAATTGATCTATTTAATGAAGGTTGTAAAGGATGATTTCAAATTATGAAAAAATTAGATTTAAATATATCTCATGTATGCTACTTTAGCACATCTTCATGCTGATCGAAAGATAATAGTGTGTGCTGAAAAATGAGCTTCATAAAATAGTGCTGATGCTCGAAGAGCAAAGTAACAAAAAATAATTATGCAGCAATTTAAAATGTATTGAAAATGAGGGAAATGTATATGAAGCTGGAGGATTTTAATTCTTAATTTTGTTATTATGTAAAATATTACAAAAATATGAAGATCAGTTGGATAGCAAATTCTTGTTACAAATTTTTTCTGAAAAAGTAGTTTTGTTCTAATACATATAATATATAATTTAAGATAATATGTGATAAATATTTAAGCTTAGTTCATTTAGGTATAATTATTTTTATTCATATATTTATTTTATTTTATTTTGTCTAAGTTACCATAATTATTATTTATGGGAATGTTTAATATGAAAAAACTTTTTAAAGTTGTTTTTCTCAAAATGGGATTTTTTAGCATTGCACACAGAATACCTGAATTATTCAATATTTTTTCATGAAATTTTTAGGAGGGTTATATCATATTAATATATCAAACCTATATCTGAATTTTCATCATTTCATACACTATATTGTTTTTATTAGGGCAAGAATTTTAGAATTTTTTTTTTCTATGATTTTGGGATAGCTAAATACAACTACATATTAAAATAGAAAAAAAGCTTTAAAACATATTAATTTAGCTAAGGATTGATAACATATTTATGAAATGTATTTATGTACCACAATTTTTTAATTTGGTTATATAATTTTGGAATAATGTTTCACACAAGCTATAATTATCAATTCACTGACAAAAAGGCTCTATTTCAACTTTGTGTGTAAAAATATTCCTTAATGGTATGCCTTCAAAAATATTTTTTTAAAAAAAGACAAAACATAGAGTTATAAAAAGAAATGAAAAGTAAACATTTAGATGTAATACACCAAGAAATATAAAATGTTAAAATTTATGTAATTTTTTTTACTTACTGACACTTTTAAATTCCTATGACCTCTTAATTTTTTTAAAATCATTTTGACACAGTGACAGCCTTAACCCATTTAAGACTGGTGTTGCGAAAATGCAACATTAATTTCTGTATTGTTTAAAGGCATGTTCTAAGTTTTGTACATCTGAAGTAACATTTTTATTTTATTCCCTATACTTTAATTGATCCTAATAAATTTTTTGTTTCCACATTTGCATGCTTTTAGCACTTGCAAAAAAAAAAATTTTTCTGATGTTTTGAAAGGGAAAAATATGACTAATTTCAAATAATACCCTTAGATAGCAGCACATGTTAAATTTCCGATTTGATGCTTGTTTCGAGTTTACTAGAGACTAAAGAACAAAATGGCTTCAACGGGTAAGGCATAATTTTTGTTTTTATGTTTCTCAATTCATATTTTAAAAAATGTTGCGAAAACGCAACATCAGTCACATGTGTATTATTTAAGATTTTGATGTGCGGCCTAGTTTTTATGCAGTAGATTGGTATTTTTTTCATTTCAGATAAGTTTGTCTCTAGAAAAAAGTGATTTTTGATATTGGAAGAGACATTACAGTATTTTCATGGGCTAGATGATGATGATATTTCAGAATCGTCCTCAACAGAAGCTAATGAGGAATCATAATTCGTCATTATCCCTCCAGATCCGGATGATTTGACGGATGAATAAGCTAGTGATGATAATATTTTATGTGAAAATTACGAATCACCTAAAGACATTGCAGGTGAAATCGACTTTTTTTTTGTAATAAATGTAAAAGTAAGCAATATAGTAAGAAAAAGAAGCATATTGTATGGAAAAAATGCAGACTCTACATGGATGTAATGAAATCTAAAATAAGTTTATTAGAGTTTCAGAGATCTATATCTTTCAGAGAGCCATATCTTTGATAAAAAGGCTTGAAGAAATGCAGATGAATTCTGTTTTACCTGAAACTTCACATATTGGAAGACCATCTTCATTTCAAAATCTAATTTCAACGAAACTCGGAAAGACCATATGGGCCATTACTAAAAATAGTGAAAATAAACAAAAAAAAATATAAACACTGCAAAAGTCAAACAATTACTGTATGTAATAAGTGTAATGTACCTCTTCATGCAAAATGTTTCAAAGATTTAAAAATTTTTATACTCTTGTAAAAATAAATTTCATTTTATGGAAACAACTTATCTGTGTAATTAATGTTCTAAGAAGTGTTAAAAAAATGTTTGGTGCATTTCCAATAAAGGAAACATGGAGCGGTCCTAAATGGGTTAAAAATGTTTAAACATTCCAATAATATAATTGTAATATTAAATTATGTTTGAAGTCATGTATTGATAAACAGGTACTTCAAACATATTTTAATATTACAATTATATTATTGGAATGTTTAAACATTTTTATGGCCGTCACTGTGTCAAAATGATTTTTAAAAAATTAAGAGATCATAGGAATTTAAAAGTGTCAGTAAGTAAAAAAAATTACATAAATTTTAACATTTTATATTTCTTGATGTATTACATCTAAATGTTTACTTTTCATTTCTTTTTATAGCTCTATGTTTTGTCTTTTTTTTTAAAAATATTTTTGAAGGCATACCATTAAGGAATATTTTTACACACAAAGTTGAAATAGAGCCTTTGCTAAAGTTGAAATATGCAACATGTTTGGAGTTATGTAACATAAATCAAGTTCAGCAGTTTCATTAAAATGTTTGGTAATTTTCAAACATTAAGTTTGACATGTAATTTAACAACAGCAGATGATGAAATTCAGAAACATTCATAAGTCATTTTAATGAAACTGCCGAACTTAATTTATGTTACATAACTCCAAACATATTGCATATCCCACATCCTGATCTTATTAAGCACAATTGGTCTCAGTTCACACTTTACTATGACAAGAATTGGGTTATTAAATATCGAACTTATTTATTAGCAACTGTTCCGGTCGGGAAAATTTTGTAATGTTACATTCAGTTTACAAAAAGAGAATAGTCATATAAAAGAGAAAATGTACCCATAACCATTTAAAAAGAAAGCTGTGAACTGTGTCAATTTGTCCTGTAACATATATACAATACAAGACAAATTAATAATAAACATCTCTGTTTTAAGTATACCGTAACATGTTTAACTCTAACAAAGCATAGTATGTTAGGGAATATATGAGACTAGAAATAGATCACATACGTACGAGAAAAGCACTTAATAATTAAAGATCCTCCATCAGAAAATGATATCTAAATCATTGGTTTTAAGTGTTATTATGACTTTATTGTTGAAAAGGGAAAAAATTCATAATTCAAAGATGGATCTTAATTGAAAACTACTAGCATTGCAGGGTTGACCGAAACATAAATAGTTAAGGAAGCAGACTACAAGATAAAAGGTGACTGAAATTCTGTTATTTAATTCCGTTTGAATGAAATTGAGGCTTGAGAAATCGAAGTTTATTTTATTCGTAAAGGAAGTGATCACAAGATGGCGCCAGCAACGAGGATGAATAAAATTTGAATGAGGTAGACTAAAATGAAGGAATAATGAACAGCCGTTTCGTAGCGATTAAGAATTTTAAACTCATAAAAATTAAAAAAAAAAGATAAAACTTTTATATTATAATCTATGGATTTTGGGGAAATGTGTGTAATGGTAACTGCATTTCACTACTGTCATGCCCAATGCTAATAAAAAGTGAAACTTCTCTGGCTGCCACCCCTGATATATCTTATTAGGTGATTAACTCATGAAAGATAAAAATGTCGGATGTTTTCTACGTCTGTTCTTTAAAAAAAGTTTTGCGGTTATACTATTTTTCTTATTCGTATTTTAAGGTAGTTTCAAACAGGTAGATGTTCTAGATCAAGTTATGATATTTTTGCGTTTTCATATTCGTATAATACTGTGCACACAAAGATGAATTTAACTTAAATTTATATGTTAAATGAAAGCTTAAATAACATTCTTTAAGAACCATTGAAACATTATTGAATAATATGGTACTTTAATTGTTTTACAGAAAGCTTGCTGTCTACATTACTCTTCAATACCGGCATTTTTCTCGTGTTGCTGTAGTTTAAATTAATTTTAATTTATTGCCTCAACAGTGTCCTACTGAAGTATATTGTTCTTGAAGTATATAATAGTATTTGAAAGTGAAAATTTTCCTGAGATGAAGCGATCTGTGAATCGAAGTTAAATCATAGTCCTGTATTTCAATATTGCGTGTTTGTGGACCCAAGTTTGTTTACATAGTCTAGTCAAGAACAAACAAACACAAGAAAAAAATCGACAATAAATATTTTCTCAATTGATATATTTTGTAAAATATATGATTATAAGATAAATTTGTATCTTTGTTTAATATGATATAAGATAAATTTAAGAGTTGAACATGCATGTTTGTGATAAGTACTGAAGGATGCAGAATTTTAGAAATTTTTCATTATAAAATTAATTTTGAATAAAAATGCAATAAATATTAATTATGAGGTAGCTTAATTCGGCACTATAATTAAATACTCTCTAATAATATAATAAAATACACAAACAGTAGGTTATTCGGTGAAATATAAAAACCCTTTTACCGGTAAAATTGAGAACCGAATAGTTGAATTTCAAGAAATGCCCTCTAACGCAGTGCATGTCTCCGAAAACAACCATTCAGTCTTGAATCTTTCAGTTGTAAGTACAAAATTAATATTTCTTTGCTCAAGTTGTTTAACATTACTTCACGCAAGTTAATCATAATTTTGTTCTATTAAAATTAATTGACCCTCTAAGCGGTTAAGACGGATTTTTCCATTACTGACTTTCAGCTTGAAAAGCGTTTGGATTATTCAGTCCTGCAGTTTCGTTCCAGAATGTCCAAGGCGTTTCGTTTAAGATTCCCTTAAAATGAACAAAGAATATACCGTCAAAACCGCTTTTTTAGATATAGGTAACAGAAAAATCCACTTTGAGGGATAGTGGAATGCAGTGAATTTACCTCCCGGAGTCACAAGAAAAGTGGCACAGTAGTGTAGCGTATTTTACCTGTGACTTTAGAGTTGTATTCAATACCCCAGGTAGCGCGTGTCACAGGATACGTGAAATAAAATTAACAGCCAGACTAACGATTAATTAAATTGAAATACACTTTTTATTAAGTGCTCTTGGTGAGATACGGGTAATTAACACAATATACAGTTCGGGAAAAGATGAGTAGAGTTCACAATTACGATTTACATTTCGGGAAAAGGTGAGTAGAGTTCTGACACTGCAGCTCTAAAATTCGGAAGAATCACAGAAGGGTGGAGACAATTCGCAAATATCAGCCCGATATATCGGCTAAATATTCTGAAGATCGTTATCCCTGAACAGAGCATGTCGCTCTCAGCTTTTTAAGAGCAAGTTTTACCCCTTTAGAACCTATCCAGAAATCCGAGAGAAAAAATCTCTTCACTTTTCACCTTCGGAAAACCTCTCCGAGTCTCGAAGATCACTCAGCATCAGCTTCAGCATCATCATCTAGGATCTTCTGCCCTTTCTTTTTATAAGTTTTCTCCCTGACAGGGGGAGACAAATTTCCGCTCTTACGTAGTTCGCCCCTATTGGTCGATCCTCGATTTCGTGCGCAAAGTTCCTTGAATTCACTTATCGATACGATATCGATAGCTACCGTATCGACGAACATGTCAGGGTGTTTCCCTCTCTGTCCAGAAGTGTCTAGTCCGTAGACATTACGGCGCCACTCTATTGAAATTGGTTACACCATCTGCTCCCCGGTCAGCTGATTGCATTGTCCGCTCACACCGCTGGCGGGAAGGTTTCGAGCGGAGGAATTCCACGGCCCCGGCTTCGAGGGGAAGAAATTCCACAGTAGAATGATTTAGAATTAATCATCAATAACACTAAATACAAAGCTCCTCTTTTAACACTGCAGGTGCCAATAAGTGATTTTTAGAAAAAATGATAAATAACCGGTACGTTTCTTCGGGGCAAATTTTGATAAGAGAGAGGAGTTGTTTTTTTTAAATTTTTTTTTGGGGGGAGGGGTCAAAGACATAAATTTTTAGGTCAATACCAGTGAATTAAATTGTTCGGGATAAAGAGAGGGAAATCCTGTAGAACATAAATGTATTTCCATTTTACTACGGGAAAAACAAAATATCTCTCTCTCTCTCTCTCTTTTTAGAAACAAAGGAAGCGATTTAAAAAAAAAATCGAAAACTCATTTTTTACTTCCGGTTAATGAGATCATACTCTCTATTTGGGTTTAAGATAACCAGGACCGGTCCCATAGCTGAGGCGCCAAAATGAGACATTGTAAAAATACGAAGTTTTTAACGAATAACGAGTAAATTCGTTGTTCTCGTTATTCATTACGAGTACTTTGGCCCGTGTAAAATATCAAACAACCTTTTCCAAATTTGTCCAGCTCCGCGATGGTTTGCCGCAAGGGGCTGTTGCGAGCCGTACACTGTTTAATGTTATGATTAATGATATAATTTCTAAGCGAACAAAAATATCTGGAATTAGGTGTATTGCTTTTGCAGATGATATTGTTATTTTTACTACTGGTGCTGATATACCCACCTTAAACAAAAGAATAAATGAGGCTATGAGGGCTCTTCAGGACTGGTGTTTTCAAAATGTTATGTCGGTCACCTTCTGATAAGACAGTTTGTCAGCTTTTTTACTTTGTCTACCAAAAATTATCAGATTATAGTGATCTATGACCATCAAGTTTTAGACCGGGTTGACTCCTATCTCGGGCTCTTTTTAGACAGTAAACTTTTATGGAGAAAACAGGCTGAGGAAATGACGGGAAAAGTATCAGCAGATTGAAACTTTTATAAAGAGACTTTCAGGTATCACCTGGGGTTCCTCGGCTGAAACTTTATCAACTACATATGAGACTTATGCAAGACCTGTTTTGGAGTATGGAGGTGAGCTTATTGCCATTGCTTCAAACACCTGTTCTAAAATAGTTGATCTGGTTAAAAATAAGGTTCTTAGACTTATAAGTAGTGGAGCTGGCTCTACTCCTATCAATGCTATGGAGATTCAAACTAGTATTGAGCCTTTGAGACTAAGAAGAGAAAGACAACTTCTGAAGCTCCTTGTAAAATGCTAAGGACTTGCCTTACATCATTGGCAGACTTATATCCCTCCTAAATCAAGATTGAAGGCTCACTTGAGTTTTTTCTCAAGAGCTGAGGAACTCATGGTGGATTACGACTTGACTTCCAGTTCTTGTTATCCCTTTAGAAATGCACCTCCTCCTGATCGAAAGGTCCCTACTTTTTGCCTTACTATTGGTGTCTCTGTAAAGAAATGTGATGCTATCTCTGAGATTCTCAGGGCCCATTCCTTTGAGATCATCGCTGCAAAATATCCAAGTGTCGAATGGATCCGTATTTATACTGATAGTTCTGCAACGGAGGGTGTTCCATTGGAAAATTGTCCTTCTATGGATTCCAAGTCACTGCGGTATTCCAGGAAACGACATCCTTGCAACAAACGGATGTAACTTGCGGCAGCCTCACTTTACTCTGTCCTACCAGCAAATCTGTGGTGTAATAAAATATAAATTACAAAGGTCCCTTCGAAATCACTATGCTGAAGCTGTGGTCTCCACTTCCCATGAACCTTCCTCGCTCGGTCTTCACTGCTAATTTTAGACTTTTAACTGGCCATGACTTTTTTTACAGTATCACCTGTGCCGTATTGGCGTGGTAGATAGCCCTGACTGCGTCCTGTGTTCTTCAGGCGCTCTTATGGATTTTACTCATTCGACAAACTGTCCTGCGCTTTCGTTTTTGAACTGTCCTCCTGACAACTTTGAATAACAAGGCTAATTTTTATTAGGCTGCCTTTTATGTTTTTTGAAGTTCAATATTTTTTTAAAAATAAATACATATTTTTCCAAAAATGTCCTTCATTCTATTAAGTAAACAATTTCTAATAGACATACATTCATTTTTTAAGAGTCTCTCCAAAAATTAGAAAAGGCGCCGTTTTTAAAACTTGCCTCAGGTGCCACCAGTAGTCGGCCCGGCTCTGAAAATAACCTATTATATCCTCTTATTTTTTTTTCTTTTGGTGAGGGAGGGGGGGGGGTCTAAAACACATTCGGTTTCTCTGTCTATCTTTCTTTTTATGGGTACTGAAATTTATTCCATGAGTAAAAAGTGACTCATGAAAGTGCCAGTGTCACTTGGGTCCACGAAAATTGACGGAAGTCTCTCTTTCGGCCAAAACCTCGTTTATCCTACCCTCGTTGATCCGGATTAGATATGTATACATTTTGTTTATTTAATGTCCATATTAGATAATAATTTTTAACTATGATAGCAAGAGCGTAACTACAAGTACGCCAAATATTCGCTTTTTAGTTTGATTCAATGAACAGTTCCTGCATAGATTATCTCTCTATTCTAAAAAAAGTAACTGGCGCTGCCGCTGCCGCTGCTGGCAACGCCGCTGTCAAAAGCTTGTCACGCTATCTCCTCCGAAACCGCTGGGGGTATGGGGTCGAGACCGATACCAATCGATGCAGAACAATTTGGGGAAGAAAGTAAGACATGTCTCATATTCATCGGACTTTAACTTTTTATTTTATTTTATGTTTTGTGGGAAAATATTGACTTTTTCATGTTTAGATTACGATAACTCGCCAAAAAAGGATCGTAGAATTTTTTTTTTTTTACAATCTAAGACTACAGACATTTCTCCTTCAAACAAGACCTCATTTGTTTAAAAATAATTTAAAACAGACTGATATTTTTATTAAAATTGAAAACCCACTTTTTGGAAAAATTTATGCGTTTCGAGATATATAAATTCGATGCTCTCAGACTTATTATGTTACAAAAAAAATAGGTACTTTTCCGTTATAAGTACTACAATCGTTTTCACACCAATTTGGCCCATTTTCAAAAATCGTTGCAACGAGAGAAAGGTAACGCGATATAATCACACTAATGATTGGTAAATTACAATATTGAAGTATACATATCTCGAGAATCAAGGATCATGAGACAATATGAGGACGATTATTTTCGTGGTCATGGAGATAACGAGACTTCATGGAATGCCGCAATTTAATACGCTTATTTTAGTTTATAATGAATTTAGAATCCGTCAGAAAATCGGACCATATTTTTACGTAATGGATTTTAAAATATGGAATTTGCCTAAAGATGAACAGGCAACGTTTGAGTAACATCCGGAGTTATTTTGAGTTATTTCATTCGCCAATACGATGTGCGTCGCCAAGATTAAAAATGCGCCAAGTGTAGTACTTATAACGGAAAAGTACCAAAAAATATTTATATCAACTGGAAGATGAAAGCTTCCTCATTCATATAAACTTCATTTCAAGTCTCTATCTTAAAATTTCGATTTTTAATTGAATTTTAAAGAAATACTTCAAAAAAATCTTCTCATTCGCTTCCTTTGCAGAAGGACATGAAAGAAGATCCAATTTTTCACCCATAGGCGGGCTTCATCCATTTCGCCGGGAGGGGGGGAAGCTTCAACTGTAAACAAATAAATGACTCAATCGCTGTAAACAACTATTGAGTCATTCATTCACTTGATTCACCAGAGGAGCGAGCGTAGCGAGCCTAGGGGCGAAGCCCCTAGTACAATAAATTATGGTAACAAAATGCTTTTTTGTGAGTTTAAGAAAGCTTTACTAGAGTGTCACAGGGCGTTGATGGGGATTGACTCAGAAAAGTTATTTTATATTTTTTAATGTCTTGTAAACAATACTGTTTGTTACAAACATAGTTTTTTATCGTAATAAACGGTACGACTGCTTAGTTAAAGATTTAGTTTTTTCACTACCCATATTACCCGAATTATCCAGATTTTCGACTGTCCAGATTGCCTATGGTCCCAGTTAGTCCGGATAAACGAAGCTTTGCTGTACCTGTATTTTTAGAAATAGATTTTTCTAAAGGCTGATATCAGAAATTAATGGACTTATGAGACTGGTTCAGCATAGGTCAAAATGACTAAATAAGAACCTTACGTAATATTTGGCATCATAATTTCAACAGAAAAATTGATATCAGTAATTGATATTATATAATCTGTATTGCCTTGAAATCTGTCACTATTTCCGAGTTGATTCTCTTTGCCGAGCATTGAAACAAGAATTTGTCATAATTAATACTAAATTAAAAATTTATTTTAACCTATTATTAAACTAGGCTACATGTCAGCACTTCGAGAAATGCATTTATTATTTTTTTTTTCATGACAAACCTGACAGTAAAGAAAGAAAAAAGTTTGCCACCACTGGTCATATTTCTCCGCAACATCTAAAATCGTATGCCAGAGAAGCGAAATATTTTTAGTGCTGCCATCTAGCGGTTTATCTATAAGTGATTTTTATTTAAATAGCACATGGTGCATAGAATATCATCATCTCTAACTGTTTATTAGCTGTTTCGAACTCTAACAATTAGAAATAAGCCATTGGTTTCAAAATATATTTTTAAAAAATTGTATTTTTAAAGGCGGTAGTTGTTTCATCATACAGATAGTTTCAATTTTAAAATATTGAAGTTTTAATATTTTTCGTTGCGGATTTCAGCATTAGATGGCAGCACTAAAATGTGTCGTGACAGTTAAAAGTATACGGACAGATCAAAATTTTGCACTCTCAGTTGACTGTTAAGCTTTAAAAGAAATGTTTTTAAAAATATAATAATATTGAAATAAAAGAATAGTGATTGTAATGAAGAGTAATTTTATTATCATGTCACTGGCTTTCTCGGAATTCAGAGTAATTACGGATTTTCGCTGATAAAGTAAAATAAAAAAGCGAGTTTTATTTTGAAGCTTTTCAGGTTTCAAGACACTTACAAAAAATCAATTCGACCCTACTTTATTCGTATCTGTCTAATTAATTAATAGAAAATTAAATGTCCAGTAGGCAACTGTTACAATTTCTATTTGAAATAAATACGGATATAACGAATTAAAATACACACATACCTTGCAACCATCTCAAGTTTTTTGTTCATCTGTAGTTATGAAACAAAACTGGTTCTAAATATGGCGAGATTTTTTAGATTTGTAATTTGTAAACCTGGTCCCTACCGCCCACTAGAGGGCGATTCAAGCTTTCATGGTGGGCGGTGGGAATTTTTGTCCGTTGTTACAAATTTTGTTCTTCCTCCATATGTCAAATACACTGCTAACACAGTCCCGAATTTGACTTTTTAAGATTGTTAAATTTAATATTTTTCTTTTTTATATTATTATTTTTAATTTTCTTAATTTAAAAAAATATTAATTTTAATTTTTTACTTGTTTATATTATTAATTTTATTTTTTTAATCCCTTAAATTTTTAATTTTGTTATTTCTTATTTTTAAAATATGCTTTTGCAATTTTCTTTTGAATTTCATCTCTAAACTTGGATTACAGGTAATAATTCACCAGACATTTCTCGAAGTATAACTCTAGGACGAGGGAGCAAAGAATTAGCTCCGTTGCCATCCGTAGCTATTTATGTATGTATATATATATATATATATACCTAAAGTATAAATAAAAAGATAAATTTATGTACATATTTTTTGCAAACCCTCCCCTCTAAAATTTACTTCGCACTTGAGCAAAATTGAATCACTGCGGATATGCACGGATGTATATATATATATATATATATATATATATATATATATATATATATATATATATATATATATATATATATATATATATATAATTACCCAGTTAGTCTATCCAAAAACATAATTGGTTGTTTTTGTTTTAATGAATAGTTTGTTCTGTTGCATTAATAAGTTAAACATAACAATAGGTTAAAATAAAAATAATAACTACTAAAAACAAAAATAAAAACATAAGAAAAATAAAAAAATAATTAACTCATAGTAGTAACAATAATAAAACTAAATAAATAAAGGAATAATAGTCTTAAAATATGGTAACCTAAGTAAGTCTGTAACTGAGTATCCACTACCTCAATGGTTGCAAGTTATATGACGTCAGTCATCTTGCGGTTACAAGTTCTTAACTTTCACTCTGACTAGCGCCAGGCTTGGTGTTCTTTGGTTAAGTACTTTTATTCAAACTTAATTCATTTATTATTCAATTCTTCTGTTAATAATGGATTGTACGGTGTCTGAGTGTGTTTATTTAATAGATCATACTCATCAGAAACAATCCATTGGTTTTTAGACAGTATTGACACCGCTGATGAAGAAATGCTGTCAAAAACCGTATTCATACTTTTCTTCACATGTTGGATGTTCCTGGCTTCATGTAGCTTTAGAGCTATTACTGATTTTCTCTTTCATCTTATTCTTATTTATATATATATATATATATATATATATATATATATATATATATATATATGAAAGATATAAAATTTAAGTTGATTCCCTATAAATTTTCTTTTCTTCCCATGCTTAAGATGGCATTACCAAATTCTGTTTTCAAGAACCCAGGAATATTTTTCATAGCGTCAGCAATCCCTGGGAAGCTACGAAATCATCCAACCCATTTTCTACGCCCAAATAAGGCGATCGTCCTGCACAACTGATGCAGCTTGCAAGAAACATATTTGCTCAGCAAATTCTTTAACCGCAGATACCTCTATACGCAAACCCCGGGAGGCACTCTGGTTCTGGCTTTCCATTAGATAAGATGTCTGTTTTAGCCACTCGGAAATAAATTTCTTATTCTAATATTTCTGTAATCTGATCTTATTTCATTACCTTGCAAGAAACATCTTTGCTCGGCAAATTCTTTAACCGCAGATACCTCTATACGCAAACCCCGGGAGGCACTCTGGTACTGGCTTTCCATTAGATAAGATGTCTGTTTTAGCCACTCGGAAATAAATTTCTTATTCTAATATTTCTGTAATCTGATCTTATTTCATTACACACACACACACACACACACACATATATATATATATATATATATATATATATATATATATATATGACATATCATGTCTTGTAGAAGCAGCTGGAAAATCGGATACTGGAACAGCTGGAAAAGAGTTGGTTATTGGGACGCAGTAAATAGGCGATTTAGTTTCAATAGTTTATTTGTCGTTCATGCACAGTTCCCCACACGGAGGGGGTTAGACCGAGTGACATATGAAATGTAGAAAACAATATCAGAAAAAGGCGTGACTTTCAGCCGTGTTCTGATTTTTATATCGGGAAAATCCAGAAGAGGTGATGCAAAGGTTATTTCTTTTGACGTTATGCTACGTCATGGATTAGGGCGTGTCCAATGATTCTTATCGGCTCAGTCTCCCTAGACAGAGGTTGTACTAAGTCTATAAGGATCTTTCTCTGTCTACAGGGGAACAAAGGGATCAAGTACTGCAAGCTTTATGAGCATTACATCATCGAATAAATTATGTTTTACAGGAACATGGAGAAGTCAGATTATTAATATAAAAATTATTTTTATATTTCATATATACATACATACATACTAGTTGAATACCCGTGCTTCGGCTAGGACTAAAGCTCAAGAGAAACCACCATTCAAAATTTTAGCTTCCTAAGCTTTATGGTTCAAGATACTGTATTTTTTTTTGGGGGGGGGGAGGTAAGCCCCGTTTAAGCCCCTTAAAATTACATTTAAAAATACTTCTTAGTGTGCATTTAGGGCTTAAGAGGAACCACCATTCAAAATTTTAACTTCCTAGGCCGTATGGTTCCAAATATACTTTAAAATTTTTTTTATTTTTTTTATTCATTTATTTATTTATTTATTTATTTTTTTTTTGGGGGGGGGGTTGTTGAGCCCTTATTCAATCCCTTAAAATTCGAATTTGAAAAAAAGATTTCTTAGCGAGCATCTGAGGCCTGAGAGGACCCTCCATACAAAATTTCAGATTCCAAGGACTTACGGTTCTGGAGATACAGTGATCAGTGAGTGAGTGAGTGAATTGAGTGGTAATCCATTTACCTTTTATATACATAGATATAGATTATTGGATTTAGGAGTTTCGTTAGGTATTGCTATCTCGCGTGGTTTTCTATTTCTTTTAAACTGAAAATTCTCTCTTCCTACTGATTGTTTTCTACCGATTCTTCTTACCGATTGCTGATGTGGTAAGTTTACGTAAAAATAAATATAATTATTTCGAGAAATATGAGTCTAGCAGAAAATAGGGAATCCAAATGCTTTCTAAATCTCACACAAGGACTGTGAATGTTCAAACCAGGAATTTCGTTCGAAAAATAAAAAAAAGAGAGTCTAAGGGCCTGTTCACATAGGAGTCCGTGCGTTGCGTAAAGGAAAAGATGACGTTGAGACGAAAATAAACCAATCATATGCCTCTAAACGATTAGCAATGAAATTTTTAACGCCTGTGATTGGTTTATTTTCGTCTCAACGTCATCTTTTCCTTAACGCAACGCAACGGACTCCTATGTGAACAGGCCCTAACTGATTTGGCGAAGTAAAATTAATATTAAAGGGACACCCACCCTTGTCTGCAGTTAAACCTGTAATAGGAAACCGAACAATTTTACTGTACTTCTCAGAGTTATATTTCTTGAGAAAGGCATCAAACTAATGCAAATTTATATGAGTAGATAAACTGAATGTACCAAAGAAATACATACAAGTCAAGATTGTGTGCTTAAATATGCACAGAACATAATTACATACATTTCGATTTAATCGTCCAAGCTTTCTCAACGGAAGTAACAGGAAAGAACCCATTATCTTTAATAAAACCCGATAATTTGTACTACTTTTAATGGATAGAAGTCCAATTGACTACTGTTGGGCAATATATAATTTGAATCTTAAGCCATAATGATGATCGACAAAGCTATATCCTAAAAGAATTTTTAAAAAAATCCTTATGGCTTAAATTTCGTGCCATTTTTTCCTCGGAGACTTTTCCAAAACTTATATTATTATTTTCTGATTTTATATTTAGAACGATGCCAAATTCAAAATGACGTCATTTTCCTAGCCAAAGACATTGAGATCGAAATAAATAGAAACGGAACAAATAATTAAAACAATACTTACCACGTGTTAAATCAATAGAATTCAGCCAATTAAAAACCGAAACCGAAAAGCGTCACATTGTGATGTTGGTTTGCCTAAAGACTGACGATAAAGGCATAATAGAAGCAGGAAAAAAAAATCCCGTCTAAGGGCCTGTTCACATAGGAGTCTGTAGCATTGCGTTAAGGAAAAGATGACGTTGAGACGAAAATAAACCAATCATAGGCCTCCAAAAGATTAGCAATGAAATTTTTAACGCCTATGACTGGTTTATTTTCGTCTCAACGTCATCTTTTCCTTAACGCTACGCAACGGACTCCTATGTGAACAGGCCCTAATTGGTTTTTATCCTCGTTTTGGAATTTCCTCCGATAAACTATAATAATCAACGTTATGTTCCCTTGGAAACAGCTACGGCCTGATTTTGAGTAAGAAAGCTAACTGTTTGACTGTTACCTTGGTGGCATTTGAATACATATGATGAAAATATGTCAAAAGTACACAGCTACGGAAAATCTGATATTTATCATGTAATATTGATTTTCTAACGGCAGTTTGTTTTCATAAATTATACAGAATCTGAGTGGAATTGTAAGTACATTGTATTTATTTTTTATTATGAAACTTTTGAAAGCAATTCAAACTCACTTTGCGTCAGTGTGAAAAATCAAAGAACAATTGCTGATTGTTTGAAATGAAATCGGATAGATTCCTTTTAAAAGCAGTAATTTCTTATAAATTGTGATTTTTCTCTATTAGTTGTTATTAATTTTGCTTAAAAATATGAGTTACTAGGGTTCTTTTTTAAATCAAATTTTGAAAATGTAACTAAGTAAGCTGGACTGCAAAATAGAGCGAGGCTTAGTGTGTTTTTTTGTCAAAATTGTTATGATGTTATCATATAAGATAGTTCAATTAAACCTTCGTCGAACCTTATATTATTGCATTACAAAATTTTGCTGAATAAAGCCCAAATTAACTGATAGAAAATGGATGCCTAGTTTACCACCTAATGTAAACGTAAGAAATGCTTTGACAGTTAATTACCATATATGTCGCCAAGTTACGGCGAGTTGGTGCCAAGTAGGAACAATAAATATCACCGGTTGGTAGAAAATGGCGAAAAGAATAGTGTCTTATTAATAGGATTATGGCATTCACTAGTTAAGGAGATGGTTGAAGTAAAGAAGTGGGTACCTTTAGCACCGTTTGGCGAAGTTTACAAAATTCGCCAAAATCACACTGAAAAACAATAGTAGTGGCACAAAATTACGTGTATATAACGAATATACAGTCAGTTTTAGGCAATTTATATAGCATAAATATTTCAGAAGAAATCCTAAATGACATTATTTCCTCATAGTTGATACTAAAGAGCAAGATATTGTAATGCAAACAATAACATGAAAACAAGCATTCAATAAAAAAAAAAACTGATTAGTCGAAGGTTAATTTTAGGCTGGCAGTAATAAACACTTAGTGTTTATGTCACTAAAGATAAATCCTTTAAATACAAACCTGCTATATGTTCTGCAGTCAATCTTATAAATTGGTAAAATAGTTACGTATAACTGATCACCCACGTCAAAAGGGGTACCCACTTCTTTACAGGAGCCCTTTTCTGTATTGATTTCAACATCTTCCTGCTTATGAACTTCTCTGTAATAACCGTAGTCTTTTAGTGTGATTTCGGCGAATTTCGAAAACTTCGCCAAACCTCGCCAAGTGGTACCTACTTCTTTACTTTAACCAAGGAGGTTCACAAACTGACGCGAATAAATATAGGTTTTATGCTTACATGGATGTACTGTGATACGATGTATCCCAAGTAAATTTGTCTAAATTAAGCGAACTTATATAAGATTAACTAAAGGCTATATAAATGTTTCATTTTCACTAACTTTTGTATGTTCTCTATTTGATATCCGTATAGTAAAATGGTAAATTCAAATTACATAGTATTATTTAGTATTATTCAGGCTTAAAAGTTTAAATATGACAACAAAATATTTTTCGTACTTTCCCATTATACCGATCTGTCGACTACTGTAGTACAAAAAAGTCGCCAATTAAGGAAATAAAAGGAATACAAGAAAATACTTGCTTTCCACACCCCATTTTAATATATGGGGTGTGGAATAACTTTAACATTATATTTCAATAACCCCATTTTAACATTATATTTCAATGTTAAAAAAATAATAAAAAAAGATAATACTGACTTTTTACATCACATAATTCATTTTGCAAACTACATTTTAACTATCTCAAACTGCATTTCTACTTTCTGTTTAATAAATATAGTTATCCCTTTCATGCGAGAATCCTTACACCCGGGAATTTCATCTAATAAATTTTATAAATCTTTAAATAATGCTTAAATATAATTTTCATGTGCATTTCTTTCCACTTCATACATACATTCAAATAGAGTTTTAACGTAGGATTTCGTTCCTCAATAACGGTCCTCCAGAGAGAAAAAAAAATTGTCCTGCGTCGCGAGTTATAACTTTAGCAGCGTGCCAAACCCAGTAGCAGTAAACAGTTAAACTGAAAAGTACCAAAAGGCGTCAAAAGAAGAAGGAAAAATAATTACAAGATAAACAGAACTTTTTATATACCATGTTTTTAAATTTTCTGTTGAATCTTATAAACTTGACAATGAGGAATTTGCACATGTGGGGAAAATGCTCATTTCTATTTTTTATTAACAGATTGGTTATCAAATTGTTCGAAAACATCAATTAAAACGTATATATAGATCTAAATAATAAGAATTTTAAATTTAAAATAAGCCAAAAGTGTTGAAAAATCATGTGACCTCAAAACGCTACGTGATTGGTTCTGACGTCACTATGCACCATGCTTCAATGTTTACATTTGTCTAGCGCGAGATTCTACGTTTCCTCCTCTTAAACTAACATTTTAAAATCATATTTTTTTTTCTAATTTGGTTTAATTTTTCTAATTTTAGTTTGTGGCTATTGTTTATTCCCCCTTTTTTTTAAATTATATTCTATCGTCGTCTTTATTCTTAGTTTTATTTCTGTTTTGTTTACCATGGCGTTATTACCCGGTTTTGCAAAAGGGCACTCTGACAACCTGCCTAAAATGGATTCATTTGCAGTGTTTTCCTTTTTGGGAAATAATCCAAGTTTTATGGGAGCAGAAATACGAGGATTTAAAGTTCAGAGGGATGTATATATTTGTTTGCATTTTTTATTCTAGTTATGTAATGTAGATTGTAGAACGCTGACGTGCGTTGTACTTTACACAAACTTTAAAGTTACACATTGTTTATGCGTATTATTAAATTAATATCGTACTCTAAAAGTTTAATAAACAGCTTCTATTATTATTCATTCATAGTACATGTTTAATTTTGTAGAATTAATTAGCTCTGCAACATTACAAGTAGTGTCTGTTATAGGATATTTAGTATTTTAATTGTGTATTAAAAAGTTGACAGAAATTAAAAACACTACCAAATTTACGAATGTGTTCAGTGTTCTGCATTCATATCATAGAAATATGTGTATTTTAAATGGTAAAGGAATTATAATAAATCTGAACTATGCATGATAATTAAACTTTTGACTAATCACATACTAAGTGGTGCAAAGAAACACATGTTTACTACTCAAAATAATTTTAAACAATCCTCTAACTCCATAATTTTGTGTTTTAAAAACACATTTTTAAATTAATGCTTTAGTACTTAGAAAGTTACTTTTACTTAGATTTGGACGATAAGGCTATGGAGATAATGCTGTAGGATATGTTCAGGTAAAAAGGGATGGAGACATCTGTACAGTCAATGCAAGGGTGACACCAGAACATAATGTCACAAAAAAGACTTACAGTGTGGAACTCAAGTTGAATGAAAAGGAAGAAAATGTCCTTTCCGTCCAATGCAATGATTGTGCAGCATCTTTGGATGAGTTCCTTTATGTATTATATTTAATTTTATCTAAAAGTTTTAATGATAGTGTGTTTGGGGTAGATACAATAGACCATCCATGGTTAGCTTTCCCCGCTTTAAGTAATTTATAAATAATTAGAAATACTTCAGCAGTTATAAAAAAATCTTTTTAATACAATACTTTATACATTTTATGTAAAAAACTAGCACCCAAAACTAGTGTAAAAAGATTAATTAAAAATAAACTTACAAAATAATTAATATATTTTATGCTTTTGTCACATTTTGCACACAAATTGTATTTATTTTAAAATTTCATCACCTACCCCCAACCCAGCATCTGGTGAATTCCATTGTAACGGACGAAACATTCACACACAAAATAAATAATAAAAAGATTATGAGATGCATATTAATGCTTCAAAATAGGAGAGTATTATTTTTTCCTGATAAAAACTAAAGATAAACTTGACAGGTTTCAAAATTTATTTCTGGCGTATTTAAGCTGAAAAAAAATCTTTAATGTAACGGATGCTACATAAAATAGAACATCATTTGTACTATAACATCATAAGATAAAAAAATCTGTGAATCTATTATGTCAATTTGTTCAAAAATTTTAAAAATAACATCACAAGACATGCCTGTAATTTATCAGAACCTTGACATAAAAAATCAGTCATTTTTTTCTGTAATAAAAAATATTAAAACTATTTGTAACAGATGTTACATATAATACATGATGCTGCAACTGTACCCTTAACTAGGCTATTTATATTCAAAACAGTCACAAACATGCATTTATTTTACTTTTATAGTTTTTACATTAATATTAAATTTACTCCAATTAAATTCAGTGGCATAATTTACGTAAGTAATAAGGTATAAAAATGATAATTTTACTTGCTAAAAAAACTTACAAATAGATATTTTCCCATTACATCCCCTACAAAACAAACTTAATATAAGGAAAAAGCAATAGTACGTTCTAGTTCTAGAGGTCATAAGCTTTCCAATGATATATAACACTTAATAATTTGTTTAAAATGATTTTCTTTCGTAATGGTTTCATGTTAGGTGGAATTCACCATCTGGAGAATATAACTCATAACAAAACTCGTTGTGTTTACAAATATATTTAAATATTTATTTAAGTGGAAAATGTCAAAACTTGTATTTTAAATTCATATTTGCTGCAATGATTTGGCAAATCATCTGTATCACATTAAAACTCACAATTATAGCTAAATTAAAAAATTATTGAATGAGGATTTTTTTTTTCGTCGCGTTTCATTGTAACTGTCCATGATTTCCTTTTGACATTATCTGTTGGAACACTAAAAAAAAGCTTTCCAGGTGTATTTACCGTTGTGCTTGTGCAGCAAGGTACTAAACAATATTTAAAATTTTCTGTAACACACTTTGACATCTTAAAAATAAAGAAAAAACACTAGATATCAAACTCAAACTACGCAACACAATCCAAACACCGAAGTAAACAAATTCGCCATAGTGCATTGTGACGTCACATGTATCCGCGTAGGAAAAGTAGCGTTTTTGAGACAAAGTAAATAGTGCGCGTTTAAAAACAAATTATGTTAACTTTTAGAGTTCTAAATCTAAAAAAAAAAAGATGCTTTCGATCATATTTTTCTATTTTCTATATCATAAATGTAAAATAAAAAAACGTGCAAATTCCTCATTGTATGTATTAATAAATAATTTTTAAAAATTTTTTTGATGAATTATCCCATCAACTTGAAAGAAAATGAAGTTAGTTGAAAGTTAACTTGCATTTAACTTTTCGTTCCCTTTTCCGGCTAATAGATGGCTGCACCAGTCTACAAAACAAAATTAACTGAAAATGACTGAAAATTAATTTAATTCTGCTTAAAGATGGCTAAAAGTATTTAAAAAATGCATTGTCATCGTGTTCTGAGCTATTCTAAAAGTTTCAAGTGTCTAGCTAGTCGGGAAGTTAGTTAAAAATCAATTGCAAGATTTGTACTAGACAAACACACACGCAAATAAACACACAAACAAGCAAGAAAGCAAGTTAATAAAAACATGGTAAAAAAAAACGAGGTAAGCAAACGATAAGTAATTCTACTTGAATAACCCGTGGTAGTTTCGTTAGAGGAGACTGCCTGAATTTTATTTTATTTCATTTCATTTATTTATTTATTTTGTTAGTAACGTCGTGGTGCCAGGGCCCGATTATGAACGCTGGGGCCCCCCGGGCAGATGCTATTTGGGGGGGCCCCCCTTACGAACATTTATAAAAATAAGAACTATCCATGGGCTATACATACTATTAGAAGTACTAGGTGCATACACCAAAGGGGTTTTGGGGCCCCCTAGCATCAGGGGGCCCTGGGCGAAGTCCCGATTTGCCCATGCGATAAAAAGGCCCTGCGTGGTGCGGTGATTGCGTCTGCAATTTATAAGTAGATGTTCCAGTGATCCAACTCCGGTTTCTGCAGGGTTTTTCGGTACTTTCGCATTAGGGCCTGTTCACATAGGAGTCCGTTGCGTAGCGTTAAGGGAAAGATGACGTTGAGATAAAAATTAACCAATCACAGGCGTTAAAAATTTCATTGCTAATCGTTTGGAGGCCTATGATTGGTTTATTTTCATCTCAACGTCATCTTTTCCTTAACGCAACGCAACGGACTCCTATGTGAACAGGCCCTTATACCGACCTGTCGCCAACTTTTCGGCAAACTGCGACTCTTGGCGAGGAAAAACCAGTCTCATATGCTTGCAGTGAGCGGGGTTTGAGCTTTGGAACTTACAAATCGCAAACGCAATCACCGCACTGCGGCGTTAAAACAAAACAACTCTATATTAATGTATGTAAGAAATGTTCATTAAAATGGAATTTAAAGATTATTTAAAAATTTATTTTCTTATGTAGCTCTGTCCTAGTCTGACACGCACTTTAATAGAGTTGTTTTGTCCACTTCCAGCATCATACACTTCTTCATGTAAACGAAATTCCAACAGGAAAGAAGTAACAATACATATACCACCGCAAATAGAAATGCAATTTGCAAAAAAATAATATGTGATGTGGAAGATCAGCATTAGCTTTTTACCATGTTTTTATTAACTCGCTTTCTTGTTTGTTTGTGTGTTTATGTGTTTGTCCAGTACAAATCTTGCAATTGATTTTTAACTAACTTCCCGACTAGCTAGACATTTGAAACTTTTAGAATAACTGAGAACACGATGACAATGCATTCTTTTAATACTTTTAGCCATCTTTAAGCAGAATTGAATTCATTTTCAGTTAATTTTGTTTTGTAGAATGGTGCAGCCATCTATCGGAAGGGACGGGAACGAAAAGTTAAACCCAAGTTAACTTCCAATTCCCGAACTAAACAATTGATTACTCATTTGATACCTCTTTATTACGCATTTGATCATTTTCTTTCAAGTTGATGGGATAATTCATCAAAAAATTTTTTAAAAAGTATCTATTAATACATAGAATTGTCAAGTTTATATGATTCAACAGAAAATTTAAAAACATGGTATACGAAAAATTCTTTTTATCTTGTAATTATTTCTTTTATACCTTTGGGTTTCTTTCTTTTTTTTAAACTTTGAAGTGTACTTTACAAACGTGGAAATGTGGTGTAACTTCTTATATTCATTTTATTTGATTAGTGACTTTTAGCGTAACGTTGGCGACAGGTCGGTGTAACGGGAAAGTACAGGTTTTTCTTTTCCAAGAGTCGCAGATCGCCGAGAGATCCATATAATGGGAAAGTACTATATTTTTAAACGCATGTCTATGCCCCGTTTGGATGATCTTCAGACTCTATGACCTCCCCCCCCCCTACCCTCCAGTTTTGAAGCCTATGTACATAAATTTCTAAAGATTAAAAAGTGTAGAAAGATCAAAATGTGGATGTTGAGAATAATCAAGGCGTATGTAGTAACTGTAAGTTTATGAGTATGCTGCAGTAGTGGCCCAAACAGCCAAAGGTTTTGATACTAGTAGCGACGACTGTGAAAGAAGCGTACGTCAACAGTAAACAACATACGGCTCTATGGTGTTTACATCACTATCTCATTGAAATCATAACGTAATTAATGTAAAAGTGACAAAAATACAGTAATTATTATATACCTAAACGACGAATTTTATATTCGTTTTCACAAGTCTTGTTAAAATAAGTTTTTGGCTAACCATTCGCGCCTCTTTGAACATCACTCACGTCCCCGCCCCCTCAATACCCAGGTTGAGAACCATTGTTGTAGGGAGATTTAATCAAAAAGTTACTGAAAAATGTCCGCTGTGATTTCAGATTTCGGTAATTTTCCGTTATCCAGGTGCAAGTGATATATCGCCAAATAAGGTACGTAAGTCGCATATTCAGCTGTTTTGTTTAATTAACTGTAACTCGGGTGAATACGTGTGAGTGGACAAATATATATTACTAAACAGGAATTTTATTCTTTAAGTAAATATTTAGTTATGAGGCCAAAAATCGTTAGTGGCCCTCAAGATGCATTTAATGTCCTTCAAGATGTCTTCAAAAGAACCCCTTTTTGGTCGTCGCGACAGAAATTGAGGTAGTACGATTGCAAATGGTGGCGTGCCGTTCCTCAATGTTTTTTATATTGCCATTTGGTGTTTCACACAATTGCTCAACCTTTTGTTCGATTCTAAAGAAGCAAATATAGTTTGTGGTAAATTAGTTTCCAATTATTTTTCATGTGAATTTCGGGATTATTTACAGGGTCTCTGAATGTAATCATGTTCTCTCACATGAAATCACATCCGATGATCCGCCATCGTCTTCCAACGTTTCGTGTATGACAATGCTTCTTCAAAATTTAGCCTATCTATTACCTACTAAACCATTTTCCTAAGGTTGTTAGGTTGGTAACTTTTCCTTCTCGCAAATAGAGATACTTGTTATGGCAAACGTCAAATGCGCCCGACTAACGGAAAAGTACGCAGATTTCGTAAGAGGATTAGATATTTTTTCAATCGAAGTTAAGCTATTTGGTATCAGTCTCCAGCATTAGCTCCTGATGTGACGTAATGGTAAAGAAAAAGAAACAGCTCCAAAGCTTTACAGGAATTGAGTGACTTAGTTCAAAGATACTGGAGGACCCGAGAAGCGAATGACATAAAAGCCAAGTGTTCGGCATTGGCAAACAACAACATGTTTGTAACAAACAAAATAACTGGGGTTTGTTGTCACAAGTTACCATTATTCAACATGCATGTTTAAGAGAAAAGGTAGAATCTTTGCGGTATCGTCCGCCATCTTAAATTTTTTTGTCTTCAACTTTAGTGCATTTTCCGAGTGGAAGTTTTTTTTTTCTCGCCAAAGTGTTTGACGGTGTTTTGAAAAGAAGGCTATGCATACCTTGTAACCTGGGTTGGCCATGCCAAAACATTCATAAGTAGTCAGTTACCGATATTTTAAAAATTTAGAATTTAGGGCGATTGTGTTTTCGAATATTATGAATTTGAATTATAAATAAAATTGAACAGTGTTTTATTCATTTTTCAATCTTTGACTGTTGTTTGCAGTTTTCAGGAGATCCTAAGAAAGACGTCGTGTCCATATGATGGGAATGAAAGATTTCCAGTTGAAATGGGCACGTGGAATGTGCCGAGGAAATCCAAATTTCATATCAGGCAATAAGCTGCTGATTCCGTCTCATTTTTTCATAAAGTCATGTGATCTCCTAAGGGGTTATCTGCGCTATCATTTTGAACCTGGAATTCGTATTGGATGTTTCAACACTCTTCCTGAACTAGGAATAATTGCAATGAGTGAAAGGAAAACAAATGGACCCATCCATGTTTTAAGTTATCCGAAAATGTTGAAGATTTCTGTCCTCGAACAGACTAGTAACGAACAATATTCTGCTCTTCATTTTGTGGGTCTAGAGCTTTTACTTTCACTGCAGATCAAGAACTGTTACGAGATTGACTTGTGGAAATGGCAATCAGGAGATCGGGTGCATTTCTTATCAATTCCAGTCTTAGATTTGGAAATTCCGGAAATAAGTTTATCAAGTAATCCTTTATGGTGGTACCAAGTTCTCTTACAAAGTAATTTAAGGCTTATTTTGCTGGAAGTAAAAAACTCTGATGACAAATATACCTTAGATGCTACAAGCTACTCATTTGTGATGGATGAAAGAAACAAAGTAGAACTCACTGCTCAATATATAAATGGGGATCGAAAAGATTTCCCTTCACATATAAGAAGCCCCGCGTCTAAAACTTTAAATCTGCAAAGCATATGTTGGTTTCCCGGGAATAACTTTCTAGCGGCCACGTCTAACGGGCTATTCAAGGTTGATTACAGGGTACTGAATGTACACAAGTTAGAAGATAATAAACCAGGGATATCAAGTATGATCTTATGTAAATCAGGTTTATATATTGGCTACAAAACTGGTTACATTGACATTGTCAATGTTGTTGGATGGCATTTAATAGAAACTATAAACATTGATCAGCCTGTCCAAAATTTATTTATGTCTCCTGATTATAAAATTTTAGTTCTCGTTACAATGAAAGGATCGATCTTTTATCGCGATATAAACCAGGAGAAAGCTAATTTGAAGGTTCTTCTTCGGTCAGAATTCGGTGGAGAAATTGGAGTAGGATTCATCGGACCACTGGCTCAGACTTCTGCAACCGCTAAGAAAAATGGCTTCGTGCACGTAATTCGAACATTCGATGGGAAAATTCTTACCACGTTTAAACTCAACGAAGAAATTGTGTCTATGGCAACAAGCCCTTTATGTTGCTGCATAGTCATTGGAACAACTGTTGGACTTGTTTATTTCATAGACGTTACAGATTTTGAAAAACCCAAAATCGTCCATTGTGAGATGCCCTTCGATATCCCCGTTAGTCATTTGAAGTTTGATAATTTTGGCCGATTTCTTTTCGCATCAGCCCACAATCAGGCAGTCAAAATATGGAATGGACTTCCATCGTCTGATTTTGTATCTCTCGGCTCGAAGAAAATTACGAGCCAAGTGAGGGACATTATTGCTTTTAGCAGAACAAAAGATGAAGAAACAGTTCTTTTGATTCTGTCCGAGAGTGGATCAGGTTATGATAAAGATGGCAACATGTTAATCAGGCTTAAACTTCCCCCCGATTTGGCGTCTGATTCGAAAAAATATCAGGTAGATATATTTGGGACATTAAGCGGAGATGCGCTAAGCTTTCAAAAACGGAGACTCGAAAAACCTTGTATCAAGTTGGAAGCACACTCGAGCTTAGGAGTTGTTTACTATTCTCCCGCAACCCACAAAATCCATAGTTTCTCTGCGTGGTCTGATTTTTCAAATCTAAAGCAAGAGACTATTATGTCAGTTAAAAATGCAAGTTTTCTCCGTATATCACCAAATCAGCTCTGGATGGCATTAACAGATTTTTATGGATGTGTGAATCTTTATCCTTGCAAAGAATTAGTTTTGTCGGCTTCCTCATCAAAATGCAGTACATCTGAGAACATGTGCAGTTCCATAATAGATTTTCCTTTGTTTTCGAATAACTTGATAAGTTGTAGGGAAAACGGAGTCATCATGTTTTTCGAATGGACGGATGATTCTAACATTTTGCAGAAAGTTCCAGAATGGATAGTGTGCTGTTCTTTGCAGTCTGATAAAGAAAATAACTATCTCCGTTCGATGGAAGAGGAAGAAAGATTGGAAATAATCTCAGAGGATTCTGAAATGTGTGATGAAAATGTAGTGAGAGTTAGCGAGATTAGTAAAGAACTTGAAGTATGGGTTCATGTAATTAATTTTAAATTAGATGAACTTCTTGATGACCAAGATTTGGAAGAGGATTTCAGTATTTACGTGTTGAATGAAGATTTACTAGTAAAACTACATTCAGAAAATCGCAGAAAACTCTCACTTGCCATGAATGAAAAAGATCCGAAGCAAGAAGAAAGTAGAAAAAAGTTGCAGAGAGAACATACAGTAAAAGTTCTCTCGTCTATTAGTTCCGGTCATATTATTCAAAACTTTTCCCTAGAAAGCATCGACAGAGATGTTAAACTGCTTCAAATCTTAGACTCCCAATGTGACACAAGAGCTAGTATTAAATCTCTGTCAGCCTTGTCATTTACTAAAACCGTTAAAATGAAGAGTAAGCAAGAAAGATTAGAAACAATTAAAGGTCTTATAAATCTCATTTGTAACCTGAAAAGAGAATTCAATAAAGAGTTTGAGATCGTGTTCAATTTAAAACCGAAAATTTCTGATCGTTTAAGTGACGCATATTATGAAGCTAAGCGATTATCCCTATCTCTACCATCTAAAGCCGAGAGAGATCTCTGGATGGCAACTGTGATTGAAAGTGGTTTTGAGAGGCTACCCAGTGAAGCAGGATTTGAAGACACCAAGATCGAAAACCAAGCGTCTAATAAAGATTCTATCGAGGAAATCAAAACTTCAATTAAGGCTTATTCAGAAACTGCCCGTAACATCCAAGAAGAATTTGACTCTAATGTAGACGTATTGCTGTTTAAAAGACGTTATTGTGAGTACAAGATATTTAGATCTGAAGTAAAAATTAGTAGCATATTACTATTCACCGACGCCGAAGATAAATTCACGTATTGGAGAGAGGAAACTGAAAAGGATGTAAAACATACAGAAATACTTCAGAATGATGTAGATGGATTTACAAAAGCATTCTCAGACGTAGAAAAAAATATAAAAGATGCATGGGTAGAAATTCAGAAAACGGAGAGAAATTCTACAAGCAAAATAGAAATAAAGTGTTCGAAGTTGAGTCACGTAAAAGAAACGGAACTATTGCTTAACAAGCATCCTATCTTCCAGCTTGATAGCAATTCTCATAATCCTTTTTGGCCTTCAACTCCATCAATTAACGCTGACGATTTCGCATCAATAGAAAAGGAATTTCAGGTGTCTTGTCCAGCTAACGTACAGAAAACTGAGTGGGAAAGTTTATGCAGTAAAACAATTCGAGTTTTGAAGATTGGTGTAATCATGAGAAACTTGCAGAATCAAGCCATTATTATAGCAAATACAAAACAATTATGCGCTGATGCTGGCTTAAAGCTCTCGGCAAATCGAGATGCAAGGCAGAAAGCTCTTAGGGATATGTCAATACTTATTTCAAAACTTAGCATGAGCTTTTATTCTTTAATCACAACGCAACTTGAAAATATAGAGTTGCCACTAGTGGGTGATACTAAATCAGGCTCTTGGATTCAGGGATCAACCTATAGTCATAAATTCTGGCAAGATATTAACCGTGAAGCTTTTAGAGTACGAAAAATACAGCATCTTCTGATAGATATAGAGCAAAACTTTGATAACCTTGATAAGTTGAAATCGGAAATGTCCTTAAAAAGCACTAATATTGGGAACGAAATTCAGGACTTGTTTAAAGACCTGAAAGAGGAGTTGGCTGAATGCAAGCAAAATTTTGCGGGAGCAAAATCTGCAATAGATGAGGTTTTAGAAAGCAGGAAGATGAATGTATTCAAGATTCTGAAATCACGCTTTTTGGGCGAAACTGTAAGCCAAGATAAATAAATGAATGCATTTAGTAAATTCTGAATTTGCTTCTTGATCGTGTCGTTTACCTTGCTTCTCACTCCTTCACTGTAGGAAATTGTGTGAAACTTCATTAATTAAAAACAGAACGCGAAAAAAGACAAAATTCTAAATTTTATTTCTTCACTTACAAAAATTAAGTTTTCTTTAAAAAAGGTGTTAGCCTGTAGAGCAAATAAAAACAAACAAACTTGGATACAGATAAAGAGCTTAAGTGTGATAAGTAAATAGGACTGAAATTAGCTCTAAATAAATTTTGAGAATTCATTTCTTAACTTTCACTATATATTTTGAATTTGTTTTTGAATAATAAAAAAAAATCTATCTACAGGCATTAGCTGCAATATTTTATTCTGTAATTCTGTTTTCAACTGTCCTTAGTAGCTCAACTGGAATTAATTTTTGTACAGCGGGGGATGAAATTAAATAGAACCTTTGCGTTTAAAATGGCATGAGTATGAGGGTAGGCTGAAAAGTAATGCACACATGCTTGTAGAGCGGGAACAAAAATAAATAGCGAGATCGGGCAAAAAGAACCTTAAAGTACAATTCTTAAGCTTCAAAATCATATATTTATTTTTCAACATAGTCACCGTTATGGCTAACACATTTCTCCCAACGTGTAACAAGTTTTCTCATTCCGTCACTGAAAAATTCTTCCGACTTTTCTCGAGTCCACGACTTGACAGCTGCCTTCACCTCATCGTCCGAGGTGTAATGATTACCCTTGAGGTTTCTCTTGAGTAGAGGAAAAAAATAAAAATTGCAGGGCGCAAGATCGGGGGAATAAGGAGCGTGTGGAATCGGTTCAAACTTCAGGTTTCGCAGAGCCTCTACAGTCCGACGCTGTTCTCGTCTGTGAGACGGCGTGGTACCCATCGAGCACAGGTTTTACGGTATCCCAATTGTTCTATAATGAAGCAGACACATTCCTTGGATACTCCAATATAGTTTGCGATATGCTTTTGAGTGATTCGCCAGTCATTTTTAATCAAATCGTCGACGAGTTTGCGATGTTTATCGTCTGTGGCAGTGATCGGTCGTCCGCTGCGTGTTTCATTAACAATTATGGCTTTTCCAGGCTTGCAACCACGAAATTTTATTACCCATCGATTTACAGTACCCCTATCAACAGCATCGTCACCATAAACAGCCTTTAAACGACGATGAATCTCAGTAGGAGTCACTTTTTCAGCTGTTAAAAATTCGATAACAACGCGCTGTATAACTCACCGTTGACATAACACTAGAACACGTCTCCATACTACCACTTTTTAAAATACACTATGAACACAACGACTTAAGGGGATGCATCAGTAGACCTCGCAGATGTACGATTCAATGTTAATGAATGGCGAAATAACATTTCGCATACCGGGTTCCCTAATGAATATTTTTGAATTCTGTTTTCGGAATCTGAAAGTAGGCTTCCAAAGAAAAACGTTTTAATATTCTTTTATTACATTATAATAAAAGTTAATAAAGTATAACAAAATTAAGTTAATATGTACAAATAAAATTTTCAGTTTTAATGACTGGGATTAGTTTGCTTTGTTTTGCACAAAACGTTAAAGTCAGGTTCTGTTGTCATTATTTGTAAACGTATTTCATATTCAGCTTCTAATTTATTTCTGTATTTTGATTTTGTTCCGACATATGTTGAAAGCGACTTTTCGTACAAATATGTTGTAACTAAGGACATTAAGACTTTTATAGCTTTTGCAGAAATTTGAGGATATTCCGTGTCAATTTTTAACCAAAAATCAAGATATTCTCGTTCGTATCTGCATTTTAACATAGAATATGTTGATAGTTCAATCAGTTGTTCCTGTTCTGTTAGTAATAAATTCTGATTTTTATTGAAACTTTGAAATGGATTTTTAATCCAGTGATGAGACTCTTCTTGTTGAGGAAAAAATCCCTGACAGTGGTTTTTAATTGTAAAATATTCTCCTGAATTATGTCTTTAACATCTTTATTCAAATTTATTCTATTTTCGATTAGAAAATCACTTAGCTTTTTAAAACATTGCGTATTATTTTTTTTCACATAAGATTCCCACAAATCTAATTTTACAATTAAAGCATTGATTTTATTGTTCACTTTAATAATATGAACTTTTAGGCCTTGAAGAGATTTATTAAATTCATTTAAAGTTGTAAATACATCCGCCAAATATTCCAATAAACTAAACTCACGGCGCTACAGTCCGATGTGGACCAGGGCCGGCGGTACCCATCTCCGCTTTCTTGACCTTGGGGCTTGGGGTGCCATACAGCATATGTCTCAGTCAGGTGGTCAACCTGACATGGTATCCCCAGAGTTTAGTTCCCAAGCATGCTTGGTCCTCATTTTATCGACCCACACAAGGGTTGAAAGGCTGGAAATATGCCAATAGCTGTAACTATATTTCCTCATTTAAATTTTGAGCATATTCATGTTTACGATCATTTTAAAAAAATTCTAATTTCATCTTTTAATAAGAAAATTGATTTAAGATTTTACCACACGTTAACCATCGCACTTTCACATGTAACAACAAGCTTTTATGTGTGCTAGATAGTTCTTCGCATAATAATCGAAATAATCTTGAATTTAATTATTTTTTCATAAAATTCATTATCTGTACCGCTTTATCCAAAATGTTCTTTGATGTTTTTTACATTATTTTTGCTACTAACTGATGACGATGAATACAACAATGTGAATGTCCAATATGTGGAGGTATTGCAATAATTCGTGATATAGCTCCTTTTTCTCGGCCTAATAAAGATTTTGCACCATCAGTGCAAATATGTGAACATAAATCCCAACTTAGTTCATGTTCTTGCATGTATGAATTAATAAGTTTAAAAATTTTTTCTCCAGTATTTCTTCCTATAAGTGGTTTCCAAAAAAGCATATCTTCTTGGATTGAAGAATTAAAAACGTAACGAACCAATACAATCAAAATAGCTAAGCCAGCGACATCTGTAGATTCATCTAATTGCAACGTAAAACGATGCTAATAAGATTTTAATTGACACAAAAGTTCATGTTCACAGTATTGTGCCATTTAATTTTTTCGCCTTGCCATTGTAGTATCAGAAAGTGGTATGCTATTTATGTCTTTAATGAAATTATCTCCAAGTTTTCAAGAATTTACATCTATAAGACAAGGCTTCATTAATTTTTCAGCAATAGTATATATGCTTCGCCCTCCCTAGCGATTAGATAGCTAATTCGAAAAGAAGCCCCAAGAGATGGTTCGTTATCGAAAACATGTACTAGTTAGAAAATTTTTAATTCTCCATCTGATTTTGTATCTAATTTGAACATGGAGATCTGTTTTGTTTGAAATTATTGCAAGTTAATAGATTTAATGAAACTTGAAACGCTTTGTGTGTCTACTATTTACAGCTACATATATGCTGATAAAATCTAATAAAATGGTATTTTCAGATGGCTTGAACTCTTCTGCACCTTTCAATGAGATTCATTTTATAATTCATCCACCACAGGAATTTATGAGCATTTAAAACCCACTATGCCAGATTTTCCCCAAATAATTTAAATTTTAAAATAACGCATTTTTTTAAAAACTGAAAAATGCCCCAAGGTGTAAAATTTTTTTCTCTAATACGAAGTACAATTACTACTTTCTTTCTATTCTACCTTAATTCTTATGTGTAATGTGCTATACACTGAAGTGCCACTGAATTAGGGATAGCAAACCCTATGCAAATTGTCCGCCGACCTACGAGAGTACCATTGCTCTATACTCGCCATCGGGCTGCACGTCTTGCCTGGGCAAGAGAGCACAGAGACTGGAGTGTAGAGGACGGGAAACGAGTAGCATGGAGTGATGAGTCTCGATTCCGGCTACTTAACGCCCACGGGAGGCTGAGAATATGGCGTCAGGCTCATGAAGCCATGGATCCTGCATGCCTGGCTGGAACTGTACAAGGGCACGGTGGCTCAATCATGGTCTGGGGTGTTTTTTCGTGGCACAGTTTGGGATCTTTGGTGCGTGTACCAACCTCCATCAATGCAATTCGGTACGTAGAGTTGCTGGGTGATCACCTCCATCCGTTTATGCTGTTCTGTTATCCGCACGGTAATGGAGTTTTCCAGCAAGACAACTGTACCTCTCACAAGTCCCGGTTGGCTACTGGCTGGTTGGATGAGCATTCCTCTGACTTCTCTGTCATGAATTGGCCACCTAGAAGCCCAGACTTAAATCCTATTGAGCATCTTTGGGATGTTTTAGAACAAAGCGTGAAAGGCCAACACACAGCACCAAAGAACCTTACTGAATTATGGACAGCTTTAGCCAATATTTGGCAAGCCATTCCCGTGGAACGTTTCCAGAAACTTGTTGAATCTATGCCTCGTCGTGTGGCAGCCGTTATCAAGGCCAGAGGAGGCCCAACTCGTTACTATGTAGGTATCCCTAATTCAGTGGCACTTCAGTGTATATTGTGTTCGTTTGGTGAAAAATTTTGAAATCATTTTACGAGAAACGAAATGAGAAATATATATATTTTGTATAAGTCGTTTATAAATTAGGATCTCTTTTCTCGTGATGACGTTTGAAATGCTTTCTGGAAGACTCCAGAAAAGAGCAGTATGCTTATGTATTGCTCCCTAATATGCACTGTGTTCTCACGATGAAAAATTTAACTGCATTTTACGAGAAACTGTAATTGAGCAATATGTCTGTCTTTAGTTCACTTTAAAGTTATCTACTGTGTTCCCATGATGATAACTTTAAATGTATTTTCGATATTTTTCATAATAGTAAACTTATTACAAACATATAATAACTGAAAAAAACTGCAGAAATTAAAATTTTTTTCTCTACAATTTATTCATTTTTTCATTAGCTCTATGCGTGAGGATTGAGAGTTTTAAAAAGTTTCCATTAGAAGTTGGGTTATAGGTTTTTTTTTTTTTTTTGAGATACTATTTGATTTTTACCTTATTGTTTTTGACTTAGCACCTTACACATCATATTATATCTAAGAAATTGATAAAATTTCTACAGTATCCTTGTTTATTGTCAAGAACACGCGCACTTGTAAATAGAAGCTAAAATGATTTTATTAATTGATCTTATTGAAAAATAGTGTTTGCCACAAAAGCAATTCTTTAATGCGTGACAATTTTCCTTTTTTATTAAAAAACTAGTTGTTTGTCCTTCGTTGCCCGGGTATTTATTCTTCCCAATTTTTTTATTACACAGGAAAAGGAATGGATTCTACCTATAGTGTAAATCCTAAGTAATTGAATTTACAGGTATTTAAAAGTAAATACAGTATACAAATGATAAAGTAAAATTACAAATTCACACTATTATTAATTTAACTCAAAACTTGATTATAAACAGCATTTTTAGTTTCCTGTATTCTTCCAAGTGACTCCGAAAACTATGGATTCGACACTACTCTCGGACATTTTTGAAATTTGTTCCCCCCCCCCCCCCCCAATGCTGATTGGAGGCTGAACTTGCATTTAAATGGCATCGGGAATGTCCCTATTCGTCGCAGCGACCCCGAAAACTATGGTTTCGGCACTACTCTCCTGTATATTGGACTTTTTTTTTTCACCCCTTCTTCCTTCTCTCCTCCCCCCCCCCAATGCTGATCGGGGGGGGGGGACTGACCTTGCACCTAAACGGTATCGTAAGTGTCACTATTCGTTTCAACGACCCCGAAAACTATGGATTCGACACTAATATCAGTCATTTTCTATTATTTTTACATGTTCCCCCTACTCTCTGCCTCCCTAGGAGTGCTAGAGGTGCCTTATCCCCCAGTGTTTCTTTCCAGATTGTAAGTGATATGTGTACCAGGTTTGGTTGAAATTGCTCCAGGCGTTCCAGAGTGATGCTGGAACATACATACATACTTACATACACACACACACACATACATACATCTATATATATAAAACAATTCCGACTGACAGACTGACTGACTGATATATAATGCACAGGCCAAACTGCAGGACCTAAATGGCTGAAATTTTGCAAGGGGATTCTTATTATAGTGTAGGGGTGCACTAACAGAAATTTTTCAAAAATTCTTAGATTTTTCAAAATTAAATTTTTAAGCTGTTTTTGAAACATTTTTTAAAGTTTGCATTTAAAATAATAATCCGTGGGTTATAAAATTTATATCACGAGAAAGATCCGAAAAATTCCTTTAAAAGGAAATCTTTTTTGAATCTTTACCTCAATTTTCTGATTTTTGGTGAATCTTTAAAGATTAATTTTTAGAATTTAATTTATTAAATGCTGATCACGTGGTTTCTTTTCTTTTTGTGATACTTTAAACTAATTTTGCGTCACGTGCATAACAACGAAATAAATTGACAAAATGTTTTTCTCCTTCTAATGCAGCAGACGATAGGACATTATCCAAAAAATATTAAAATACAGTAAAAGAAATGTTCCTCAAACTGTACTATATTAACTATATTCTTTAGTATGTTCTATTAGATTTAATTTCAATATTTTCTTCTACATTATTTTGTCTATAAAATTATCCGTTGCGATTTTTTTTATAAATATATATATATATTTTGGCATTAATTGCAAACATTGACCGTTGTATTTAATTTGAATGTACTCCGTAGCGAAGCACGGGTATTCAGCTAGTTTTTATATGTATAGATATGTTTGGGACTCACAAAAACAAAAGAAACATATTGAAAGATAACTAAAAGCACTAGCAACCACATTGAAAAACACATTCAAATTTTTTGATATTCTAACGCGACAGCCTGACGTCACAAACAGAAACGGAAGTAGTTACGTAATGGGAAAGGCAATATTTAGGCCTTCTGATTGGAAGAATATTCGAGGAGAGTAACCGCCCCTTTCCTGGCAACACTGGAGCATGTTTTTCCTGCAAAATTATATTTTTCGACTGAGGCATCCCCTTAAAACCTGCAAATGAGTATTGAGGGGGAATGTAACTTCCATATGCCACTTGGCGCGGTTTTGAAGGTCATTTCGTTCGCGCTCTACAAGTATGTGTGCATTACTTTTCAGCCTACCCTCGTAGTAATACTTTTTTTTCTCCCGATTATTTTTCTAGTCCTGTTTTCTGTTGGCCCTGTTTCTACAAGGATTCTATCTGAGGAACTACATAGCCCTGATGCTTCAGATCAATTGATTGCTTTTATACATGCTATTTTATTAACATTCTTCTAAAAACGTATTGGAACATTGTTCGACGGGGAAAAAATTTTCACATTTATATTTACTGAAATTTGAAATAATATTTCTTACGTAATGCGAACTTATAGTAATACTTTTCTTTTCGGTTTGTGTAACACAGTAAAATATAATGCATTAAAATAATAATCCATTCTCAAAAAATAGAATATTACTAATCTGTATTCTCTATATGCTGAAGGACATTGTAAAGTCCATATAAAATTTGAGCCATCTATCAAGGATACTGCGATATACTCTTAATTATATTAATTCTTCATATTTTAATGCTTAATCAAGTTTGTGAGGTCATATATAGCGGTTTATGGAATGTAAGAAAATGCCACAGATCTACGTCCTCGGGCAATTGTATATGTGATTTGACGGTTGACACTCTTGTTAAGAAGTCAGATGTTATGACTTGAGTGGTCAAGCCTCAGAAGATTTTATCACCAAAACAAAATCCCCCAGCATCTCCACTGAGAAGCCAGTTATGGGGATTGATGAACTATCCATGTTTATCCTCTTGCAACAAAGCAATAAATTGATTGGTACCATTTAGTGATCATATATAGTAGTAGTTAATAAAAGTCTATATGGACCTGGTCTGGAACTTCAAGCCAAGGGGCATTAGGAAGAACAACAACAACAGTTAATGAAAGTGGTAGACCGACACAAAGTACAGAAGGTCGTTCGCAATTTATGGAAACAATTTTGTAATTTCTTTTTGGCGTTTGCATTTTGAGATAAATATTTGGCAACTTCAGAATAATCGTCTGCTATTGTTTTGCTTTGATTGGAATGTAAAATAAAAGATTTATTTTGATAATGGCTCCTAAAATTGATAGAGGTCTCGAAGGTTCCGTAACTGCACTTTTCGGGGAGATAATTATATTCGTATCAAGAAATTATAAAGCGGTGTAAAAATTTCGGTTATGGCATTTCAAAATAGGTATTTATAATATATTAAATTTTAAAGGTAAAAACGTTTAACTGAAAGTAAAAATTAAAATATGACTACTAAACCTCATCCTAAGACTTTTCGAACGCAGCTAAATATCAAGAAATTGAAGTCTCTGATCCTAAATACGCCGACTCAAAGATCCATTGCATTGAAACTAGGAATGTCTTCTGGCACTGTAAGTAAAATCATTCATAAAGATTTGAAGTTAAAAAAGATGTTTAAACCTAAAGTTCATCTGCTTTTGCCAAAGCACATTGCTGAAAGAAAAACAAATTGTAGAAAATTATATGAAAAACACCCAGCTGCTGAAAAATGAAAATTTTTGGTAACATTCGATGGGGCATGGGCGTATTTAAGTGACTGTAGTAAAAAAGATCAATTTTCTATTTCTCAACTAACGGGAATGACCGTATGAAATGGCTTTGTCGGTGTATAGAAAAGTTCCTAAAGAGATTCATGATAGTTGCAGGGTTTTATTACAACGGCAAATTAAAAATGAAAAAGTCTCAAGTAAAGCCAAAATTAATTCACTCTACTATCAGAAGAATATTTTAGAACCAATTTTTGAAGAAGAAATTCTAGCCGTATATGGAAAGGACATTTATAAAGTTGGGCTTCATATGGACAAAGCTTCTAGTCACACGTCTAAATCAACTGCCGCTTATTTAGTAAAGAAGGAATCAGAAACAGGAATCAAATGTATCCCATTTAATTTAATACCTGTAAATTTACCTGACTTTCTTCTCCAATGGACTTTTGCGTTTTCGGTTTTTTAATACGAGCCTTGGAAAAACGGCATCTAAGAACACTGAACGGACTTTGGAAAACGGTCCAAGAGGAATGGGGTAAAACTGACATGACAGTACAAAGCAAAAACTTACTTTCCTGGAAAATTCGAGCTAGAGATATTGTCAAGAACCTTGGCTATCAGATAGAAGCAAATCACCGCATAAAATACGGCATTTATACATAAAACTTAACTATCAAAATCTTTTCCATAAAGTGCGAACGACCTTCTGTACACATTTATGTGGCTGTGGACGACTTTCAATAAAGTGATGTTGGTTTTTCAAATTTCTCTGAAAAGTTACAATAGAAGCAGCAAAAAAGAGTGAAAGAGAAAGTTACATTCATTCTGAACGTAAATTTTTTTCTAATATGATTATCAACTAGAAACACGCGTTGATTTTTTTTTTTTGTGAACGAAGTAAATGGGGATCTATAAAGATTGTACATCTGAAAGCAATATCAAAGTTTAGCTCTCATTCAAACTGGATTCCTGATTTGGTAAAGCTATTTTTATATCTTATTCTATCAATGGAAAAACTTTCTAACAAAAGGAAAACTGTCTGACAAAACATCCATGATACCTCCCTCGCC
The DNA here is from genome assembly GCA_907164885.2 of Dolomedes plantarius. Classification (NCBI taxonomy): domain Eukaryota; kingdom Metazoa; phylum Arthropoda; class Arachnida; order Araneae; family Dolomedidae; genus Dolomedes; species Dolomedes plantarius. Next base: position 11,719,416 of record OU015492.1, read on the forward strand.
CCAAGAGAGTGAAATGACATCGCATTTAAGATTTAGAAAATCGAAGAACAATTTCTTATCCTCTTGTCTTGTTATGATCCTGGTTACCCAGTTTGACAGCCAGCAAAATTCCACAGAGCTAACTTTTTAAGTAAAATGTCTTTGATAATTATTACTCGAAAACTTGCTAGTTTAACGGCTGAAGGGATACACTCAAATACAAATTAGAAATTAACAGCATTCTTCCATGGCGCTAAAAGAACAAAATTTAAAAAAAAATTTTACTTCGATTTGTGAAGTGCAAGTCTTGATAAACTAATCTTTGCCGTGATATTGAAATTTAGCATCCAAAGTCACCCACAAACAGTTTTGTTTTTGTGCAGCATCTCATCGGGCACAATGAGAAAATGCTCTGTAACCATACCGGTTTTTCAGGGTCATTTTATTTTTGACCTCGGGCTTATACGAACGTGCCTCACCTACCTGACGTCAAAACGACTGGGCCCCTAAGAGATTCTGCGGAACACTCGTTGTAGTGACGTCAGAGCTACTAGTTCCCAAAGTGGTTCACACGTGCCTGGCCTATATCGCCGGCCGACGGCCTATATTTGGCAAGCATCTAACTTTTTTTTAAAAATCTAATATGAGTAGTAGTGCTTTCCTTTTTTTTTAATTGCGTCCTTATTGCTATAGGGTATCTGAGGTGTGTTGATGACATGCCCAGAGAATATAAATTTCTCCCATTCACCATCTTCTTTTTCTTTTTTAATAATAGCAGCAAGTGCGTGTGAAACTGAGACGTGTTTTTCATTTTATTATTCATCGGAATTCTTGCCGAGAGCCGTTGTTTTTTTCTTCACCATGTTTAATTAGATAACCAAAGCAATGGGGTTCATCTCTCTCTTTACCCTTTATGAAACGTGTTTGGAAGGATAAAAAGAAATTTCATTATTTCGTTGCCCGAGTACATTTTCGTTATAGAAACTGTTCTGCCTCTGGGAGAAAAAGTATTTCCAGCCGTGTTTTAGACCATCGTTTCTTTTTCACTGTGTTAAAAAAAAAGAGAAACGTTTGCTTCAGGCCAACATATACTGAATAAAATGATACAATCACAAAAAAATCTATTATTTTCTTACTGTATAGTGGACTTTTTTTTCTACTTTTTCTAGGTGTAGTTAAAAGAAAATTAACTGAAAGGAATTTAGATTTTTCTTTGTACAGCGTATCGGAACGGTAGGAGAAATAAAAAAAATTATGAGACTAAGTAACAATGAAAAAATAGAATTCGATGCCATTATGGAAAATAAAAAAGACAAAAATTATGGTATTATTTCTTCATAAACAATACCAATAGACTAAAAGGTTGATAGTGATAACAGTAAATAATATTTTTAACCCCATACTGATCATTTATATGCCATAAAGTTTACTTATATTGGTAAAACTGTTGACATTAAAAAAAAAAAACTCTTCCATGAATTCTGTAATCTTCAGTTTTAAGATTCTTTCTGTTGCATCTTTTGTTCTAGAGGTAATTCGGCTAACAAATTTCATTTTCCTGTTTCACAAATTTACACTTAAAAATAGTTTCTGGTCACTGCTCTGATTTTAGTTGTTTATTGTACGGATACCTATATACATATATACCGGGTGTTTAAAACATCCGGTGCAAAAGTAAAAAGCGACAAAAAAAAATCTATGGGTCGGAGAGACATGCAGTTTGCATATTAATGTTCACTCTGGTACGGGATTTTGTATGACACGGAAAAGAGTCTAGTTCAAAATCTCGACAATAGAGAATGCTACAACAGTTAATTCCATGGAATAATAACATATCGCTCACACGACGCAAAATTTGGATACAAAAACATTTTTGAATACTGCATGTACATTTTTAATACGTAAAAATAATGACGTTTGATGTTATTGTGAATGAAAAATGCACATGGTACCTACTCATGTCATACTCAAATGTGTCATCTGGCGTCGTATGACGGGAATCCAGGCATCCATTGATAATAGCAGAGTCCCGAACGGATTACTCATAACTACTAGTTGTCATTGTCATGTTATAGTCTCAAGATAAAGCGCTACTAATTAAGCTGTACTATACGAATTCAGAGTCTACGACAGCTGCTCTACAGAAGTTTCGGTCAATGAAAAGAGTGAAACGTGGAAAAAAACCACTCTCAGCATTTGGATTTCTGCGAATAGTGCAGCATTTTAGAGCAACGGGTTATGTTAAAGATCTGCCCCGCAGTGGGAGGCCATCTAAACTCCAGTACAGTGGCCGCAGTTCGTGAAGGAAGATATCGATAACGTAGCTCAGTCATACCCGCATGGAAGAGCCAGTGATTGTGCAGTTTCACGTGTCTCGGGCATACCAGTAACTACAGTTTGGAGAGCTCTCCAAATGACATTACGAAGGTATCCGTACAAAATCCAACATGTTCAGCAACTGCTGCTAGAGAAGGGAAAGGCATTTGCACTAAAGCCAGAGGCATTTGCACGATCGGCCTTTTCGAAGATGGAGAACGATGACGCTTGCTTATTTAACATTTTATGGACGGATGAGGCCCATTTCTCGCTAGATCGGGGAGTTAATTCTCAAAATTGCCACATTTCGGCTACTTGCAACCCTCATGGGTACGCTGAAGTACCGTTGCAACCAGAAAAAGTGACTGTGTGGTGTGGATTTACGGCATTGTTCATGATAGGGCTTTTGTCCTTTGAGGGGCGTTGTACTACGGGCCTAAAAACTTGCACCATAGGAGGTGTACGGTATTATGATTTGTTACGTACCACTGCCCTTCCTAAGTTACAGTAACGCAATGAACTGGACAAGACCGTTTTCATGCATGATGGAGCTCCACCGCACACAGAACCCCAAGTGATGGAGTTACTACTGTCAATGTTTGATCGCCTATTGAGCTGGTATAACAGACATGAATGGATTCCGAGATCACCAGATCTCACACAATGTGATTTCTGGTTGTGCGGCTATCTCAAAACACAAGAGTAAATCCCTAGTCCTTGCCAGCAATGAAACATGCCATACGGCAAGAGGTAGCAGCCATTCCTGTTGATATGCTGTTCCATGCTCTATCGGGTCTAGTACCGCGACTGCACTCTGTATTGGAATGTGGCTGTGGACATATTGAGCATTTACAGCTGTAAATCATACTGAAATAAAATATCTGATTTCACAATTATTACCTGAGTTTATTTGTCCCCCCCTCCCACATCAGCAGCAGTGTCCATTATTCTTGAGATCTCGAATTAAGTTTATTTTAGTATCATACAAAATCCGGTACCACGGTACTATTCATTTGCAAACTGTTTGTCTATCCGAACTATAGATCTTTTTTTTTCATCACGTTTTACTTTTGCACCCAATTTTTGAAACACACGGTAAGGATGTGCGTGCGTGCGTGGATTTGGAACATAGAGAGCAAAATTATTGTTTTGGAAATTAGAAAATAAAAATAGATTTTGAAATCCCGGGTCTTCTAGACCGGAATTTCAAAAACGTAATGAATTCGAATGGACTTGAACCTCGGGTGCACACAAGGAAGAGGGACGAACAATCATCCCGAAAACTCAAAAACATTTTTAATGAACGGAATCGGAGAAACCCGTAATTTCGTTACTATCAAATCACAGTATTCCCGGAGAATACGGAACCCACACCCCAGAGTTTAATTTCGAGATCACGCGCGCACTGCGATCACTGCGTTCTGTTAGCAAGGAAAAATTTTACAAACAAGTCTTATTTATAATCAAATACCTGCGTAATGATAGACAAGTGCATTAAGGGGCAGTATAAATATTAATTAAGTTATTTCTAGGTCACATTTTTGAAAAGGGGTTGTGCTTTATTAAAAAAGATAATTTGGAATACGCTTTAAAAGTAATTTAGGAAGACGCGTTTTTTCGTCACGCGTTTTTTTTCGTGTGTGTGTGTATGTACGTATGTATGTATGTATGTATGTATTTATGTATGTATGTATGTATATAAGGGTTTGGAACTTAGAAAGATTAAGGAAGCTCTTGGAAAAGCGTAACGAGCGCTTTTTCTGCCGCTATGGTGCCGACAAAACGATACAATAGTATGACTTCTCCATAAACAACGCTTACACAGCGGACTCCCTTGCGTCCCGGGTGTCTAAAAACGAAATCAATTCATGTTTATGTGGACCTTGGGGGCATTCAACAAGGGAGGAGAATGAGCAATGGTCCTGAAACTCCAATTTATTTTTTAATGAACTATAGCGCAGTAAACTGTAGTTTCAATACTATCACCTCACCGTTTTCACGGAGAATTGGAAGCCCCATTGTTTATTTTAGAGATCAACTCTTTAGGCATAGGATTTTGGATTTTACAGAGATAAAGAAAGCCTTTAGAAATGCGTATCGAGAGCTAAATTACAACGCTACGTTGCCGAGAAAAAGTTATATATCATAGTAGGGCGTCTCCGATGACATCGTAAATAATGCGGAACCCTTGCGACCCGGGATTTCAAAACGAAACGAATTCGAGTGAACGTGGACTTCGGATGCGCACACGAAATGGGAGATGAACGAGCAATCAATCTGAAAACTCTTTTTTATTAAATTTATGGAACGGCATCAGAGAAACCCGTAATTACGTTGCTATCAATTCACAGTAATCCCGGAGAATTCGAATCCCCTGCCCCAGTGTTTACTGTGGAGATAAACTCTCTTAGCATAGGGTTTTGGATCTTAGAGAGATTAAGGAAGCCATTCGAAATGCGTATAGATCGCTACATTTTACCGCTACGGTGCCGATAGAGAAAACTGTATAACAGTACGGCGTCTCCGCTGACATCGAAAACAAAGCAGAGGACACCCTTGCGGCCCGGGATTTCAAAAACGGAACGAATTCGATTATACGCGGTCGTCTGGGGCACCCGTGAAGGGAGGGGAACGAGAAATCATCCTGAACAGTATTTTTTTAAATAACAGCAGCTGAAAAATCAGTAATTTGGATTGTATCAGATCACCGTTTAAATGGAGAATTCGAAGCCCGCGCCGCAGTGTTTACTTTCTCTATAAACTCCTTGGGAATAGGGTTTTAAATCTTAGGGAGATTACGGAAGCCCTTCAAAATGCGTATCGACTGATATTTTTTAACGCTACGCTGTCGACAAAATGATATAATAGTACGGCGAACCGACAGATTTTTTTTTTTTTTTTAAGTGAATGGCACTGGAGATACCCGTCATTTCGTTGCTATCACTTCCCCGTTTTCACGGAGAATATGGAGATTTGTAGCTAAAAAAATGAAAGTTTGCATTTTAGGAGCATTTTAAACCAGCATTATATACTCAAAGGAGCATTACTCCTTTGAGTTCATATTAAGCTCTCTTTATTTCGAAAAATGGTCGTGAGATAAGTATTAAAGAAATGAAAGCTGTTTCTCTTGGAGGAGTAGCAGATTTATACATTAAACAGCATTTATCGTATAATGAGGAGCAACATAATTTTATTGTTTTTCCCTGTCTTATCACTCGTGACTCAGTGCTTAGGGAAGAAAAATGGTTTCTTGGAGGAAGAGTATAAAGTAAACTGTTTAAAACTCTTGAATTATGAGTTTTAAGAGCTCTGAAGAGTTGTTTATGGCTATAGTTCTGAAGAACATGCGATGGCACCAGCGGTAAGGTTTCCAATGAAATATCCAGTCGGACGGAAATAAACTTGCAGAGGAGTCAACACGATTGACTTATAAGACTTCAGTTATTTGAATAGTTAACTTGCTTAATGTAGCAAAGTGAGTCATTCGAGACATCCTCTGATCCTTTCAAATCTGTGTCTCAGGCTGTCTGCAAATTTCATTGAGATAAATATCTATGGGTAAAAAAAAATACTCTTTTTACTCTACGTATTGGTAGAACGAATGTAGCGCCATCTCGTTGCAGGTATGTAAACTACTGATTCAATTTTTTTGTCGTTGTTTTGGTTTAGAGCTCTACGGTTTTTTGCTACACGAGGTCTAATTAGACCGGGACCAACAGCTTAAAGCCCATTCCGAACGGTTACTAAATTCCATGCCAAGAGTTGGATTCGAATCCACAGAATCTGATATCGAATGCCAGCACCCTGGTCATTCGGCCATTGTCCGTCAATTACCGATTCAAATATTATAAAAAGTTAACTGTATATCCCTTTTCTAAAGAACGAAAACTTTTACTTTTCTATCGAACAATAACATCCTACATTTGTTGTATCAAAAAAAGCTACTAGGAGCAACATTTTAAAAACTTGCCTCTAGTTTCCTCAGATGTTTAATTTTTTCTTTCAAATACCTTATCAGTTTCAGTCATAGCATGAAATTACACATAATGCGAGCTCATCCATGTTTACATTTCTCATTAGATCCAGCCATGGACATGTAGGCACATGACTAGTTATTTCTAGTTATGACATTATCGAGGTCGACAATTTCTTTTAGGAGGGTATGATTAGATGAAAAGGTCTTTGACTTCTCAACTTCCAGAATAAAGTGAAAATGACGAAGAGTTTGCACATCGTTTTTGAGAAGCATAGCTGCAATGAAAATAAACCAAAATTTTTCCCACTCACTGCAAACAAACTGCGCGCATTTAGCAATAGTTCTTATTTCCTCGAAATTATTCCTTTTTAATCGGAAGAACTTCTCATCAGATCCTAATTTTTCTCAAAAATATTACAGAGATGCTTCACAGAAGCTTTTGCCCGCTAAACAAATTTACCCCCTAAAAAATATGATAATGGATTCAGTGTCTAGAAGAAGTATTTTCTAATAGTCATCAAGGAAGATTTCTTCTCTTTCACCAGTTTTCAATTTTCGGCATTTTTACTCGTGTATCTCAGGCAGAAGGCCAAGCTTCCGCTTCCAACGTGTATTTCATTCACACCATGCTTATGAGCGTGCTAAGCAAGGGACATTTTGGCTTCGAATCAGGAATTTCTTTAATTTGTTTGAACACTTGGCGGGAAGAAAGCAACGAAAGAAGGAAGGAATTAAAAAAAGCACAAATTGGAAAAGTAATGTTTGGCTAATGAAAACAGCATTATTCAAGACGCTAGTTAAAGAATATTTTTTTAAATAAGATGTTTCCTATATTTCACTCTAATCTTACTGGCCAAATTACAAAGGATTCAAAATCCTTTTACAGACATTCGGGATGCTACAGATTTCCGAGAAGTGAGAACCGGACTGAAACCGGATAAAAAATGAAAGATTGGGGCCAAACGTTGGTAAGAAGCGATTTGACTGATTTTGAATGCAGAATGATCGAAGCTATCGTATGAGCGTTAGCAGACAGAATGTATTTATTCGATGACGGCAGTTTATAATGGGAAAAAACAAAGCAGGTCAGAACACAAGGGAACTACCACAGGATGTTCGAGATGAGCAGAAGGATAAAGAGTTCTTAAGGCAGAGGCGTTCAAAATATGTAAAATAAATTATTAGGACCATATGTGATGGCCTGGTAGAACGTGCAGTACAGAGATTTGATTTTACAATTTCAGTGAAAGTACGTCTATCTGGAAATAATTTTATTGTGTTAGATAAAATGAAACGTTTTCAGTTTGCCGAGGGCCGGTCGATGTCCGAAAGGCTAGGGTGCTGGGATTCGTAACCTATGAGTCCGAGTCCCACCATTGGTATGAGTGTTTGTAGCCGTTCGGAATCGGCTTTCAGTGGGTCTCGTTCTAATGAGCCCTCGTAGAACAAAAGGTGACCGTACAGCTCTCAACCAACAAGTTTGTTGTGGAATGAAAGACTTAGGGCCTATTCCCATAGAATTCGTCAGCGGCAAGGTTAAAGTTTCCGTTGGCACTGATTGGTTAACAAATTTTTCGCTAACGCTGATGGATTCTATGTGAACAGGCCCTTAGACTATGTTCACATTGCATCCGAAGCGTAGCTTTCTGTTTCTCTGCTGGCACCGAGGCGTAACCTATAACATAATGTAATGTAACATAACATACCTGTAATAACATAACCTATAATGACCTGTTTGACATATCACATGGCCATTCCGTTGAACTCTGTGATAGGTTAAAATTTTTATCAAGGCCTTGGACAAAAAATAATGGGAAATGGTCAAGGGACAGTCTGACGAATCCCATTTTCAACAGCCCCATATAAAGGTTGAGTCAGTATCGGGGATTTTTTGGTCAATATCATTATTTAACAAGGTCTGGGGTTTGTTTTCGTTGGTGCATCTGGGCCCTTCGGTTGTTACGAAAGCACTCTGACAACTCAAAGATATTTCAGAGGAGTTGATATCGAAAAGGGTCAAGTAAAGTTTTAATCATGTCGTTATAATTTATCCACTCAGTGAATCTACATAAAGATGCCTCACCTTCTGCGAAGAGTATCATTTATGTTAAATTATCAGGAAAGATAGAGAATTTATGTTCGATAGAACTTATTGTGTCACGTCAGAGAAACCATAGTTCCACTCCCAGCGGTATCCTATAATGATCTCCATCTGGCTGAAGCAATCAAAAAATCGGAAATGTTCGGAATCAGTGTGGGATATGATGATCAAAATCCTATGACTTCTAATGCGTGCCAGCCTTCATAAAATTCCCACAGTACGATAGCATGCCTTCTGCAATGAATTGATATCATTTATATAACTAATTAAAGCTCAATCACTCCCGTTCACACCGTTCTTAATACCGAGAGTAGCAGATAACGAATATTTAAAAGTTTTGGAGATGAAAATTCCCGGATTATGGTACTGAAGTGTCAAATATTATTGACGTGGGACTATGCCAAAATAATTATGTGTCAACCTCGGATATCATGGGAAACTACTAATTATCAGATGAGTAAACCTCTGCTAACTTGCTAATAATCTATAAAAGAAAAATTTTAAACTTATTTTACAACTTGTAACTTATTTTCCTTATTTTACATCAAATTTGTTGCAGCTGCATTAAAAATTACGAACAGCAATAGAAAAAAAGGTACTTAATAAATTTATCAATATATAAGTAAAAAATGTGCCATGTGAGTTATATATATATATACATACATATACATATATATATATATATATATATATATATATATATATATATATATATATATGGGATCAGAAATGCACATCGAGTTCGTAGGGTCGAGCACCCACGCCTGCAAACTAATGGCGCGAGAGGAGAGCAGAGAAAAATTTGAAGGCTACGAGAAGCTGGAAGAGAATTGTTAGACGATGTGAGCAGAGTTTCGGCGCAGGCGGAAGTTCGAATGTTGGACAGAGTTGTCCGACACGTTATCGAACAGATGTGTTTGGCGCGAGAGGGAGTCTTGAATGGGATTAACCTGCAAGGAATGGGATAAACCTGTAAAGGGTAAACCTACAAGGGACAGACGGTCCAGTGTCAGGATAGCGCCAGTGTTATAGAGAGAAGAAAGTAACGCTTGGGATGCTGCACTAAACAGACAGTTTTGAGGTGGCAGAAGTTAGTGTAATTTTAAGTGAAGTGAGAAGTTTAATGAAAGTTTTGCTTGAAGTTGCTGTTGTAGATTCCGTTAGAGACGGATCTTATTTATATGTTGTAAGTAAATAAATGTTATATACGTTAACTATGGTGGATAGTTACTCGACTATCGTACATATCTAATCTAAACCCTGGAATACTATATATATATATATATATATATATATATATATATATATATATATATACTTTTTTTCTTTTTTACAAGTATACCAGTGTATTTATCCTTTGAGTTAAAAAAAGTGAGAGCTTAAAACTACCATTATACAGAAAAGGATACAATATTAGCAGTTGATTTAACCTTAAAAATAATTCTCTGTGTGCCTTATTGAAACGGTAGATTCTAAATTCCATATAAAAGTAACCGAACCACCAAGTTAACATTAACTTACGCTTTCACTCGAACTGAAGGTACGGATTATGGGCAAGTCTCCTGTACTAGTTCGGGTAGTTATGTTTGCCTTCATTTAAAATTATTTGTCCTTTACATATAAATCTTTATTTAAAATTATTCTGAAGAGCATTTAAGTTTTACAATATAATTTTAAATTGCGTTTTTAATTTTTAAGATAATAAACGCATTTGAACCTCGAAAGCATCTGTTTATGATCGGAAATAATAGACGCTTCGTTTATGGAGGTATGCCAAGTTATTACTTTGTTTTGCATAAATCAATATTTTTCAAGGAATAAAAAGAAATGACTGAAATAAATTGTTTTTATTATATAGGTCAATATACATTTTCGATCCTTAAAAGGAAAAAATAACTTTCGGCGTCTTGCTATGGCACCTTTAAGTTGTTTAGTTTTGGATAAAAAAATTACGATATATATATATATATATATATATATATATATATATATATATATATATATATATATATATATATATATATATATATATATATATATATATATATATATGTCGGACTCGCTTTTCACGCCCATAATTTACTATGTCCGAACTCCTCTTAAATCTAAAACTACAGTCGGCTCCCGAAATAATCCTCCATCTTCTTCGTTATATGCAGTCAGGGTGTTGACACGAGTGGACATAAACCAATCTTGTTGATTTTCATAAATATCTTTATTAACTTATAATTGATTTTTCAGCTCCATTTAATTAAATTTACTCCGGTTACTTTCCAAAATGCCTGGCCGTCGGAGTGGTACGTCTTAATAGCTCCCTTACTACAATGTCTCTGAAGTTTTAGCCCTTTCTTTCAAGCTTCTAGAATACTGTCTTACGTCACCACCGAAGATGAGGATGGGGTGGAGTTTTACTGTCAATCAATCCGATTCTATTAATAGTTTAATGACCTTCAAATCGCTGGTCGATTTCCCTTTTTCCGCGCGCTCAAACTGTGAAATATCAGACGTTAAAATGTTTTAATTCCCATTTCTTCTAGAAAAACCCCCCTTTTAAGCCCCCCACAGTTTGCCCCCCATAATAAATCCTTACACACACACACACACACACATATATATATATATATATAACTCATAAGGTACCTTTTTTACTTATATATCAATAAATTTACAAAGTACCATCTTTTTGTTGTTGTTCGTCCGTCTAAAATAGCGTGAAGAAATAACGCAAACAGAAATGACTTATCATACAAGCAACAAAGTTTAAAATAATCGAATGGCAACAAATAACATGCTTTTGAGTGCAATTCGGAGGAGAAAAAGCGCAAGAGTAGACGCGTGGCAGACAGGGAGATCGGAACATCTATTCGGATTATAAAATTTTATCATTTGTAATTATTGTCGTGAAAGTTTTATTATAAATATTGTGTTAGTTTCTGTAATAGTCATTTGTATTAAGGCTGCTATGTACTAACCCTGTTGGATTCGCTCACCTCAATGTTAACCTATGGAGAAAATGTGTCCAAGGATTCCTGAATTGGATTGAGAGATTTTTTCTAAAAAAATTGTGTTCCGCAATAGAGTAAGAAATTTGACACCTTGGGGCATTTTTCGTTTTTTTTCGAAAAAATTTCAAATAGTATTTTAAAATTAAATTATTCGCTGAAATATTCTGGTATAGTGTTTTAAACGCTCATAAATCCTTTTGGTGGATGAAATTTATCAAATGAATCCTGTTGCGAGGTGCAGAACAGTTCAGGCTCTCTTAAAATACCATTTTTATTGGATTATCGGCATTTATGGAGCTGTCAATAGTAGACAAATTTTCTCCGTAGGTTAAAATTGAGGTGAGTGAATCCAATAGGATTAGTGAACAGAAGCCTTAACTTGACTATGACTAATTTAATGAATAAGATTGCAGATTTAATATCATTGCAAACCGGCTGTTTTGCAATCGGCCGGAAAAAAAAAAATCCCCATTTAAAAAAGGGGCTCCGTCAGAACGGTTTTAGCTCAGTACAACTCCCCATGAAACCCATTTTCGTAAACATGCCAAGAAATTTAGCCTTTTATTTTCACCCAGGTTATGCTCTAAAGCCGTTTTTCCCTATCAGACCTCGTTAAGCTGCTTTCGCCATTTCCCGTCAAAGACGCTTGCTTCCTCAACGAGCTCTTGAAAAATCCTAGAGCCGTTTTCCCGAAGTTAATGAGATACTGTTTTATTTATAGTAAATTTCGTCGAGGGTATTACTCCACCTCTCATAAAAACGCGGAAGCGACCGCCATTAAGCCAAACACGTGGCTCGGATCGACGGCGGAAAGATTTTGTCGTTTATGTATGTAAACAATGAAAGGTGTACAAAGCCCGTATTTTACGGCTTCTTCTAGTTGTTTCGGAGAGACTTTTTATCGCCCCTTTGTGTGTCACGAGAACTTTTGAACAATTTGTTTTACCTCTGGTTTTGAAAAGGCGATAACGGCGTACAAAAGCTGATTTATTTAAAATAACTTTTGGGTTATTGAAAAGAGACGAACGTTATTCCTAGATTTGTAAAGCGCGGGGGATTTAACCCACTTTCGTAAAGTCTAGAATAATAGGACGTGGTTTTTAAAACTCTAACTCGTGTTTTAAATACTTGAATGAGGAATTTCGTGCTCCGTACAATGATCTAGAGCTGCGTTCTTCAACCTCTTTACACACCTGCGGACCGGCGAAATTAGGACAAATATTTCGAGGACGATTGAAATAAAAACCATTGTAAATAGTATTTTATTTATTAAATCTCTTGTTATGAAATTGCAATTTTCGGTTATTGCCACATCTGCTGTTGGTTGTTTATTAGGATATTTGATGTGCAGCATTGCTTCTGAGAGAGACGAAACACTGCATTAACATTCATTCAATTTCTCCTTTTGGTTCTTATTACTGACATAGCTAAAAAAGTTTTTCACGCGAATAGGAAATCCAGAAAAGACCAACAATTTGATAGCTTTATAAGTCAGAGATAGATATGCTTTTTTCGAGTGATATCCGAAATTGAGAATTATTAATCCATAGAATTATTAATCCAGAGCTTATCTTTAGGAGTATCCTCATTTACAGGAAAATAATTACTAAAGTTTTCAGCTAAGACCCTTAAATGTTGACCTATTACTTCAAACAGGACTTTCTGGTTGTCATCAGCAGTAATTAAAAATTTTCTCAAAGTGTAAACATTTCAATATCTCCTTCTTGTACATAACTATCCAAAAGAACCAGCTTCTTTTTGAATGTATCCATTTTGTTCCTCACTGTCAAAATATTTGTACAAGCCGCCTGAAGAGGAATGTTAAGTTTGATAAGAAGGTAAATATGTCCGCCATATACACCATATACCCATTCCTCATTCAACAAAGGATTTACTACGTCAGATCTTTGCTCTCGCTGAAACTGTTTTACCTCAAGACCCTGAGGGTTCAGTCCCCCTCAAAGTGCCGCTGAATGCTCTTATGTCTAAGCCGGGTATACACACGTTAAATCTGTGGGTAGTAAAATTACTCCATGTGGTTTGTAGGGGTGCGAAGAGGGTGCGATCCCTCGAGATGTCACCCCTAGTTGTGCTCAGTTAAAATTGAAGTGGCACTTGGCTAAAAGTTGCCATCCGATTCATGTGTTGCCCTATAGCCGCGAACTAAACAGACATCTCTTCCCCCTGCAGTCTTTAATGAATCTGGTTAGGCTAAGAAGTATCAGTTATATCGACAACAAGACAGCGTGTATGAAGGAAATTTACATCCCACTTATAAAATCTTTCAAAGCTGAAGCCTTATAAAAAAAAAAACACGGCTTTCAGATCCGTTTTTGCGTCATATCCAATACAAATGGTTTTTTTATGAAAATTTAACCAAACTCCCAACTAATTTAGTTGGCTTTTGGTGTTGTTGCTGTTAAATATTTTGTTTTATAATTCGACAAAAAAAAAACTGGTCGAATTCTTTATAAAATTACAAAGCAGAATTTCTCACAGCAATGAATCATAAAAAATGTAAAATCTTAGGTTTATGAAATATCCTGGCTTTTTCTTTTAGACAGTACGTAGAAGGAAAAATTGCTTACGCCATTTTACACATAACGGGTCAAAATCTGTAAAATAGCTAATATATTTCATTCTTTGATCTCTATCAGCGCATTGCATCGAAGCAAATATTTTTCTCGAACATATGAACGATGAATTAAGGGCCATTTTAGCGCCCAGAGCAAAACACACCACCATTTTATTTAAACGCAAAAACCATTTATATCTTTAGTAACATCCAGACAAGCATTGGAATCGGAGCTTTCTCAGCAGATTTCGCTCCGCATTTCTTAAGTTAACCCGTCCCTTGAGAGCTAAATAAAGGATTTTTGGAGCCGTGCAAAATAATAAATTCTAAAGAAAAAAGAACGTGTTCATAAATCATGGACTTAGTTCATTTTTTTCGCAAATATGTTTTTTTGTAGTTTATCGCTTTCCCAGAACGCTCGAGATTCGCAGCTCTCTTGGGAATAGGGAGAGAGGCTGCAAAAATGCGAAGTGGAAAGGCTCTTTTAAATTGAATCAGTAAAGGAGAAAACATGCCGAAACATTTCACAAATCTCAAACGCAATTGAGACGCGTTTACACATAAATTGATCTGGAGAAAAAAGTGTAGTAATACGTGAGGATTTTTCAGTGATAGTTAAAAGAAATAACAAATGTCATGATGTAAAATTGTATTATGTGTGTTAAATTGCTTGTTAAATAGGCTTGGTTGTTACGTTGTATGCAATTATGCTCGATGCATCACCGACGCTTAGAGGCATTCCTGACTGTAACCTCTTGTGCCGAACTATCTGAAGGACTATGAAGAAACTGCTTAATTCTGCTTTTTTTCTTTTGTTTTAAGAATTGTACAATGCCAAGATATATTTAAACATCTCACCTGTCAGAAAGAATTCTTTACTTAATGATGATGTTGATACGGTTAATAGAGAGATGTTATCATGAAGGGATTTCACTAGTCATCTTAAATAGGCTTTCCTTCATTTGTATTTAATTTTTAAATATGAATTTATACTCCCACAGATATATATATATATATATATATATATATATATATATATATATATATATATATATATATATACACTCGTCAAAAGTGAAATTGCAACACCATGAAGGAATTTCACATCGCTCGTATCGATGTGAAAATAACAAGGTCGGTAGAGGTAAGACACATATGCAGATGATTAAAGAAACAAACAAAGATATGGAAAATTAAACTGTTTATTCAGTATCGAATGTGCCCACCACCGGCAGCTATACAGGCCTCTAAACGGCGAGACATACTGTCTATGAGGCTATTAATGGTCTCCTGAGATATTCCTTCCCAAGCCGAGTCCATTGCAGCTCTCAGTTAATCTACGGTGGCGTCACGGGAAATGGTTAAGGCGATTCTCTGAGGCGTTGCTAAAATTTACTACTATTGGATCCATATCAAAGAAAAACAGAGTCCTAAATAAAATGAGAAGCCAATTTTTAAAACAGAAACTTAACAAGGAAATTTATTTACAAAAAAAATTTAGCATTTAACCAGTGCAACAATTCAATTAAATCCCGTGTAGATTTACAACGTACGCTCCAGGACCCAGCCCGGGCCAAAACACCGGAGCCTAAAAAACACGTCCACCCAGGGCGGATTCTATGCAGCGTCTCCCCAGAATGTCTGGATTTTCAGCCGGGGGGGGCGGCAGATTATCGGCTGACAGCTCTTCTTAACGCCGAAACTTTATCGCCCGCCGAAGTCACTCGCATGAAGCTATCGCTAAGAGAAGACAGCTTTATTACGGTGATAGAAACCATTTTCTGTTTTCCAAACAGTTACCCTCACCACTTGCTAGAGAAACCGCCATTCCGGGGATTAATCTTCAGGCCAAAACTCTTGCACGTGTTTAAAAACGGTGGGAACCGGCCAAAAACTGCCCCGATAACACGCAGCTGTAATTCTCGCACTCTGTGAGGTTTTGGGAAAAATAACTCCATACTTCCAGTACGCTACAGCTCCTCCACGCTCCAGGAAACTCTTTCTTCGTAGAGGAAAAAGTTGGTCCGTCGTGCACACGTGAATCACAAAAGGCACAGTTTGTGTAGCGCAAACAGAAGAGTTGACGCAAGATCACATAAACAGCACCACTTTTAACACCCAAGTTGCAAATAAAATTAAACAAAGCACATAACCAAAAATTTTGAAAATTAATAACCTATTACATTCGCCTTCAGTGCATTTATTTTGTACGGGATGTCATTCTTAATAAAAACACTTAAGTTCCACAAATCAATATTCATTCACTGATAAGACACAAAAGTAATAATAAAACACACTTGAATACACATACCCAAATCCAACAATTATATCCCTTTCTATTTCATAAAAAATCAATTTAATAACACATACAAGCAATATAAGGTAAATCAACCTCCAGTGTATTAATCTGGATTTTCAACATGGGCTATCCACTTATTAATTATTAAAAAATACAAAAACATAATACCCATAGGAAACACCCATAGGTATAATTTGGCCCTTGCAGGTTACCCTGATATCTTAACCGAAATTCCAGCTCCTGAAACGACCACTGAATTCGCCATCTCTACCTCTATCTCTATCGACTCTTCCAAATTCTCTTCTAAACTTAACACCCTTTTACCCTCATGTCCTTCATCTTCTGTCATATCCATTTTTCCCTTTTCAATTCTGAAATTTTCTAGCTCTCCCGGGATCACTTTTAATTCTCCACTTTTAATTCTTTTAAGTCTTCGCTTTTATCCTTCAAACGTGAGTCGTTTCGATCGGGTTCATCGACCTCCTGCCCTAACAGTAACTCTTTCCTCCCATTCCCACAACTCTGCTGGCCTTCCCCAAATACCTCCCGAATGTTTTCAAACCACGGCGAGCTTACTCCCTCATTTTCCTCTATCGTAATTTTACCCGACTCAACTAGACTTTCCCCTTTCGTAATCTGAGCTAAGGGAGGTCCTTCCGCGGTGCCGAACTGAATTTCCCCCGCCGTACCTCTTACGGGAAAACCTTGTCCATCTACCTCTTTCTTATCGGACTGAGAACCTATTTTTCCTCCAGGCGGCTTTTCCGCTTGCGGAATATCTGCAGAGTTTACTTGACTATTTTTCCCCTCTTCCATTTGCTCAGAATCATAATTCAATGTTTCCCTTACCTTATACAAAATCCCTGATTCTTCCTGCTCAGTATTTTTTATTCTGGGGTAGCTGGGCCTTCGATAATCGGTATTAACAGGAGCCAGTTTCCGAGAATCAGCACAAGATTCCCTTACAGTATTCTGGGGATATTCTGGGGTCGCCAAACGGGCTTCAGCTATAATTCGCAATTTTTCCTATTGGAAAGCCCTATCTCTTCGCTCTTGTTCCATAGCAAAAATTCTATATATTTCCGCTTTCTCTATAGAAAAAATCCTATCTCTTTCCGCCTTCCCCCTTTCCCTAGCCGCTTTTTCCTGCTGTAATCTATCTTGCATAATGGTCTCAAGAAGACCCCTAACAAATATCTCCCCATAATTTGGACTACTCTCGATTAATTCCTTTAGATGGATTATTAATGCATCAGGGGCGGGCTGTTGACCCAACCTAATCACCAAAATTTTCAAACCTGCTTTTCTCCCTCTGCTTAGGTAAGCCATTTTTACACACTGTATCAATCACAAATTTATAAGCACAAATCAGGAAAATAAAAAAACCCTCAAAATAACTAAAACACTTTCAATTGAATTTTCTTCGTGAATCCATGTAGTTTACAGTGGAATCATAGACATAATCAAACAAAATACCAAAAGTTTCATATATAATACTCTAGCTTAAATTTTCAAAATTGCAATAATGACTTTTCCAAAATTAAAAACATTAGTTTAATTTTTTAACATTCAATAACACACAAAAAATACTTCTACATAGCAAGTCGTTAATTTATCGTTTATCCCGCTTCTATAATTGAGATATACAGCTTGTATATTTTCCACAAAGGCACTAGTTAGTCAACCTTTTTTTAAGATCTCAATAAATAACTAAGTTGCAAACCTTAATTAACACTTATACCGCTACAAGCATTAACTGTAATATACAGTTTGTATATCCAACACACAAAGGCACTAGTTTAGTTGACATTTGAAAACAATTAGAACCTTCTAATTAGCAACGTTAGTTAACGTACAAAAACTCAATAATTGCTTTAAAAAATTATCGAGAGAAAAAAAATACCACTGTATCTATTTTTTTAAACAAACAGTTTGCAATAGGTAGCTTACCTACAAAATCAAAAACTCAACAATAACTGTTTCAAAAAATTATCGAGAAAAAAATATCATTGTATCTATTTTTTTAAACAAACAGTTCGCAACAGGTAGCTTACCTCCAAAAATCAAAAACTCAATAGTAACTGTTTCAAAAAATTATCGAGAAAAAAAATACCACTGTATCTAGTTTTTAAACACTTTAAACAGTACCACCAGGATAGTTTTTACCCTCCATAAGAATTACAACCAATTCTTGCAGCATAGCTAGTTTAGCACACGTTACATATACACACTACGGCTCCAAAATACACTACTTTTCCCCACAAAACTATTGCACTGATATGTATTTTTTAAGCAATTCATCACAACTTAAAACTTAAAATCATTTCCGAAAAATACCTATCCAAACAAAAATACAATGCAACTTTGAGTATCTAAAAGCAGTACTTACAGCTTTTTGCAGGCAACAGCGCAAGGGGCATTGGTCACTCGCAGACACTCTCCGAAACACAGATGACACATTGATACACTTTCACTTCCCATAGACGTTTTCCCTTCTCTGCGATCTTGACCGCAACACAAAATACGCACCAACGAAACGCTAATCACCCCCGCGGTGCCGGGTTGATGACCTATTAACTTCCGCAGAGCAAACGAGCACTGCTATTCTTCAGACATCACTCCTTCGAAACAGGGGTTTTTTTCCTCTGAACACTCCTTCAGAGAAAACGCAATCACTCGGGAAAAAACGCTTCGGGAGAAAACGCAATCACTCCCCCGAAAAAAAGAAAGGGTTGCAAATTGGCATACCGAACTCTGCTTTCAAAAACGGATAACGGATCCCATCCGCTGGTCACCAATTAATGATAGCTGTGCCGTCACGGGAAATGGTTAAGGCGATTCTCTGAGGCGTTGCTAAAATTTACTACTATTGGATCCATAACAAAGAAAAACAGAGTCCTAAATAAAATGCAAAGCCAATTTTTAAAGCAAAAACTTAACAAGGAAAATTATTTACAAAAAAATTTAACATTTAACCAGTGCAACATATTCAATTAAATCCCATGTAGATTTACAACGTACGCCCCAGGACCCAGCCCGGCCCAAAACACCGGAGCCTAAAAAACACGTCTACCCAGGGCGGATTCTATGCAGCGTCTCCCCAGAATGTCTGGATTTTCATCCGGGGGGGGGGGCGGCAGATTATCGGCTGACAGCTCTTCTTAACGCCGAAACTTTATCGCCCGCCGATGTCACTCGCATGAAGCTATCGCTAAGAAAAGACAGCTTTATTACGGTGATAGAAACCATTTTCTGTTTTCCAAACAGTTACCATCACCAGTTGCTAGAGAAACCGCCATTCCAGGGATTAATCCTTAGGCCAAAACTCTTGCAAGTGTTTAAAAACGGTGGAAACCGGCCAAAAACTGCCCCGATAACACGCAGCTGTGTTTCTCACACTGTGTGAGGTTTTGGGGAAAATAACTCCATACTTCCAGTAAGCTACAACGATATGCGGCAAGTCCGATGGCACCCCACTCATACTCAATGGGAGAGAGGCCGGGCGAGGCTGCCGGCCATGGAAGGATGTGAATTCCATTGAGGCAGTTCATAGTGTGACGTGCGTCATGAGGCCGGGCATTGTCCTGCTTAAATAACGTTCCGGGGGTGGCCTGCAAAAGTGGCCGAACCACAGGCATAACAACTTGTGTTACGTACCGGGCCGATGTTAAACTGCCAGTAATGTTCACAAGGGTTGTCCGCTGTCCGAACATGATGCCACCCCAAACCATGAAGCCCGATGTGCGACCGGTGTGACGTTCGACAATATGGGCTTGCATGTAACGTTCTCCCCGAAGCCGCCACACATGTCCACGACCGTCATTCCGCCATAAAAAATCGGGATTCATCTGAAAACAATACCCGATGCCATTAGTTCGTCCAGTAACGATCACGTCGACACCAAGCCAGACGGGCAGCCCTGTGTCGAGTGGTTAAAGGAACCCCAGTGGCTGGCCGCCGTGCGCGCATCCCTGCCTCATGCAACCTGTTACGGATGGTTTGGCAGGAGACAGATGCTCCATCTGACAATGGTAGGTAGGTTTGAATATGACTTGCTGTGGCGAAAGGGTCCCCACGAAACATTCGCTGAAATTGCCTATCAGTCCGATCTGACGTTCACCTGGATGATCCACTGCCTCTTTGCCGTGTTCTCAGATGGTCCTGCGTCCATCGTGCCACGCATCGCTGAATTGTACTGACGTTTCGTCCAACACGACTGGCAGTTGCGCGCATGGACAAACCGAGCTCATGCAGTTCTAGGATACGTTCTCGTTCCTCAGACGATAACTGCTAGTATTCAGCTCGCTGAGGTGTCCGAGGCATTTTCTACCCTTCTTCAAGTTCCGTTACAACAATAATCTGTCATTGATAGCATATAAAGAGCGGGCCAGCTACTGGCTTTTATAGCCAGAAACTGGGTATCACGTGACCAGATGCACACGCGCATTTAATCATTTGCATATGTGTCTGACATCTACTGATCTTGTTATTTTCACCTCGCTACGCGCATTCCTTCATGGTGTTGCAATTTCACTTTTGACGAGTGTATATACACAGGAAAATTTCGATCGAGCGTTCCCTGAATCATTGTGTTCCGCTATGTGTCGTTTATTTCACCCTGTCCCGACGATCATATTGCTTTGTTATGTTCCCGCATTTATCGTTCAGTTCAGTTGATCCCTTGAAAAATGATAGATCCAGATTCTATTGTATATATATATATATATATATATATATATATATATATATATATATATGTATATATAACAATCTCCAAATCGTCAGTTGTAATTATACGTGTATGTATCATAATAAGCAAAAAATAAAATCTACAGTTTAAAAGAGAAAAATCGACAATCATCTTAATTAAGTGGTAATCAACCAAGCGTTTGGTGCGTATTTTTCCGTCACACACATCCAACTTTAAAAGTGTTTATGTCGGATTATTCCATCCTTAATTTGGTGTACAAAAGTGTCTCATATGGTACAATTTTGTGTTCACAGAAAGAGACAGAAATAGAATCTCAAACACTTTGAGGGTTAAATACTTTGTAGAAAGAATCGTTGAAGCCAGTTCACAACTTTCCCAATATGCATCATCACCTTTTAAAAGTCGCCAGGGGATGGCCGAATGGCTACTGCGCTGGCATTCGTTTCAGATCCTGTGGGTTCGAGTCCCACTGTTGGCATGGATGTTTGTAGCCGTTCGGAATCGGCTTTTTACTGCAGATCCTGACCAAATTAGCTCTTGTGTAGCAAAATTTTGACCGTTTCGGTCCAAACCAAACCTTTTAAAAGTGAACCTAGAATGAATTTTTATGTTAGGGTCAGTCATGCGAGGCCAGTAGTTTGATACGGTACAGTGGTAAAGAAATGAGCGCCATAATTGAAATAAAAAACCAAAGTTTACAATTTCTTGTACTGAACGTACAGCTAAGAATAGAGAGATAAATCTGACCTACATTGACTCTTTAGCTTCCTAAACATCGCCTCCAAGAGGTAACTTCCCCTATATCCTCCCGTGACTCTAAGCCGTCTTCCTAAACTGCTTACTATTTCATTCACGGGATCGACCGCCATCGTAAAATTTCTGCTACGATAGTCAGCTTCATAAATCAAGCCTGATCTCCACGACTCCAGATAGGATAACTCACTCTCACTTAGGTCTCTCACTAGGTCTCCTCTTTTAATTACATAAATAAATATCGTTGCGCTTTCGTCAAAACCCTCTCATATGAACTCGGATGATTTGTTTTTTTACGTCGTTGAGTCGCATAACTGAGCGACAGACACCGGAAGACTTTGGCGATAGGAAAGCGATTTCTGATTTCCAAACAGGGAAGAATGACATATAGTCAATCCCATCATTTTAAATACCGTATTTTTTGGACCAAAACACGCACCTCAAATTTATGGGAGGATTTTTAGGAAAGACTATTTTGTATTTTATTAGGTATAGAAAGATATTTTAAATTTCTTACTTAATAAAGATTATATACAGTAAAAATTGTTTATAAGAACACCGGTTATAAAAACATATCACTTAAAAGAACGGAATTATTAGTTCCCGGCCAATTCTCATATGTAATGATGGATACAGGGGTGCAACGTAGATCTACCTCCTCGTGGTGCACCCTGGGCAACGCTCTGCGGCTAAATGATCTACAGCCTACGGCATACTCCCTTGCTATGAGATTTTGTAGTGGAATGCGGGTGGCTATGATTGTCTCTCTGCTCACCTACATCGTATAGGCCATTCCACCACGCCTTTTTGTCCACTTTGTGATACTGGAGAAGAGTTGGGCAGGGACCACTTGCTTCGATGTGGGGCCTTCCGAGGACACACTGTGTTCTCGAGGTATTGGGAAGCAAGAGAACTTTTAAGGCAATGACTTCGGTCTTATACCCTGTTTTCAGTTTCGCTATCTCATGTACATGTTTATATCTTTGTACTGTCATTTTATCTGTTTATATGTATTGGTATTTTGCCTTACCATTGGAAATTAAAAAAAATGATGGATACAAAATCCGGTTATAACAACATCGTTAATAAGAACATATCGCTTTTAGTGACTTAAAATTAATTGGTTTCTAGGAAAATAAATCGCTTATAAGAACATGTTAATTGTGAACGGACGGGAAGTAGCAGCACGTGGTTCTTCAACCATTTTATCCATTTTTTTTAATCTAAAAAAAAACCCAACTCTCACGAACTAATTCGGATGTGGTCAGCCCTCATAAAGTAGGGGTTGCCAGAAAAAGTGTGCCCCCAGAAAACCGTCAACAAAACAAAACTTGCCAAGAAAAGTGGGCCACCACCCATACCCTTCGTGACTGGGACATAATAATCGGAAGTGCTGACCCCGCCAAGTCAGTCCCCCAAAACTTTCCACCCACCAGTGGAGTCCGACAAGAAAAATTTATGAGGTCCGGAACCAACGCAGACGGCAGCATAAATTCCAGACTGGTGGCGAGAAGAAAGAGTCCAAAGCATTTACAACTCTTTCTACAGCCGACAAGTCATCACAGTTTGTTCCTCCGTAGTCTGCACCTCCACATATTCAATGATGAGTGCAAAACGTAAAACTTTTACGGTTGAGGAAAAAATTCTTATAATTTCCAGATTAGAAAACGGTGAAAAAAATGGAGCGTTAGCCAACGAACTACAGGTGAGTCATGCCACGATTTCAAATATTTTTAAAAATAGAGAAAAATTAAAAGAAGAATTTGAAAAAGATCGGACTAAAATTAAGAAACTTCGAAAAAGTCCACATGCTGACAGAAGAAGCCCTTTTACAATGGTTTAAAATTCAAAGGAGTGCCAACATTCCCTAAGCGGACCGATTTTGCAAGCGAAAGCAAATGAATTTGCGAAGCTCTTTAAAAAATATGACTCCGCTTGTTCAACTTCGTAGATCCAGAGATTTCGGGAGAGGCGTTCCATTGCGTTCGGGAGAATCAGTGGAGAATCGAAGGCCGTGCCACCAGGAGTTTCTGATAACTGGCTTAAAACCGTTTGGTCTACGTTAAGAGAAGGCTATGAAGACCATGAAATCTTCACCGCTGATGAAACTGGCCTATTTTATAGGATGACCCCGGATAGGACGTTGCGTTTCAAACACGAAAACTGCAATGGTAGTAACCTTTCAAAAGAAAGGATAACAGTTATGGTTGCTTCAAATTTAACAGGAACTGTAAAATTGAAGCTTTTAGTGACCGGGAAATACAAAGAACAGAGGGTATTTAAAAATATAAAATCGCTGCCAGTTGATTATCATTCGAATTCAAAAGCTTGGATGACAGGAGAAATCTTTGAAAACTGGTTACGGAAGTGGGACCAAGAACTTATTAAACAAAAAAAGAGAATTCTTTTTATTGTGGACAATTACCCAGCCCACCCTCCGGTTCAAGGTCTTCATGCCATTAAATTAACTTTTCTTCCTCCCAACATAACCTCCGTATTACAACCTATGGACCAAGGAGTCATTATGTCCTTAAAAGTTCGTTTCAGGAAGAATTTGATTCTACAGATCATCGACGATATTGAAAATAAGAAAGAACCGAAGATTTCAATACTGGATGCTATCATCATGCTAGAAAAGGCGTGGAATAATGTTAAACCTTCAACGATTTTGAATTGTTTCCGGCATGCTGGTTTTCTTAGGGGTGAAAATCCTTCCATTTTTCAAATTCGAGACGCTAGAGATGAAACTCTTCAAGACTGGGCTCGAGATTTGCCAATTAAACAAGATTTACTTCAGGAATATGAAGACATAGATTTAGCTCTTGCAACTCATGGGAATGTAACGGATGAAGATATTGTTGCAGGTGTAAATGCAGAGATTTTTGGCAGAAATGATGATATTGACGACAGTGCCAGTTCAGAAGATCATTTGAGCGAGTTTTGTTGCCTGAGTTTAAAAGAAATGTTTTCAGCAATCAATACTGTTAATAAATTTTAGCTTGCAATGACGATTTTGTGAATGATACGATAAAAATCTGTCAAATAACTTGTCGCGATAACCAAAAATTCTTTTTATTTACAAAAAAAAAAAAAAAATAAACAAATATTACTGACTATTTTTCTGTAAATCAATAAACATGCAAAAACAAAATATTGCATTATGTATGTACATTCATAATAGCTACATAATTTTATTAATTTTTCTTTTTAACATTTTTAGAGCTATGTATTTGAAAAAGTTTAAAAAAACATACTTAAATGAAAATAAGCAGTGTGTTTTTCCCTGACTGGACTTGAACCTTTATTGGAATTAACCATTTTTTGAATGGTATGTTTCAGGTGTAAATAGAAATTATGTGACAATGAATTTGGTATTTCCAGCAGTTTTAAGTTATCTATCGGTTATAAAAACTATCGATTATAAGAACCAGTTTTTAAAGTCCCATGGATGTTCTTATAAACGATTTCTACTGTATATATATATATATATATATATATATATATATATATATATATATATATATATATATATATATATATATATATATATATATATATATATATATATATATATGTATGTATATACAAACATACATACATACATACATACATATATATACATATACAGATGGTGGACAAAATAATACGAACACCTGTGAAATAATGGAAAATCTTTATTATTAGGGGGTTGGACCACCCTTTGAATGAAGTACAGATTTAATGCGGCGTGGGATAGATGCATAAAGTTCATGGACAATATTTAAAGGAATATTAAGCCATTCCTCTTGCAGAGCGGTCTCTAATTCCGAAAGTCCGGATGGAGGTGGAAATCGGGAACGAAGTTTGGACTCCAAATATTGCCCTAAATGTTCAATAATATTCAAGTCCGGGGACTGAGGGGGCCTTGCGAGATGTTCAACTGCATCGTCATGCTTTTCGAACCATTATTGAACACACCTAGCAGTGTGGATAGGGGCGTTGTCGTCTATAAAAAGCGGTCGCTCTCCAGGGAATACAGTATGGACAAAAGGATGGACATGATCCCCTAGAACGCTTAGATAGTGATTGGATTTGATCCTCCCATGCAGAATAACAAGTGGCCCAAGACCGCGCCAATATATCGCACCCCATACCATAATACCCCCATGCTTCACAGTCGGCAAGAGGCATTCAGGATGAAACGCTTCTTTGGGCGTTCTTCAGACATAAACGCGTCCGGTCGTCTGAAAGAGGGTGAATGACGATTCATCTGACCATATTACCTGTTGCCACTTCTGTGGGGACCAGCCTTTGTGATCTCTGCACCATTGGCGTCGCTTGAAAGCATTAGTTGCTGTCACCAAGGGTTTACGAATTGCCACTCTGCCATAAATGTTCGCAGCATGAAGTTCCCTTTTGACAGTTTTTGTTGAAACGGGGTCCTGGAGATGACTGTTAATTTCGGATGTTATCTCGGATAACGATTGCTTGTGCTTTCGGGCTACTATGCGCTTCAAGACCCGTCTATCCCTATCAGAAAGCTTGGACTTTCGGCCACTGTTGTGCTTTGAAGACGTCGTCTTACCCTATTTCGTGTACGCTGTCATAACGGCTGATACCGTACTCCTTGCAAACCCCAAAAGGTTTGCTGTTTCCGTAACCGATGCTCCACTTAAACGCGCTCCAACTATCATTCCTCTTTGGAACTCTGACATGTCTGACATTTCAACTTATCACAGACAGTTCCATAGAAGCATGCAACGTAGGTGACTGCTGTTGAGAGACTGATGCCTTCCTCTTCACGCTCACTAGGTGGCAGACTTCTGTTGCAGGTGGCGCGGCTGTACTGCAGGTGTGAAATACGTCATACTTTTTCACAGGTGTTCGTATTATTTTGTACTCCATCTGTATATATACATAACAGTTTTGAGCAGTATATATATATAACAGCGAAGAGTCCTTTCTCTCCAAAAATCTCTCCTCTCCCAGGAAAGGGGGTTTGGGGAGCGGGTGTCATTGCCCTCTTTGGCATCTCGGCACCGCAGTTCTGGTGTTAGAGGTGGGGCAGTGCACGGGATTCGTCTCACAGCTTGGCCATCATGACACTGACGCGACCTCGCGGCACCTTTCGTTGTTCGACGTAAAATAAATCCTAAAAAGAAAAGAAAAAAGAAAACAACAGTATTTTGCATTTAAATGGTTTACAGATCATCAGACCATGGTTTTATGGGATCAGCAGCTGATCTGGTCTTAATTGGCCCTTCATGACAGCCAATCTTTTCTAGGTTGTGACGATCGTTCGACTTCGCCTTTGCAATCCGATAGAGTCCTTGTCAAGGAATTCTTGTACAGGGCCCGTATATCTATCCCTATTTCGAACTTTATCATCTTCATAAAACTTCTCTTCTATTGTGTATGACTGTGATTTCTTGGGGCACTGGACACATTTTTTGATTCTTTGTCTAAATATCCCTTTTTATTAGCTAACTTGAGAGCTCCAGCAATACGAAGATTAATATATGGTTTGTAAGAACTGTGAAAAGACAACTCAACTCGACTTTAGTTTTAGAGGAACGAAGAAGGAGATGCGGCCATGTTGGCTGACGTGAGGAGCTGCATATGTTGTATTTTCGATTATTGTATATGTTGTGTAATGTGCTGCTTCAAGAAGGAATTAAAGTTTAGCAGCTAAAAAGAAAACGACCTTGTGTATGTGTATATGTCTTCAAACGTCCCTCACCACCTTTAACCACTCATCCAACGAGGAAGAAGTTCTACTTGGTTCTTCCTCTAAAATAGGTTGATTTTCTCTCACAGATATTTCAGCTAGCCTTTCATCAATGTCAACTTCATTCCAAGCTCCACGATTCTGAGCTTCTAATTCCTGATTCTGTTTTTCTTCTAAAAGCTCTCTTTCTAAATTCGTCATCTTATCTGCCTGTTCATCTCTGTTGTCAGACATACCACAAGTAGGAACTTCACCGAGTATTCTACAGATGTCAGCAACATAATTCAGTTCTATGTTGATTCCCCTAGAATCAACAGCAGCGTCATTTTCTGCAACATTAGTTTTATTAAGAATTTCAATAAACTTTTCTAAAATAGTGCTCATAATTTTCCTCTCTTTCAACTTTTTTGCTTTGTTTGAAACACTGTACAGTTCTTTTCCACCTTTTTCTTCATCCATAACAGTGGACAAATAAGGCTTCTCAACAACTTTCATTTCAAGAGCATCACTTGTAAACGTTGGTTCATCAAGTCTTCCAATTCTTCTTCCTTTCCGTGATTGCAAATCTTTTCCATCATCCAACACTTCTGTAAGCAAATCGTCTGGTTTCAAAAGAAGAGTTTTTCGAATCTTCCTTTTTTTCTTTCGTTTTTTTTAACTGCATCATATCCACGGGAGTGTAGTATTCATTGGCCGCTTTCAGTTCAGGCATTACAAGTGACATCTTATTTCGTTGCTTTAATTTCATTCTGATTAACTCTAATTGTTGTTCTCTGCTAGTATTATAAGATAGTGTAGTTTCAGAACCTACCTCAAAGAATTTCTTTCTCTTACCATCAATTACTTCAACATACTTTGAAAGCATATTCTTTTTCTTCAATATTCCAAATTCATCTTACTCTGGTTCTTCATACGGCTGATAATCACGTTTCTTTCTTTTATTTTCTACATTCCTTGAATAGCGTTCACTATCAATAATATTTATATTTCCTAAAACATCCTCTTCCTCTCCAAGGACACCTTTGTCTTTTAAAGTTAGAATAATTCGTGTTCCTTCCTTGAAAACTTCAACATCATGAGCAACTGTAGCTATTATGTCGTGAAGTATAAGCCTTGCTCTTTTGAAACTCTTCCTCTACTAACGCACCAACACCAAACTCTTCATAAATTTCTTCTAACATTTTAGCCCTTTTTTCTGCTCTTTCTTTTTCTCGCAGTAATTTCTGATGTTTTGTAACCCAGTAATCAGTATTACTCAAATGATCATCTGACAGCAACTTTGCTTCGACTTTCTGTGGTTCTACTTGATTATCGGAGCTCTGAAATATAACATTTTCATCATTAAAAGTTGTGGCAAGTTCTTGATCCCCTAATTCTCTTCTATCGACATTTTTTTCATCAGGCACATCACTTTTCTCAAGAGTTAAATCTTCTGAATCTTTGTAACATTCAAATTCATTTTCCACAAACACTTTTTGATTTTCAACTTCCTCTACATTATAGACTTTCCCAGTCATATCACTCTCCTGATTGGATTGAGAGTCTTGAGCATTGCTGCACTCGTTTCCAAGATTCGTGTTTTCTTTATCAAAATTTAAGTCATTAAAATCACTCTCATTAACTCCAACAGTTTTATTTGATTCATCCTCTAATTCATTCAAACCACTTTCACTAATATTTCTTTCTTCACATACACCACTTTCATTTTCAGTTAATTTGGTTTTATCGTCACTATTTTCATCTTCACCGTCAGTCGCGGATGGTAACATATCCATGGGACTATCATTTTCGTCTGAATTCAACATAGAAATCTCCATTTTCTGTGATTCACGGCTTTCTACTCTATTTCCCTCACACTCATGTATAGCTGGTTGTCTAGGGTAAACTACTTTTTTAATGTTTGTTTTAAATCTCGTTCCTGGTTTGTTTCCGGAGATATTTCATTATCATTTACTTTACTATGTGCAATACAAACATAATTAACTTGAAAATTCTTGCTCATACCCGTTATATTTACACCTTCGTTACTCATGGAAAAATCAATTTGAGACATTACATCCATTCCAATAACCATTTTGTTACACAAATTACTTAAAACATAAATATCAGTATACACAGAATAATCATCATCCATTATATTAGCAGTAAAAGAACCTAAAGGAGAAATTTGATCTGAACTGATTCCCAGTAACTGTACTTTATTCTGGGTTAGTTTGGGTGATTCTAGATTAACATAAGCTTCTTGATTAACTATTGTAATTTCACTTCCGGTGTCGCAAATAGCATCTACTTCTTTTCATAAAACTTCGACACTTTTCTGAATCCTACTAGGACGATGATGTGAAATCGTTACTTTATTTACCTTCTTTTGAGGACATAGATTTGCCTTGTGCCCGAACTCGTCACATAGAAAACACCGCAAATCATTGTCTTTAAATTTACAATCAGATGATTTATATCCTCCCTCATTGCAATTGTAGCAGATAATTTTAAAGTTCGAATCACTTCTCTGTCATGTGTTAGCAAACGGTTGTGTGTACTTCTGATTTCTAATCAAACATGTTTTTGGTTTCTCATTTAAAAACTTTGTGTCTCTACTCGTTTCTTGCCTCACTACAATTTTAAATCCACCTTTAAAATCTTTTTTGACTTCATTTCTCCGACTATTATCTTTAATTTTCTCATATACTTTAGTTTGTCTCTAAATTAGTGTATGTCTCCGCATCCGTATAAAATGTGTTTGTTTACATCTAAATCATTAATTCCATTTATAATATATTGTATAATTGCACTGTCTTCAATACTTCCACGCGATGCGATTTCCTTCATCCTAAAATAATATTTAATGACTGGTTCATTCCCGCCCTGTCTTGTGCTTCTTAAAGCGGAATGTAAGTCGGCTGAATTCGTCTCTTCGAATTCTTTAACAAGCGTCTGTCTAATTTTCAACCACGTTGTGACATTCTTTTTGCTGTCAAGAAACAATTTTGCTCTCCCACAGATCAATCTCTTAGCGAAAATAAATTTCTGCAAGTCAGATAGTTTGAATAAATCTGACATATCCTCAAACTCATCAACCCATTTACGAACGGTTATAGATGATGAACCGTCAAAAGGTTTAACTATGGCTTCTACATCGTAAAAATTTATCATGGGTCTGTTAATTGCGCTAATGGTTGAAGAATTGTTTATTTCTACACTATTACTATTTTCCCTTTCACTTAATTCGTCATCGTCATCATCATCATCATCAACAATAATATTCCGTTGCAAAATATTTAGATCATTCAAATTTATGATAATTCTCTTAACCTGTTCTGGTTTGCTACCCTTATAATCCAAGCTCAATATATTGCATACAGTAATTAAATCACTTGTGGAAAAATTGGAAGAAACATATTCAGTTTTCCTCTTAAAACCTGCATCTTTTTCATTTTCATAATTATGTCCACTAAAAGACCTTATATTTTTGCGGTTAGTCCTATCACCTTCGTCTTCAAATATTATACGATAAACAAGTTAAATGTCTCTAAATGGAAATGACTTCAAATTTTTCGAAATCTGCGGACAGTCTTCCAGTTTTTCCATGTCTGCTTATAAAGAAACGCTCACCATTAATTTCGGCGTCGCAGAAGAATAATCCACTTTCACAAGCGTAGCAATATTATCACCGTCTTCTGCAGCAATTCGATGGCACACCCGTCACAACACAGTCTTTTTTTTTTTACTTCAAACGTTCCGTCCTAGCTCCACAACATGAAGCTTAGCCGATTTCCAATTTTGGACACTTTGTAGAGTTCCTAGGCCGATTTCGCTTTATCTCTGGTAGTACGTTATGCCAGGTATTACTCAGGGTGCTCATAAGATAGAAAAGATTGTGAAGGAAAGAATTCATGAACACAAAAACAAAAAGAGAACACTGCAAGAACACAGTGAACCAAGCTAAGGACTAGCCCGTGGCCGGGAGAAAAAAGTCAGAAATGACTTTAGTAATTTAAAGAAATTTTGTCAAATCGTCCGCCGGCTCTCTAAAGGCCGCGGCAATATTTTTCAGTAAGGTGATGATGTCTGGTAGAGAGAAATGTTCAGTAATTTCCTTTACAGTTTTGATAACATCCGCAAAGTCGGAGAGACCGCTATTGTTTTGAGTGCATGAGTTTTTATTACCCTGATCGCTGGAGTTCTCGGAGCATGAGGCCCGAGGTATAGGTTTATCAACTTGAAGTTTTTTTCTAGGAGTAGACCTAACTTTGGTTTTGTTTTCCTCGACAGAGTTTACCTCCTCCGAGGAAATATTAGTGACTGACGGTTCGCTATGATGTTGAGCAGCGCTCACTCTGTCAGCCCAGGCAGAAACCTTGGGAGTGTTACGTTTTTAAAACGTTATAACGGGGAGAGTTAAATTAAAATAATTTATTAAGATTGTTAAAGCTTACATACACTCTTAGAGGTGTTTAAAATAAAGCTACATGAAACATATTAATTCAATTGCGTTGTGGTTAGTACATTTAAGGTCGCGTGTGTGTTAAACAATAACCCATTAATATAAAATACCCGATTCGTTTGCTGATGCCCCTGCTGTAGAGGGTTGAATCCTGAAAATTATTTTAAATTAACTTGAAAATAGTTCACTGAAAAAGAAAGCTGAAATAAAAATTACCTAAAAAGGAACGAAGAAAAACTACGAAGCAACCGAATGACATGACTAGATTTTACAAACAAAATAACATAGTTTATTAATGTATTACATTATTTACAAGTACAAATCCTTTTTGCCATTTAGGCTAGTTTCATTAACCGTGGAACCAATATCCTCTCAATATTTCTTATTACAACACTCATTATAGAAAACTTAAATAAATGACTTATCGAAAAAGTGGCTGGCGAAAAGAATAAAAAAAATAACAAAAAAACTAAATAATAATTGAATGATCTTTTTAACAAATAAAAAAAGGGAATAATTAAATTTACCGTCTGCAGACAAGAAGGGTTATTAGGGAAATCGGCGAGGGCAAGGTTGTAGGCTAGGACAAGGCATGTCGCGAGGAGATCTCATCATCTCGGATTCATCTCAGGCAAGCTGCTCGCACCAAGGGCCCAGGGTCTCTCTGTCCGGTCCAGCTCCAACCCCTCCTCCCCAAAAAAATCCTCCCCCGACTAAGGGCAATTCACCCTTTTTGTAGTCGTCCGCTCGCAAGATGGTAAGAAAGGAGATTTGCTTGGCGCCGAAGATTTAGGATTGTAGATCTTTCCACAACAGCTTGTGAGAGGGGATTTAACATATTTGATGTTGAATACAATTGTATGTTGACCTTTTATCTTCGTTAATGCTATAATTTTAACTCTTGTGGAGCAGTTTGAAATTTGTGGATCATGCTCGGCGATGCTGTTGGTCTTCATGTATCCATGCGCGTCTGCAGGTGTTTTCGTGACGGAGCGCTGAATTGCGCGTAAAAACATTTCAATGTCTGTTTTCGAGATGTCCCTTGAAATGGATACTCTTGCTAATCCCCTTATCCGGTGTAGAGTCTGGGAATGTGCAGAAATGGCGAAGATCTCGTTACATTGCCTACCAGCCCAGCTTACACAAGGGTTTGGGTTCATAATCCAAAATTTACTATTAATTGAAAAAACAAAAATAAAACACTCTAAAATTAATAATTAACTATGCTGAATACATACCAGCCACCAAAAAAACTAATAAAACAATAAAAAAACAATATACCAGCCAGTTTAACAAGTAAAAGAATATAATGCACATAACTGTTACAGTCATATTTAGTTATTTAATTATAAATTATTAGTAAAATTAAGGAATCAAATATTATTGCTAGCCGTGATCCAATATTTTAATATACTCTCATGCTACCTCCCATTATCAAAAAAATTGCGCACCTTTTTCTAATAATCTTCAGTAATAATCAAGCAATTAAAAATTGGATCGCCGCTAGTTGGAACAAGTTGAGTAGAGGCTTACATAGTTTCAACAATGCAAATATATTTAAAACAGACATTACCACGCGCGTTATGTATTAATTATATGCTATCATCTTAATTATTAAGTGTATTTTAACGACATCACAGGAGCAGGGGCAGGAATGAAGTCGGGCGACGGAGAATTAGAAAATTTATGAACATTAATTTTATTTTTAGAATGTGAGTTTGAGGGAAGTCTAACACATTTAGAGTAGTTAGCCGTATGATTTCAACCGCAATTTGCACAAACGATTTTTTCGGGCTGACCTTTAATAGGACAGTCTCTGGCTTGATGTTTTTCGCTACACAGAAGGCATTTAGTAATTAACTTACAGGTGCTGCTCGAGTGGCCAAACCGCTGGCAGTTGTAGCACTGAGCTACACCTGTGTTTTTGAAGGGAGAAATTTTGATCTTTAGATAATTTATAGTGGTTAAATTAGACAAATTGTCGAGATTGGGAGTAGGTTTAAGATTATCCATGAAAAGAGGTAGACTTAAATTAGTTTTCTTGCTAGTTAGCTGAACAATTTTTGTTAGCAGATAGTTAGCAGATTTAGTTAGCAGATATTTTGTAACTGATATTATCAATATTATTAATATTATCAACTTCAAAATAATGTAAATTGGCTAGCATACTAGAAGCATTTCCCCCTTGTGGTACACCTTCAGTCTGTAAGAATATACTATTATTGTGTATAATATCATTATGTTTAGTTACAAAATCTAAGAGCCTATTGAAATGAGTAAGATTAATATCTCTGCTTGAGTATTGAATATTATTTTGTACTAACTTTATTATTACTCTATTTAAATCATTTATATTGATATTGTTGAATATATATACACTGAAGTGCCACTGAATTAGGGATACCTACCTAGTAACGAGTTGGGCCTCCTCTGGCCTTAATAACGGCTGCCACACGACGAGGCATAGATTCAACAAGTTTCTGGAAACGTTTCACGTGAATGGCTTGCCAAATATTGGCTAAAGCTGTCCATAATTCAGTAAGGTTCTTTGGTGCTGTGTGATGGCCTTTCACGCCTTGTTCCAAAACATCCCAAAGATGCTCAATATGATTTAAGTCTGGGCTTCTAGGTGGCCAATTCATGACAGAGAAGTCAGAGGAATGCTCATCCAACCAGCCAGTAGCCAACCGGGACTTGTGAGAGGTACAGTTGTCTTGCTGGAAAACTCCATTACCGTGCGGATAACAGAACAGCATAAACGGATGGAGGTGATCACCCAGCAACTCTACGTACCGAATTGCATTGAGGGAGGTTGGTACACGTACCAAAGATCCCAAACTGTGCCACGAAAAAACACCCCAGACCATGATTGAGCCACCATGCCGTTGTACAGTTCCAGCCAGGCATGCAGGATCCATGGCTTCATGAGCCTGACGCCATATTCTCAGCCTCCCGTCGGCGTTAAGTAGTCGGATTCGAGACTCATCACTCCAAGCTACTCGTTTCCAGTCCTCTACACTCCAGTCTCTGTGCTCTCTTGCCCAGGCAAGACGTGCAGCCCGATGGCGAGTATAGAGCAATGGTACTCTCGTAGGTCGACGGCTCCCGAAACCCATACGGTGAAGCGAGCGTTGCACAGTCCGTTTACTGACTGTACGACTGGCACCGTCATTAAACTGGGTGGTAATTTGAGCTAATGTTTGGCTTCGCTGGCTACGTACAATACGCCTGAGCCGTCTCTCACCACGCACTGTCAAGGCTAATTGTCCTTTGCAGTTTGCCCGATCGCTAGTTTTTTTTTCCACCATCCATGTATTCTTGGTATACTCTTGACACTGTCGACCTTGAAAATCCTAGCTGTCTGACGATTTCGGAAATTGAATGGCCCATGCGTCGCGCACCTACGATTTGTCCGCGATCGAAGGCGTCTAGATCAGGCAGTTTACCCATACTGGCAATTCCAACAACTAATTCAGAACAACCACAGTACGCGCTATATATGCAGTTACCACAGCGCCCTCACTTGCGCATACATGATGCGCAGCGCTACACAATTTGCATAAGCTTTGCTATCCCTAATTCAGTGGCACTTCAATGTATATATACAGTGGAATCTCGATCTATCGTTTTCCAAGGGACCGACAGAACTGAACGATAAATGCGAATAAACGATACATGCGGGAACATAACAAAGCAATATGATCGTCGGGACTGATCGAAATAAACGACACATACGGGAAAACGATGATTCGGGGAACGATCGATCGAGATTCCACTGTATATATACAGTGGAATATATCTGTATATATATATATATATATATATATATATATATATATATATATATATATATATATATATATATATATATATATTGTTCCCGGTATAAAGGGCTTAAGTCAAAAATAGTGATTTAAATATACCAAGTTATTGCATTTTTTAGCAATCTCAGAACAATAACTTCGACTTGAGTCTTTTGTAAAACGAAATGTACTTTTGTATGCAAAATTGATAGACTTAAGGCTTTTATACAAGTCAAAAGATTTTTTTTTTATCAATACTAGCAAATATCTAAAATCCCTTTTTTGACTTAAGCCCTTTATACTGTGCACCATAGAATATTATATAATAAAAATATATAATAAATAATATATATTAAATATATATAATATGTAAAATAAAATGCTCATTCTAATTTAATGTTACCTCCGGGCCATAAGATGCACCCGAATTTTAAGTAGATTTTTTTATGTACAAAGGTGCGTCTTATAGTCCGAAAAAATATGGAATTTTTGTTCCAGCGAATCTCATGAATGCCAGTCAATAACGAATGTGTTTGCATCTTTATGCAACTCAATAAAAAAATTTAAAATGTCAAAATGTCATGTGACTGATAATCTGAAGACTAAAATGACAAAAAACAATGTCAAAAAGCCTAAAAAAAATCTCATTTTTTAAACTATATTTGTTCCAGCGAACGGATTTTATGACGATAAAGTAAGGATGTGTTTGTATCTGTATGTATCCCAATAAAAATTAAAAAATGTCAAACTGTCAAATAACTCATAATGATTTAGCCGACTTGACAAAAATAAATTTTTTAAAGCAATTCTGAAATACCATTTCGACGAATAAAGAAAATCCACGACGTTTTCTCGTCTCTCTCCCTCGAGTAATTTCCTCCTATTACTTACTTTTCATTAGAAAGAGCGCCATATCCTCCCAAAACAGTCCTATTTATCCTTAGAAACATTTTTTTTCTGTTACCCTTCACTCCATTCTCATTTAGTTACGGTTACGAGCGAGTAATATGTTATCCCGAAACACTTCTCTTTCTTTAACTGAAGTTCCGAATCTCGGCCAATCCACCGAGGTTAAAAAGCATTTGGAAAAGTATCTTGATCCGGTGCCAATTTCGTTCTCGAAGTGAGTGAATAGTGAATGAAATTTGTATTGCAGTGGGTTGTCTGGCGGAAAGCCAGACAGTCGAGACAAAAGAAATGGAAGGCACAGTACAGATATTCTTTTTTTTTTTATCAAAACTTCTCATTTTTAACTTCCCCCCCCCCCCCCCCCCGGAATGACTGACTTTTTTTTCCGTCAGTCGAAACAAAAATCGAGGGAAAAAATGTTTTTAATGAGAAAATTCTTAATAGGCTTACAACATGCTTCGATTTAACTGAGATTATCCCAGTTTGTTAACATAGAGCTAAACAAATTATATATATATGTAGGCCCTGATTTTCTATTAGGCCCGGTAGGCCTGGGCTTAGGGGCCCCTGAATGTTGGGGCCCAAAAAAAATTTTAATTTTAAACAGGAAAAAAAAGAAAAAATCCCAATTCAAATATCTTTATTTTACCTTTGTTAATAGTAATTTTTTAATATATCCCTTCAAATTTGATTGATTGATTGGTTCATCATATGTATAGAGTTATATCTATAGTTCGTCATATGTACGCTATAGTGTGTATGAGGGATTAATAAGTTTTTCTGGTTGCATTGTATTGGTTATTTAATGACGAAGTTAATATGTTGTATTGCTTTTTGTTATTTCATAATGTTCAAGGCTTCTAAGCTTCAAATAGCCAATTCCTGGTAAAATGGTACTTTCACAATGATTCATGATTATTTTTTTTCTATGTCAATTTTGGAAAATTTGCGCCTACATCAGTGTTAGGGGGCCCCTATCCCTAGTTGTGCCTATAGTCAAGAATTTTCTAAATCGGGCCCTGTATATATATGTGTGTGTGTGAGAGAGTGTGTATATGTATGTATGTATGTATATATATATATATATATATATATATATATATATATATATATATATATATATATATATATATATATATATATATATATGCGCTGTTGTATACGTAGATGAATTATTTTACGAACAGGTGACTGAAAACAGTTGGTAGCCAGTCAAAGATATGGGATGTCGAAACCGTTTGATGAGGGGCAGAAATTTAAGTGTATGTTGTAAGGAGCTAGAAAAACTATTTA
Source organism: Dolomedes plantarius (assembly GCA_907164885.2). Lineage (NCBI taxonomy): Eukaryota > Metazoa > Arthropoda > Arachnida > Araneae > Dolomedidae > Dolomedes > Dolomedes plantarius. The sequence continues at coordinate 11,757,287 of OU015492.1, forward strand.
CGAATTAACAGGAGTAAGGAGTTAACGATCAATGTATTGTTTTTATTAAAATTTTCAAAGCAATCGATTTTCTTTTAGGAGTGACTGGCTTTCTCTCCCAGTCGAAGCAAAAATAGTGGGGAAAAATGAAATAATGTTTTTAAAGAGAAATTTCTTAGTAAGCATACTGCACGTTTCGATTTGACTGAGATAGTCCCAGTTTGTTAAAGTAGAGCTAAACGTTAGGGTCTGTTTACATAGAATCCGTCAGCGTCTGCGTTTCTTGTATTGAAATATATTTAACCAATTTCAAACCCCAAATCAGAAAAAACAATTAAAGAATAAGCAGGAGTAATGAACGCTAACAAAAATGATTAATGTTTTGTCTTTAATAAAATTCACAGAATCAAGAAACTATTTTTAAACTGTAAAATGAGTTCCGAAACATACTGCTAAAAAAATAACGTCGATCAGATGCAGTGAGTTTTCAAGTAACTTATTCATAAACATACAAACAAAAATTTCCTTATCGATAACAAATTAGGAAATCGATAACAAATAAGGATAAGTAGGAGAAATGAGCTCTGACCAAAGTAATTAATGTATTATTTTTCTTAAAATTCAATTGAATGAATAAACTCCTCTTGACTGTAAAAATCAGTGCCAAAACATACCGCTAAAAAATGCTAACATCGATCAGATGTAGGCTTTCAAGTAACCTAGTCATGCAAAATATAAACAAAAAAATTTCCTATCGAAAGCAATTAGGAAATCGAAAACATATAGCAATAATCAGGAGTAATGAACTCTAATTAAAATGTTGAATGTACTGATTTTATTAATATTCAAAGAAATTAATAAAAATACTGACTTCGGTAACATCAGGAAAATAAAATGCAAAGTCTACTATGGTGATTTAAAAGTGAAAAATGAAAGTTCCCATCTTTAGAACACCTAGGATGCAACAACGGCTAGAGGAGCCAGAAATAATACGATTTTAGGCTTCACAGAGAAATCTGGAATACCCTATGTAACAGTGAGCACGTAAAATTTCTGCAATAAATGTATCAGCAGCTGGACGTTAATCTAAAGCAGAGTTTCCCAAAGTGTGTTCCGTGGAACTCTGGGGTTCAGCCAAAAAATTTAGGGGTTCCAAGAGACAGTCTGACGCCATAATTTATCTTACCATAATTTATCCAAGCCATAATTTATCTTACACTCATATTTTTGTTTTATAATCATTATTATCTGTTTAGCGATTTTTTTATCTATTTATTTCTTTTTTTCGCCGGGCGATGGCCGAATGGCTAGGGCGCTGGCCTTCGGTACTAGAGTCTGTGGGTTCGAGTCCCACAATTGGCATAGATCAGGGGTTCTCAACCTTTTTATCGTACCGTATCTGCACGTTGTAAACAATTTGATGACGTACCGGTAGACCAAAAATTTTGAAATGGGGAATAAAATGCAATGGAGAACAAAATAAATTAGGATATATAAAAAATCCTTTTAAATAAATCTCCTGAGTTTAATACACATACCTTAACAGCTTCTTAATATTTATTAATAACACAATTACTATTGATTAATAATATGCAATTAATTTATAAATGTTTGAAACACAAAACACAATTTTTAGTAGAACTCAGACACAGATATAATTCGCAAACACAGTTATAGACACAGTTATAATTCTCAGGTGAGTGCCAAATTTTTATGGGCGGTCATAGATAACACATTCAGGTGTAGACGGCATCTTTTGAGATTAGGTAAATCCCAATAAAGTATTACAACACAAACAATGGATAAGATATTCCAAACTAAAATATTAAAACGTATGGATTATTAGTTATTATAGTCATTTCTTTTCTGTTTTCGTAATATAGATTCTTAATAGATTTTTGCTTTAAATTGTAAAATCATTTGCGTACCGGTATCTGCTTGTCCGCGTACCGGTACTGGTACGCGTACCCAAGGTTGGGAACAACTGGCATAGATGTTTGCAGCCGTTCGGAATCGGCTTTAAGCAGTAGGTACCGTTCTAATTAGCCCTCGTGTAGCAAAAAAATGACCGTAGCGCTCCAAAACCAAAATTTAGCGATTTTTTTGTTTAATTCAATAAAATCTAAATATCAAAACAATATTTGTTTCTTTCAATATCATATTAAAGTTGGGGGGGGGGGAAGTGTCTATTGGTTAAAAAATGCAGAGGGTTCCATGAACCTTGAAATATGTTCTGGGGGTTCCACGATCAAAAAAGTTTCGGAAACACTGATCTAAGGTACGTAGATTTGATGTATTGGAATTCCCGAACGGAAAATTAATTCTAAACTTAAAGCATTTGAAGAATCATTTTGAATATTACAGTGACTCTTCCTTTACGTTTCCTTCTCCTATTCCTGTTCTGTTAATTTTAGTGGCAACTTCGTTTCCCAAGTTTTGAAAGTTATACTGAAAAATAATTTGAACTTTCTTACGTCTTGATACTTATTAAGGATAGATTTGAATTACGCATTTATGTTCAGTCATGCATAAATGCCATTTAGGTGTCGCATAGAATAATCAAATGAGGCGAGTTTCGATTCCAAAATTTTATTAGAGCTTAGTAGCTTTAAAAAATAATTTTAAGAATTTAGAATGTTTAGGTCGCTGATAGTTTTGAACCACCTGAAAGAAAATCTACGATGAGGAATTTCCTGTCTCTTAACACGCCCGATCCCTGTTGTGGACTCAGATTTAGGGAGTTTCACTGCAAACATATCAAGAGAAATTGCTTCTGCTGTGTTTCTGAAGTGCGATATTGTTTGATCATTAAACAAGTCCACATTTCAGCTTGCTAGAGCTTTGTCAGGGTGATACTTTTGAACAAAATTTTGTAACTCAACTCATTGAGAACACAATTCAGCATATGCGAAGAGTACCAAGCAAACGTAGAGTACCGGAGTATGATTTTCGCGTCGAAATGCGACGAGTACCGCGGTATAACTGTATATATAATTTTATATCCATGTATGTATGTATGCACTATATGGTCTGCTCCCTCAGAAGAAAAAAACGTGTCGGTCTTTGAAATTATTGAATAGTTTTATTGTTTTTTTTTATATTGCTATTTGAAATCTTGTTTTATCCCTACCTCAGATTTAAGAAAAAAAATGGTCAAAAGAAAATGCTGCGTTTCTCATTCTTTCAGAGAGAAATCACAGAATTATTGCATGAATGGGAAAAGAAAGAAAAAAAAATTCAGGTAGTCTCTTCTAACGAAACTACCGCGGGTTATTACCGTAGGGTTACTTATCGTTGCTTACCTCCTTTTTTTATTTATATATTCATTTTTTTAACGCACGCATTTTGGTACTTTTCTGTTTAACTGTTTACTGTTACTGGGTTTGGCGCGCTGCCAGAATTATAAGTCGCGACGCCGGACAATTTTTTTTCTCTCCGCAGGACCGTTATCGAGAAACGTAATCCTACGTTAAAAAAAGAAGATAAGGGTAAGAAGGAAAAACATCAAACTGTTTCTTGGATGTTGTGTTCTGGAAGCAGAAGATTCAGTCTCGTTCATATTTTATGCTCTTAGTAGTGATGCGACATCGATAACAAAACATCGATGTTTTGAAACATCGATATTCAAAATTAAAACATCGATGCTAATAAAACATCGCCCAAAAACCATCGATGTTATTAAACATCGATGTTTTAGAACATCAATTTTCTAAAACTGGTTTAGTAACCTCTAACATTAATGTTAATTCGGTTAGTCGTGTGTGGGGGGGAGGGGGGGAATTTAATTTTAATTCTTGATTGGGCTGACACAAATGACAAAAACTTGGTTGCTTTTGCCTTGGGCTACATTGATGACTCAAAATTCTCGTTGTAAATATCGCCATGTTTTGCCTTTAAATGTCCAGATAAATTCGTGGTATTGCCAGAAGTTTTGAGGGACTTAAGGCAAATATTACATTTTGCTAATTTGTCAGAGGTTTTGCAAAAATATTTCCAAACGGTACTTTTAGGAGGCATCTTACTAATAATATTAGCGTCAACTTATATAAAACCAGAACAAAACAAAATATAAAATGTCTGCTCTCGTGTATATACTATTTATAAAACCCCATCGAAGGTTCTGGAGTGCCAAGAACATTCCAAGCGCTCTGATTGGTCCAGTGGTTGTTGATTGCCATTTGTCTGTTTGCGAAGGAATCGTTCCCCATTTTGTATTCATCCTTTACAGAATTCAGACTTACATTTACTGAGTGTGAAAATTATGCTACGTGGTAAATTTCTTTATTACGGTACTTTTTCATTAAAAAAAAACATCGAGACAACGTAAAACATCGAGCACAAAACATCGATGTTAAAAAAACATCGGCTTCAATAAATCGATGTTTAAAACATCGATGTTTTGAAAACATCGACATCGATGTCGCATCCCTAGCTCTTAGGCAAAATTTCTATTTCCGGTATGTGCTCCTGAAGACTGATTCTGTCTTAAGCTACATTTATGTAATTAATTTTTTTTACTTCCTTCATCCAAGACTGTTTTAAAAAAATGTAAATAAATAAATATTCTAAATTTAGTGCATATTGGGGTTGACAGAGATCGTCCAAGTCCCGGATGAAAAAGAAAAGCAAAGCCGAGATGCCGCTGATTCACAGCCGCTCCATCGGCAAAACCATGAAAACGTGGGTTGGAGCGAGATGCCCGGGAGAGCACGTGGTGCGCCGAACCAATGGGAGCGTCGCTGCTGCACTTGCAGGCGGCAGGATCGATGGCAGCCTGACGTCACAACTCCAGATAGTCGTGGCGCCATTCAGCGATGTTCTTTGACCCGCGCATGTGTGACGTCACGCCGTTTCTGGAACTGGTGCTGTCTTTTTTTTTTAGACGCGTCGATCTGAAGCGAAATGGGTGTTTGCACGTGGATGGGGGAAAATATTGACCAAGTGACAGATGGGTTGTAAAATGATAGATGGGGCGCAAAAATTTTTTCTCCCTCGCGGACAAATGTCATCTGCCGTATTCCGGATTGGCTGTCGAAGTACGGACACTTTGGCGGAGTTTCTTGCAAGTTAAAGCGATACGAATTATTATCATTAGAGGAAATGTGTATGCACTTACTTCCACATTTCACTTATGGCCTGTTGCGCAGTTAAGAGCCATTTTTTGATATTTTATATTCCCAGGGTGCTTTAATTTCAAAACTATAGAGTCGTATTACGCCTTTCGTTATCTCACTCTTTTATTTTCTTTTTTTTTTCTACAGTGGTAAATTTTGTCTCCAAAATTCATTTTTCGTGATTTTTGCAAGTAAAAAAAAAAATTACTTGAGACTGATTCTTACTCTAAGATGGAAAATATGAATAAATATTTTGGAACTTTTATTTCCCATTACTTTTAAATTACTTAGGGAGACACGGAGTACTAAATATTAACAAACGAAATAAACCAGGAAACTGCATATAAATTTAGATAACATATAAATTTGGACATAATGTCTGAGAAGAAATTATACCTTAAAAAATTAAATTAACATGTGAATACGTCAAAAATTCGGAAGGAAATATTTCCTCACTAATATGTTTTTAATTTGTTTTGTTTTGTTTTTCCCTCCATACATATAGCTCTTGATTTGTCAGATGCGAGGTCAGTACGTTTGAAATGCTTGGGATGATGCCTATTTATTACGTAAACACAAATTATAACATTTCTAAAATTCTCATACGATATTTAACCGAGGTAAAGAGATACGATTGGCTGGCAAGCAGTGCTGTGTTTATGCAACAGAAGTTTTCAATGTACTTTTAGGTCACTGCGTTAATCAATTAACTTCTTTTCTGTGTGTGTTCATGTTGGTACTTATGCCCCCTGTCCAAATAAATCCTAACTACGTCGATTAAACTCTGCTGGGAGAAGAGACGCGACTCCTGTTTAGTTTACGTTATTGGGCACCACAAGGATCAAAGGCCAACTTTTTGCCCGGTGCCACCCCAATTTAAAACTAGCACTCCCAGGACCGATATCCAGTGGGCTCACACCTTCTCGTCTCCCCTACAAACTACACGAAGAGAATTTCTGTCCTACTAATTTGACGTGTCTATACCCGGCTTTGACACGAGATCATACAATGGCGCCTGTCCGTTTTCGAACTGAGTACCATCAGTGACGAATTTCAGTCTAAAATGTACAGAGAGAGAGATGTTCAGAGGATATGTAAATTTGTAATAATAAAATAATATATAATTAAATAAATTGTCCCATTATTTTATATAATAATTATTATTTATTATTAATTATTATTTTTTTGTATATTATTTAATATGTAATAATAAATAATATATAAAATAATATAATATTATATAATTTGTAGTTTGAAATTCTAAAAATCATCAAGGAGATCGATTCATCACACTATAGACACTTGTTTCCTTTTATAAATCTTCTCTACTTCAGTACTCCAGTACTTCATTCTCGAAAAAATACACTAAATGCATGGAAGCTCTGCTTGTTATTTTTTTTTTTATCGTTGCAGAAAGAGTAAAATTGTACGCAGTTGCTTGTATCTGTCACTAGAAACCCTGCAATAGGATAAATTTTCTCCGACATAACAACGCAACTGATTATTGCAGTCAATTCCCTTCCAAGGAATTGCGACTGTCAATGCCTGGAAACGAAATCCCAAACCTGCTTTCACGCCTTCTTTTAATACAATGATTATTCATAAGTTTAAGAATGGGCATCTGAATGAAGTCTGATCATCCGTTTACCGCAGACCTTTCTGACGAAGTTAAGAAAGTTGACATCGTGTAACCATATAGAAGATTTGAAAGGACATCAATGATAATCCGATATGGCCCTTTGCATCGTGCATAATTCAATCATTCATTCTACGACTTCCAATGCAGTTTACAGGGCCACATATAGCAACTTATGGCCTTCCGGAGTTGAATCCCTGCTGATGAATATGTTGCCACCACCAATATAGACCGCAAACTCTCAGGGTCGAAATCTGGGGGTTCGTACCCTACTCCCACTCCTAGAAACCACTAGGAGTGACTTCCTACAGATTTCACGTACCCATACCCGGTGTATAGAAGAGAACATTCCAGAACACTTGTCTGGACTAGAACCGAGCACCCTGAATACCGAATCCCGGTGCGCTAACCACTAGGCAACTTCTTGCCCTTGTGAATATAACTTACTACGTTCCAAAGCTTGAATATACCTATATATATATATACAGTGGAATCTCGATCGATCGTTTTCGGATCCATCGTTTTTCTCTATGTGTCGTTCATTTTATCCAGTCCCAACGATCATATTGCTTTGTTATGTTTCCGCATCTATTGTTTTCCCGCATTTATCGTTCATTTCAATCGGTCCCTTGAAAAACGATAGATCGAGATTCCACTGTATATATATATATATATATATATATATATATATATATATATATATATATATATATATTTATTTATTTATTTATTTATTTAGTTATATATATATATACAGTGGAATCTCGATCGATCGTTTTCGGATCCATCGTTTTTCCGCATGTGTCGTTCATTTTATCCAGTCCCAATGATCATATTGCTTTGTTATGTTTCCGCATCTATCGTTTTCCTGAATTTATCGTTCATTTAAATCGGTCCTTCCAAAAACGATAGGTCCTTCGAAAAACGATTCCACTGTATATATATATTTATATATATATATATATATATATATATATATATATATATATATATATATATATATATATATATATATATATATATGTAATTCTTTCTATGCTCTGTGGCTGTGGTATTGATAATATGTTGTGTTAAAAATTATCTTTACATGTTGGATGTTCCTGGCTTCATGTAGCTTTAGAGCTATTACTGGTTTTCTCTTTCATCTTATTCTTATTTATTTATTTTCTTTCATTAAAAGAGCAGCATTCAGCGCCTTACATGAAAGTAATATGTTTTAATGTCCAATACTAATTGTTTTAAGTTCATCTATGTTTTGGCTTTTAAGCCTATAATCTAACGTGTGGTCAATTTCAAAGCCTTGTTAATTTCATTTAACTTACTATTATAACTTGCAGCATTATGCGCAGTATAATTAAGTAAGTAGTAGTTTTTTCAACTTTCTGCTAGCTTAACCACTAGTTTAATTATTCTGTTAAGTGTCTTTATTTTCAATTATTACATATCTCCTATGAGTGCCGTTTACATGTGCCAAAAACCCGGGTAAAAGCAGGGTCGTTTCTTACTTTTTCCCTACGATAGGGAAAAATGCAGGGTGGATTTTCGACCCTGCTTCGACCCAGGATAAAACCCGCTAATTACCCATGATGCATTTCGAAGCTGGGAGTAAATAACATGGCGGATTTGAACTTGTGTGAATCCATGAAAATGCAGCTAAATGATCGATGGAAGGATCTGGAACCCCTTAACGATCGCATAATTTTCAAGAAAACAGTAGAAAAGAGCCTATTTTTTTCCGGAGGATTTCATTTATTTCTTGATCTGAACCATCCCCAATTACATTATAAATAGAATGGTACTGCCATCTGGTATGTAAAATAAGAAATAAAATTTCATTTCAATAAAATTTCAGTAGCATTTTCATTTAAAGTGTTATGGTAAAATTAATAAATTTAATAAGTATAATCAATAATTAAACGTAACATTAAAATTTATTTATAAATTAATTATTTTAGAATTCAAAGATAAAAATTTATTTATATCTATTTATGATTTTTTTATTTATACATGACTAAAAATTACTGAAACAAAATTTAAATCAAAATTACATTTTGATTTTATAAAAGGATTTATTAAAACAATAAGTATCTTACAATTAATCTTATAATTTAAAAAAAATGCACCTATCGATTGGAAAATTTTCTTTCCAGTCTTTATTACTTCAGGAATTTAAAATAATTTCTTCCCACCAAACAGAGCGTCGTAATTTTGCCCACATTCTTTGTTGTGGAAAAACTAAATTTAGCGATGAAGCCATAGATCGTACGATTATATCTAATATCCGCATCAATCTTCTAGTTCTTATGTTCCTTTTTTCCTATCTATTTTCTAAATTTATTTTTAAAAACAACAGTAAACAATCGTAAACGTTCTATAATTATCAACAGCGACTGACATATGCTGCATTTAAATAACAAATAGACGCAGACGTAATTGTGTTTTAGAAGAGGAGTGCATTGGTCGTGTCGACTTTATCTCCTGTAAGCAAGATATATGTAATCAAGGTGGGAGTGCTCAGTAGTTAAAATTTTAAGTAATGAATTAAAATATTAAGGTAAGAATAACGCGGGTAAAAGAAAAAAAATTAATAGTAAAGTTAAATTAAAACAAAAAAGTTAATTTTAACAGAAAAAATATAGACTTACAAGTTAAGAAAATTTAGAAGAAAAATTAGATAAGACTAATAATCCACGGAAAACAAAAAAGTAATAATATTAAGAGGCCCAGAAAAGCAGATATCATAAGAATACAAAAAATATTTTTGTAAGTTTTTCAATCTTTTTGGATTTTTAAAGTTTTATGATTTTTTTGTTGTTGTTATTTTTAAAATTTAAGAATACGAGGTCAAAAGAACAGCAATTGGGAAAAAAAGGCCTTCCCCAGGACCATACACTTCGTAACGAGATAAATGCGGAGTTCGAAGATGGAAAGCTAAAAATAGCAATACAGTGAATTTGGAAAAGTATGACACCGGCTGGGATCGAACCCATAACGTGATTTACAAGGAATGATGGTGCATGAGGATCACTCCCGCCGAATCATGTGACGGCCTTTACTTCCGGTAAGACGGGTAAAAGCAGGGTGAAAATGTGGTCCCATGTAAACGGGCTTCGAAGGTTTTCCCTATTAGCGGGTAAATCCCGGGTATTATTGTTGTCCATGTAAACGCAGCTTTGATGTTAGTAATTCTCATGTAATTCTTTCTATGCTCTGTGGCTGTGGTATTGATAATATGTTGTGTTAAAAATTATCTTTACATGTTGGATGTTCCTGGCTTCATGTAGCTTTAGAGCTATTACTGGTTTTCTCTTTCATCTTATTCTTATTTATATATATATATATATATATATATATATATATATATATATATATATATATATATATATATATATATATATATATATATATATATATATATATATATATATATATATATATATATATATTTATATATATATATATATATTTATATATATATATATATATATATATATATATATATATATATATATATATATTTATATATATATATATATATATATATATATATATATATATATATATATATATATATATATATTTATATATATATATACATATATATATACATACATATATATTTATATATATTTATATATATATATATATATATATATATATATATATATATATATATATATATATATATATATATTATATATATATATATACATATATATACATACATATATATTTATATATATATTTATATATATATATATATATATATATATATATATATATATATATATATATATATATATATGTAGACTTTCCTGTCTACGTAGCTGGCTGGCGTCTAGGGGGTGTCCAATAATTGCACACTTGAGTCAAAAATCAACTATACTTGTTAAAACTTAACAATAATCGTTTATTAATGTAGACAGCAATTGCGATATGGAGAGCCTACTTTCACTGTCTCCGGTACAATATAACAAATATCACGGGAGCGCAATGCTTCGCTTCCCTTCAACAGAACAAAAGATCGGGCAGCCTTCTCGCTCCCGTCTATACACCACAATGCAAGGCTTGACTCGCCCCGTTCGAAAAACAATCTCTCTCGTGCGTATCGGAGTAGCAAAAACACAATCTCCCTCAACGAGGTCTCTCTCTCTTCTTCCTGTGCACAGGGCATTTTTTCACCACGCTTCGAATTGCCTCCAAGCCGGGGTCATCCAACCCTCGACTGTCCCCTCAAGAATGTCGCAAGAAGAAGGGTTTGGCGCGTCTCTGTACGCATAGCAACATAGAATATTACTAGGGTATAAGAAGAGATTTTTCTTAAATCCTATATTCTCACCCTATCCTCAAAAAGAGACGTGTTCTCACGTCTATAAATAACACACAAGTTAAAAGTACACTCAAATAAAACATATAAAAATATTGAAACACTCATTTTCCAAAGAATTGAGACTAAAATAATGTATTTAACCCTCAAATGATTAAAAACAGTTAGAGCCTAAGCATTATTAACTGAGTTTATCAAAGAAAAACTAAACAACAATTATCAGTTCAAATCACCACACAGTATACACAAAATTAAAACTTATCAAAAAAAATATTACCAAAAACACTAATTTACGTTAATAATAATAATAATAATAATAATAATAATAATAATAATAATATACTACTAAGGGAATCCAACAGATGTAAAGATGACGCCACACAAAATTCACTTCAGGATCATGCAAAACACTTGAAAAAAATAACGTACTACTATTTGGTATTCAACAGACGTACAGAAGACACCACACACATTTTTGGTTAATCAGGATCATGTAAAACACTGTGCTCAGGATCAAGCAAACACTCAGAAATTAAAAGTTTGCACAATAGAAGACAGTTTCACTCACCAGTTAGAATGTCTCGAAACACCACAGATAGTTACTATGCACTTCACTAAAGTTTTGCAGCAAGAATCGATGAGGTGAACACATCTCTCAACGTGATCACAAATACACACACAAAAAAACACTAAAAACAAATAACATTTCGTCGCTTGATGACACTTAGGGCCACAACAAAGGCTAACCAGAACCTTTGACAATCGCACTGCCCGTCATAAATAATACTTGACGTGCACACATAATCACAGTGATCCATATTTCACTTTTACACAGCCTAATTGGATCTGCGAAGTCGGCGGAGGTCTGTCTAATCACTAACACATTTCTGTGATCTTAACTCTCTCGTTCCACCACATTCTGTTCAGGAAAAATGCATCTCGAGGGCTCGTCACTCAAATTTGCTGACCTATCTAAATCTGTAGCCTTTACGGTGAATGGCTTGCGTTCACTAACAAGAAGCACATTTTCTTCGCTCTCCTTAGTTTTTCTAATTTCCGTATCATTTCGGTCAAGCTTGGTTTCGAATATCGGAGAAACATCACTATTCACAACAGGGTTTAGTACCGAAGTCTTATCAGCTCCTCGATGAAGAGAAAGTTCATTTTCTCCCCTGTCCGCAGCTAATGTCAATGAACTCTCATCTCCCTCATTCGAAACAACCAAGGAGACATCTTTTATTTTGTCAAAGAAACACAAACTTCTTATCGCTGCCTCACTCCAATTATCACCGAACTCATTCCTCCCTTTCGCTTCTTTTCCATTTTCGACGGGGGTTATTGGGGATTCGTTCCGTGGGTGCACTGGAGATCTTTCCCCCTCGCTCGTAAATTCGGACACTCCGTCTTGCACGGTTCTTTTGGTGTCACATTTCATGGTGCATTCACATTGGACAGAGTTCTCTCCCCAACTCCTGTCACATCACATTAGTCACGGTAACATTAGACACGGTATTTAGAACCACCCCCATTCCGCCGCAAGATTTCTTTTGATGTGGTGTCTCCCCCGACCCCGCTCGACACCATTTGACCCGCTGACCCCACTCTCTTTCTTTGAAGGACCGCCAGAGGAGGCGATCCGGCGCAGGGAACAGAGTACAGAGAGACATAAATCACTGGCAGAGGCAGAGAGCGCTGTGCCAGTCTGTACGCGCTATCAGAGCAGCAGCCTCACTATTGTCGCTTCCACTCGTTGGCTTTTCGGCGAGGGGTGATTCTAGAAGATCACTGAACTTCGCGCTAGGGAAAAAATTCACACGTGTTCTCTGCATTCGCAGAGTGGAGTGGCTCGTTTGTAGGGATAAATTCTTCCCTTGTGGCTTCTGATAAGCTCATTTTTTCGTCTCTTTCACATCCCGTTCGGGGGAAACGCACAAACTTTAGGCCAAAATTTTGTCTGAATTTCTTCCTCCAGCCATAATTCTAGCGAGCTCTAATTCATGTTTTCTCTCACTTTCTAATTTTTCTTTTTCCTGTTTTCCCTCATTTTCTAATTTCATTTTTTCACGTTTTCTCTCATTTTTTAATTTCTCTTTATTTCCATTTGTAGAGGGCTCCGTTTTAACTATATCAGGGATCGGCAACCCCATTCTCCTGTATTCTAGCTGAAGCTGATTTTTTATTCTCTGTATCTCGAGTTTCTTTTCCCCCATCTCTATTTTAGCCTTTTCTCTGTATTCGCGTTCCTCACGGTCTTCCACTACTGTCTGTATAAAACTACTGACAAACTCAGGGTCAGTTTCGTAGTCCTGGTAATTTTCAATCAAGCCTTTAAGATCATTCCAATCCATCCCTGGAGTTGGATCTAAGCAGAGCTCATAACATACTATGAACAAATCTTCTTCTATGGCACTTTCAAACATTTTGTTTTTCTCTTAAACTCACTTCAAAATGACGACATCAATTGTCCACAGAGTTCATCCCGGCCGAACCCCCAAAAATGCACACATTCCTGTCTACGTAGCTGGCTGGCGTCTAGGGAGTGTCCAACAATTACACTCCCTAGGAGAGTTAAAACTCCCTAGGGAGTCAAAAACTATACTTGTTAAAACTTAACAATAATCGTTTATTAATGTAGACAGCAATTACGATATGGAGAGCCTACTTTCACTGTCTCCGATACAATATAACAAATATCACGGGAGCGCAATGCTTCGCTTCCCTTCAACAGAACAAAAGATCGGGCAGCCTTCCCGCTCCCGTCTACACACCACAACGCAGGCCTTGACTCGCCCCGTTCTAAAAACAATCTCTCTCGTGCCTATCGCACAGAATAGCAAAAACACAACCTCCTTCAACGAGGTCTCTCTCTCTTCTCCCTGTGCACAGGGCATTTTTTCACCACGCTTCGAATTGCCTCCAAGCCGCGGTCATTCAACCCTCGACTGTCCCCTCAAGAATGTCGAAAGAAGAAGGGTTTGGCACGTCTCTGTACGTATAGCAAGATAGAATATTACTAGGGTATAAGAAGAGAGTTTGCATAAATCCTACATATATATATATATACAGAGGCTGTTCACACATTTTTTAGACGATGTATATTGTATTCACAAAACTAAATTACATAAAATTCTTGTGTTTTAAATGTTCTATTTGACATCCCTTATTCTGAACTATCTTTCGACACCGCAATTTCCAGGATAATAATGCCTTTTGAAGTGTCAGAAGAGGTATTCTATCCCATTCCTCCTGAACAGCTTTCCAGAGTCCTGTAAGGGTTTTGGGACGACGTTTGGATAATGCAGATTTTAAAAGTCCGAAAGCACAAAAATCCATAGGTGATACATCGGGAGATTTAGTAGGGATATCAGTGAAGGGTATGGCCTTGATACCAGTTTTTGTTCCATTTCTTTTAGGAAATTTACAGTGAATTTTAATGTGTGACTGCTAGCTTTGTCCTGATGGAGTCTCACAGATAGATGGCACTGTGGGTAAAGCGATGGTATTTCATTCAGAAAAATTGGAGATAAAATATGTTCCTGATAGTATTTGAAGTTAATCTTGACATTTTATCCCATTCTCTTTATTTTTAACTTGCCATTATAAGAAAAACCAGCAACAATCATGAATCCCTTAGAAAAACTTTCTTTCGATTCTTTGAACCATGTACTTAAATTTTTTTCTCCCCTTTTATGATAATAAATGGCTCTTTTTTTATTGCAATCATTTAAATACACCCATGATTCATGTATTGTGACAATTGTTTTCCATTTTTGTTTGGATAAGTGTTTCTCATATAGAATTCTGCAGCGTGTCCTGCGTTCAGTGATATGATTTGGAAGAAGACGATGCACATTGCGTTTTTTCGCTTTCTTAAGATTTAAATCAACGTTTATCATTTTGTTTACAGTGGACACCGAGCATTTTAATGATTTTGCAACTGTCCTTTGACTAGGGGGATTTTCTTTTAACATTAAACAACGTACCTTTGCAATAGTCGAAGATGTCCATTTTTTCCTTGGATACTTGTTTGGAATTTTTGTCCCACTTGAGGCTCCAATTTGACGTTTTTTTTTCCTTTCTTGTTGACGATATTACCTATCGACGCTTTAGATATCACAAAACCATGACTGTCACATCGTTTTTGGATAACGGAGTATGCATATTTCTCTTCGGAAAGAGCATAAATGTAGCCTTCGAACCACTGCTTTGTTAAAAACGCCATTTTGAATAAAAACAAAACTTTCAAGCCGCAGACGATAAATTTGACTTTTAAAAACATAGTACAATTGCAATTATTTCTTTTGCAGCAAACTATTTTTTATTACCGCTTACCAAAATCGTCTAAAAAATGTGCGAACAGCCTCTGTATATATATATATATATATATATATATACACTCATGGACAAAAAAATTAGCGCACCAAGAAATAATAGCGGGATCGTAACGAAACTTGCAATGAAGGTACATGTCGGGGAGATATGCAAATGATTAGAAATGCAGCGTGATTGCGCATTACATATAGCCGGTAGAAGACGTTGAACATCGTACTCTGTGGAGTATAAAACAGGTAACCAAAGCTTGTTTGGGTGTGCTGAATCATTTACAAAGGAAGAGCTGAGAAAGACATGCCATTACGCCGTGTTCGAAGACAATATAAGCAGTTGTCGCAGTTTGAGAGGGGGAGAATCGTCGGGATGATGAAAGCTGGGTGGTCAGCTAGGCGAGTAGCTCGTCAATTAGGCCGCTCTGATTGTGTTGTGAGGAGGTGTTGGGACCAGTGGACCCGAGAGATGTCATGTACACGAAGACCAGGCTCAGGACGCCCTCGACAGACCATCACATCGTAAGAAATGCACGCGTACAGCCAACTGCTTCATCGGCCACCATCCAGGCACAGGTAGCACCTTCACTAGGGCCTCTGTGTCTTCTCGAACCATACGAAGGTGCCTGGCTGAAGGACAGTTGATATCGCGGAGTCCATTACGTGTGTTGCCCTTGACGCCCACCCATCGACGCCTCCGTTTGGAGTTTTGCCGAGCACGAGGAAACTGGACTGCAGCGGAATGGAACCAGGTCGTCTTTAGCGACGAATACAGATTCAATCTCGGCAGTGATGACAATCGTGTTCGTGTGTGGAGAGCCCGTGGTGAACGCTTCAATCCTGCCTTTGCTGTACAGCGACACATCGCTCCCACAGCTGGTGTGATGGTATGGGGTGCCATTGCCTACAATACACGGTCACCCCTAGTATTGTTCCGTGGCATCATGACAGCCCAGCGGTATGTTCATGAAATCCTGCAACCACATGTGTTGCCACTCATGCAACGGCTCCCAGGAGCCATTTTTCAACAAGACAATGCTCGGCCTCATACGGCAAGGGTGTCACAAGACTGTCTCCGCACTGTTACTACCCTTCCTTGGCCTGCCCGATCCCCAGATTTGTCTCCAATCGAGCATATCTGGGATCATTTGGGACGACGAGTTGGGCATCCCACGAGTTTGAACGAACTAGAGGCAAGGTTACAGCAAATATGGAACGAAATGTCTCAAGACATCATACAGAACTTGTATGACTCAATGCCCGATTGTATCGCATCGTGCATTCGCGCTAGAAGGGGTCCAACGGAGTATTAACTTCTCCGTTCTTTTGCCTTTTTCTCTGAAATAAATTATCCTTTTTCTTTGATTTTTTTTATCATTTACTTATATCAAAGTAGTCATTACGTATGTAAAATTTCGTTTCATTTTGACGACTCCTTCTTGGTGCGCTAATTTTTTTGTCCATGAGTGTATATATATATATATATATATATATATATATATATATATATATATATATATATATATATATATATATATATATATGGGAATTGTATTAACCCAGAGCTCCGGCTATGAACTATATGTTGTCACGCACGTTATGCGATATCAGCGCTACTAGGATTCCGAGGGATGAACTGGGGAGAAAGAGTTTGGAGGGAGACTGAGATCGGTTCCCGACCAGACTAGAGATGCCTAAAAGCAGCACACGGGCTGTAACGGGAGAAATAGTCTCGACGGGGCATGACGTTGGCTCCTATAAGCGGCAGACGGCTGCGTAGTGTAACCCTTTCACGTCTGTGGAGGCCTGGTGTGGCCTGACGTGTAATGATATATGTACCGTAATTCATTATATGTAAATAGTCCTTAATGTCAATATATAGTTTTCGTGAAGTGACGTGACTCTGTCCTTTCTTGAGTACTGTTTTACTCTGAGTAGAGTATTTGGTGTATCGCAATCGAATACGCGACCCCATGATTCTACAAAAAGCGGGGACTTGGCATACAAAAAGTGGGGGTTTGTCCCAGAATGGATGCTACCG
The DNA here is from genome assembly GCA_907164885.2 of Dolomedes plantarius. Lineage (NCBI taxonomy): Eukaryota > Metazoa > Arthropoda > Arachnida > Araneae > Dolomedidae > Dolomedes > Dolomedes plantarius. Next base: position 11,774,706 of record OU015492.1, read on the forward strand.
AGATTGGACTGACAAAGGGACTAAAGGACTGTATGCTACTTGTCCTCCCTGGATTGGATTGAGAAAAAGACTAACCGGCCATTGAAGCTACGTTGTGTGGATTAAAGGACTGTATATTTCGTTAAAGGACTATAGGACTATATACGACTTGAAGTTTTGCAATCGGGACGTTGAGAAGGTTACGTGTTGAACCGTGAACGGTGATGTGGATTTGTGTATCGCGATATGGAACCGGAGATGCAGATTGTAGGGTATTATGTACCTTAAAACAAGGGATGCATGCATGGGTTGGAACAAGCAAGGAAGACAAAGCATTGACCTTAAACATACATTTATTTGATAACACAAATTTCAATTAACTTGTCATAGCTATTAATATAACAATCCGTTTCATATTAACAATTTTAACATTGAGAACCCAGAAGCAGAGGTAAACTATATTGTCAAAGATGATTTTTAGAGTCTATTGGGGAGGCATTTACTATATCTGATGTATGCAGCGATGATGGTAGCATCGGCGACCGGGACCCAGAATCATCTCCAGTATAGGAACACCTTGGCGAGATATTCGCACTTCTGCCAGGCTCTGGGGCAGACGAGAGTCTCTAACATCTAACTCTGTGGAACCAAATCTGAGAGCCGTCCTCTTCTTTGCCAATTCCTCCCGTCCTTAGCGGAGCTGTTTACAGGGGGGGCATTCTGGCCCACCCCTCACTTTCATTGGGCAGTGGGCTGTTTTTCTTTCAGTGGTTCCTGCCCCAATTGGTTCTTTATTAAACCGCCTCTGTCACCTCTGTCCATACTGTATGAAGTACCTCCCCCAACATAATTTTATTTTGCAAAACAACTTTGATCCTTCTCATCTGACGTTTTTACTATGGGCCATAAAATAACGACCATCCATCTTGTAAAATTTAGACTTCAGATCGCTATCACTGGCCACACCGACAGCTATTCTTCTATTTTTTATTGGTTTACAAGTCTGTATTTACCCCTGCCTCTGCATCCTTTATAATACATTCGTTATTGGCCACACACCGTGGGGAATTATACCATTTCACTTCTACACAGATATGAAGGAAGATAAGTGTGAAAGTGTTTAATCGAACTGTATGAACTGTTCTAAGTGATACTGTGGGACATTTGCCAATTTAAAGTGTGAATTGATGAGCTAGAGCTGTGTGCTCCTGGATTCGAACGGATAAGACGCAGAATCTGTCGTAAATGAAAAAATTTCTAAAATGTCTTATTTGAAGCAAGCCAGAATGATAGATCTGATGACTCTAGTCGACGAAGTGTGCCTAGAGGTCCCAGATAAGTCAAAAATTGACAAATTAACCACCCTGGTTACAACATCGGGTTGTGATGATATTTTAATTAAGAATCTCCTTATTTCGATTATGGAATAGCGGGAAAAGCGAGAAGCTCTTGATGCCGAAAAGCAGAGACTAGAAAAAATAGAAGCCAAGATAGCTGAGTTTGAATGCGAACTGGTAGAAATACATTCGAAAAATGAAAGTGTGTGGAGTGATAGTGACAGCGAGAGTAGCTGTCGAAAATTGACGTTTCTGTGCAAATAGAGTCACCTAAAACAGACTCCAATAATGTGTCTCTACTTAATATAGACAAAGGTGCAGAAAATCGTTTGCGCCACCAAAAGATATATTTTCGGGTATCTGATGTCATTTTCACGAGTGTGAATCAACAAAGTGAGCAAGAAAATCGCCCAAGCCAACAGCGAGAATTTTGGTACAGCGTATTGTGAACAGCGTATTACTTTTTCGTTTGCTTCGTTGTTCTTGTTTCATCTGTACTAGTGTGTTAAAACTGATGAAGGTAATGATAAGGCATATCGCTGCAGAGGGCGTCAGCCTTGGCAGGACGGCCGAGTTATGGGAATTGTATTAACCCAGGGCTCTGGCTATGAGATATATGTTGCTACGCACGTTATGCGACGACAGCGCTACTAGGATTCCGAGAGATGACCTGGGGAGAAAGAGTTTGGAGGGATACTGAGATCGGTTCCCGACTAGGCCAGAAGTGCCTAAAAGCAGCAGACGGGCTGCAACGGGAGAAATAGTCTCAACGGGGCTTGATGTTGGCTTCTATGAGTGGCAGAGTAACCGTAGTGTAACTGCGTAGTAACTGCGTAGTGTAACCCATTCACGTCTGTGCAGGCCTGGTGCGGCCTGACGTGTAACGATATATGTACCGTAATTCATTATATGTAAATAGTCCTTAATGTCAATATATAGTGTTCGTGGAAGTGGCGGGACTCTGTCCTTTATTGAATACTGTTTTACTTTATTGAATACTGTTTTATTGAATACTGTTGAGTATAGTAGAGTCTTTGGTGTATCGCAATCGAATACGCGGCCCCTTGATTCTACCTACACACACACACACACACACACACACACACATATATATATATATATATATATGTTAAGAATTAATTAGAAAAGGAATAATAATTAAACAATTTACAGGGGGGCTTCAGAATAATCAAATTTCTAACGTTAAATATCACTATTTGTCGTATTGCGAGATGCACTGCGGGAGGGGAATCCCCGTTTCTAGAATTGAACTTAATTTATGAGGTTGGAAGAACCATAGGGAGAATCTCAATATAGTATCAAGCTTAACTCCACCCCAGCCTCATGTTCGGTGCAACGTCATGAGGGCACGCGCAGTTGTTTTGGGAGCTTTTGAGACAATAGGCAAGCAACAGACCGATGGGATTAATTCGTTGATAGCAGACGCGAGCTAGTCGGGTCTGCGGGTTTTGTAAAATGGCGAGCGCTAAGATATGCGCTTCTTTGGAACAGTGGTTGTTAATAGATGAAGAAATAAATATGATTAAATCGAACTGATGTGACTTTCCTGAGTTGTATTGCCTTCCACTACACCACCGGACCACCATTGACTGCAACATCATTTAATATAGCGGGTGTAATACTACGCCCGTTATATATATATATATATATATATATATATATATATATATATATATATATATATATATATACATATATATATATATATATATATATATATGTGTGTGTGTGTGTGTGTGTGTGTGTGTATGTATGTATTCATGTTTAGTGATATGTATGTATGATTGCATGAGAATAAGCCAGAAAGCTGGTCAGTATTTTTGGCCGGACTTCTGCAATGTATTTGAAAAATGATGCAACGGTTTTAAAAAATATGTAACTAAGTAGGAAAGAATTAACCTCCGAGTTTTTGCACTGCGTATCACAACTGATTCATTGAACTTTCTCTCCTATCTTATTTATGTCATCATTCAAATGATGTCGTTTGAGAAAAAAAATAATCACCTCGGGGAAAAGCAAAAGAGGATGGAGGGGGATGAAGAGAAGTTTTCTATCGTTCAACCCTTTTAATTTGCATTATTGATCTGAAAAATATACCCTTCGCCTCCCTCATTTAAAACCATCTGCCTTTTGATTAAAAGAGCGTAGAAGCTGTTTTCCCAAATATCGGGATTTTGTCACATCCGCTTTCTTTTTCCCTTTTTTTTTCATTAAAACGCTTTCTCCTGAATTTGCGTCATGAATTATTACAAAATCAATTTTTCTGTTTTTCTTTCGCGTATAATTCAAAACGCCTGTCTTTAAAAAGCTTAAAAGTTTTCGTAATTGTTACTAGTCAGTGATTAATAAACACGTATTTACTCTCTTTATTCTGCTACGTTTTCTGCTGTCAGTACGCAGGTCAATAAACCCTGAGAACTTTTGGACCTGGCATACAAGTATTCGTGTCAATACACGTTTTTATATAATAATAGTGATAAAAATTACATGTGCAATTTTATGATCATACCTTCGTGGATGCATATATGACGCCAAACGATTTAATCATCATATGGAGTTCTGAATTTCAAAACTGTCAAACCTGGAAATGTGTGTTTGTATACACTATATGGACAAAAGTATTTGGATACTGTATGTTTTTCAGAAAAAGTACTTAATTATTCTATTTAGCAATGGGCAGGCCCTCCTTTTGCTTGTATTACAGCGGCAACACGTCGAGGCATACTTTCCGCAAGTTCTCTGTAATTTTGTGCAGGAATAGCTTGCCGTGCCTTATGCAAGGCAGTGAGAAGAGATTGTTTTGAACGTGGGCGTGGGTGGAGGTGTCGTACCAATCGCTCCAGTTCGTCCCAAAAGTGCTCGATAGGATTGAGATCTCGGTTCTAATAAAGTCATCCCAGCAAACTCGCTTCATTTTCAGGAAACCAGTCCAGCACACGTTTTGCAGTATGACATGATGTTCGATCTCGTTGGAAGAAACATCCATCATCGACGTAATATTGCCATAGCGTAGGTAGGGCCGAATCATCCAGATCGTCGAGGTACACGTCAGAGTTCATGGTAGCAGGTACAGAATGGAATGAGTTGAGTCCGAACCAGGAAAAACAACCCCACACACAGATGGACCCTTCTTCGAACTCCACTGTTGGAGCAACACAGTCTGAACGAAACCGTTCTTCGGGTTGTCGTCACAACTAAACACGTTCATGAGACTGGAAGAGTAAATACCAAGACTCATTACTCCAAAGAATAGTTCTCTATTCATCAACGGTCCACGGACGACGGAAGACACACCAGACTAAACGACGCCTCTCATTAACAGGTGTAATGAATGGCTTGTATACAGCTGTTCGACCATGATAACCAATCTTGTGCAGTTCTCAGCAGATAGTTTTGCCACTAACGGAGCTACTGGATGTATTTTTAACCTCTACAGCGATCTCAGGGGCAGGATAAGAACACAACTTCAATGATGGCGTACCAAGCATCTTCTGTCACGTTCTATCAGTTTATGCAGTCGTCCGGGACTTTTTTATTTTTTGCTGTTGTTTCTCCGTCTTGCTTCCATCGCTTGGTAACATATGTCACACTCGATTTTCGGATATCCAGTTTGGATGCAATAGCTCGCACAGAAAGATTACACAAATGGCATCCTATGACCGAGTTGGAACACAGGGAGTTCGGGTCCACGCAGCATAGCTTCACTAGAATGAATCAATAGTTAATAAAAATGTGCTGTTTTTAATTTTACCCATGCCCTTCCCAGCCTACCGTTCGGAAAACCCAGAACTTGCACATTTACCAATTTTCTGCAATGTCCAAATACTTTTGTCCATATAGTGTATATATATATATATATATATATATATATATATATATATATATATATATATATATATATATATATATATATATATATATATATATATATATATATATATGCATATACACATATATATATATATATATGTATATATATATACTATCTACCAATAAGTATTTGTACACCTGTGATAGAAAAGAAAAGAAAATTTATTCATATTCAATAGTTGGTAGGGCTTCCACGAGAGGCAATTACAGCGTCAACCCTCCGAGGCATGCTTTCCTTAATCCTTGTATGATGGCTAGTGGTATTTTCTTCCACTCGTCTTGGAGAAGACATGTAAATTCCTTCACCGATTTTGGACGGCTGTTGCACCCCTAATTCGACGATCTAGCTCGTCCCAGAGGTTCTTGATAGGGTTCAGGTCTGGGCTCTGGGCCAGTCCATTCGGTTAACCCCATTGTCATCATACCAATCCATGGTGGACCTCGCAACATGACAGCTGGCGTTGTCGTCCTGGAAGTAACATTGGTCCCACCCGTAAAACTGCCACAACGTAGGAAGCATACTGTCATCCAAAATAATACAGTAGGAGTCAGCTTTGAGATTACCCTGAATTGGAATCAAAGGTTCCAGTCCATACCAGGAGAAACATCCCCAGACCGTAATTTCACCTCCGCCGAACTTTACTGTGGGTACAATGCATTCTGGCAGGAGGTGTCTCCACGCAGACGTCAGTCCCATACCCTGCCATTCGAACGGTAGAGGGTGAACCTTGATTCGTCGCTCCAGAGAACCCGTTTCCACTGATCTACGGTCCACTTTCGACGTGCTTTGCACCACATTAACCGAGCAGCGCGGTTGGACTTTGTGATCAAAGGCTTTTGGGTGGCAGCACGACCATGAAAACCAAGCAGATGTGCTTCCTTACGGATGGTATTCATCGAAACAACACTCCTGAATGCCTGTTGAAACTCCTGGAGTATGTGGGCCATCGATTGGGTGCGGTTCATTCGAATTTCTCTGGACAGAAACCGTCGGTCTAAATCACCCAGTTTCGTGGGTCTGCCGACTCGGGGCACATTCCGACAATCACGGATCACCTTCAACTTCTGAATCACGTAGGCCACTGTCGATTTTTGGTAATTCACCTCACTAATTATGTCCCTTAAGGATCGGCCATTTCTGTGATACCCGACAATTACACCTTTCTCGAAATCAGATAACTCTGCACTTCGTGGAATCTTACATGCGACTAATGTCAATGTATTTTTTTCCCACACGATATTTAACGACGGAGGGCGTGACGTATATACAGGACCGCAGATATCGTCATTTGCATGGGTGTCCAAATACTTATTGGTAGATTGTGCGTGTATATATATATATATATATCTATATATATAGATAGATAGATAGATAGATAGATAGATAGAGTGGCCGTCGAATAGGTATGGCTGGCTTGAGAAGTTTCATTGTGTTTTATTAATTTGTTTTGAATACGTAATGGAATACAGTTGTACTGATCTATAAAATAAGACACATAGGGAGCATTATGTACATGTATCATGAAATGTGAGAAATAATTTTTTTCTAAGAACTCCACTCTACACGTGGAAAAATCTAGAATTCTAAAATAAATTATGCATTTTAAATTTTTTTTTCATCCATAAAAGACTGTAAAAAATATTATTTTAATTGTACTTTTCTCTTCTGCAGAACGACACCTGTTTTAAGAACTGAAATTTTCGAATGCAATTTGGAATGAAATAATAACAGTCATAATTAATATTATTCAATAGAGGGACCAGTAGCATGTACTGTCTCATAGTTTTCTACTAGATGGCGCTACTATACTTAAAAACAATGCAGTCTGATTCACCTGCCAGAAGAATTTGGGAAAACTCTCTAAGCAAGTAATCTATAAAAATAATGTTCAAGTAATATGATGCCTTCTGAAAGCCCAAACACAAATTTTTTAAAAAAAAATTTGAGGGGGAAATTATCATTTATTATGAAATAATAGTGAGGCATAGAAGTAAAAGTCAAAGCATTTCTGTAAAGAAATGGAAAAACCTAAGAACAACAAATTAAATAACTTTTCTTATTAAATAACTGATTATATACATACATACATATATGCATACATACATATACATACACACACACACACACACACACACACACACACACACACACACACACACATATATATATATATATATATATATGTGTGTGTGTGTGTGCGTTTGTTTGTTTATATTTCTATACTGCACATTATAAATGTGGAAGTCACTTACCCTGTTGAAATCCAATTAAATAAATTGGAAGTAATGATGTATTAAACAAAAGTTCCTAGTTCTGCAGCATTCTATACATTTTCTATAGAGAAGAAAGCAATGCTTGCAAACACATGAATTTTCTGTATCTATTTGGCCAGATAAACTCCATGCACAGAATGGCAGAAACCGAAATTAAGAGATTTAAAATACTCTTTAAAAAAAACTGAGCTCTTAATTTGTTACGAGCAGCATTAAGTTCTGTGAACTAACTAGTTTTGTTTGGCAAATACCTAAAGACAACGCTGTTTAAGTTTGTAGTTAAAAAAACTTTCCCAGTTGAATAGTCTATAAAAGTTCACCAAGAAAGTGTTGACGAGAGACTCCGCTCAGGTGCAGGGAGAAAGATTGAACCATTTCGTTCTTCCCTTTTTAACTATAACATCGTAAATATCAGTCATGCCTGTATAAAAACTTCCTTTGCATATATAAATTTAGATAACCTTAAAAAATAAACAATCTCATGGAAGCATTTTGGTGGTGCATTAGGTGGCACGGCGGATTTTCAATTCCCATGTTAAGCTAAGATGAATCATCCTCTTGTTGTTTTTTCTCATCAAAGATTAGCAAATGTAAAAGTTTTAGTTCGGTTTTCTGCACACGAAGGTAGACGTTTAAGTAAAGAGCGCATAGTTTCAATTTTTTTAAGTGGGATCGGGGCAACCTAGTGGGTAGCGCATCGGGATACGGTACTGAGGATAATCGGAATGAATCCCGGTAAGCGCCACTAAATGCTTTCGTGTTGACGTGGATATGGGCACGAGAAATCCGATGGTCGGAACAGTGTTGTTTGTAGGAGTTGGAAGAGGGTGCCTCCCAGGTGTCGCTTCGCTGGGTTGCTAGGTCTAAATTGAGTAGGCACCGGAAATAAAAAATAAATTCGCCGTTCATTACCTCAATCTGAATTTTAAAAACCAATTCCAAACCAATTCAAAGCAGAGTAAGAGAACGCCAGTAAGCCAGGGCAGTAGGCCAGGGCAGGCAAAATGACGCCTAGGGAGTGCCCCTGTTTAAAAGCAAAACAGTAAAAATTGGCATTTCTAACACGGGAAGCAGAAAAAGGGTAGAAACCATGGAGAGAAGAAAACATATGAAACATAGATATTACTCGAAAATACGACAAAAAATTAACACATAATAGCCTTCCAAGCTGCACTAATATAAAGGCCAGAACTGTTATCGTTAACAAAGTTTCTTTTTCAAATGGTGCATCGGGATTTATTTGAAATAACATTACATAGCATTTGGCATGCAAATATAAAAACGTAAATACTGTAAGTTTGAAACATCTCATACGTATTTTAAAAATACAGTGTACTATACTATTTGTATAAAACTCTAAGCGGACGAGCGCTGTCAATATCTCGTTTATAGCATCTCTGAAATCAAGGCTTCTTGATTAGGTCTGCAAAGAAACCGTTTCAAGAAAATAATGATGATAAGGCTGCTTATTGAGCCTGAAAAGTTCTGGAAAGTTAAGCAATAAATTCCTCAGACGCTGTTGCCGAGAGACTCTGCTCACGTGCAGGGAGAATGATTAAATCATTTCTTTCTTCCCATTTTATTGTTTTCATCCTCCGCAATTGTGACGAGAAAACCAAGAGAGTCTCCCTTACATTTTCGGCCCCAAACACTCTTGGAAAACCCATAAGAAAATAAATGCTGCTCACAGAATTCGAAGGGTTTATTTCCGTTCTTTGAATGACCCTTTACTAAAGTACTGCCATTTTTTTAAAAGTAAATTTTGCCTTCAAATATCATCTAGCTTGATTATTGAACAACTTGAAAGGGAGGAAAACATTTATAAAATAAAAAGCTGATAATCACCGAGAGAGCTAAATTTTATTTTCGAACTCGTATGTAACGATTTCTTTAGAATTGCTTTCAATCCAAACAGTGGGCTGTAATTGTAGTTATTAGACGGCAATACCATTGCAAAATTATCAGGAAGGGAATTGAATTTCCTTTAAAAGCCGTGATATATATATATATATATATATATATATATATATATATATATATATATATATATATATATATATATATATGTATGGGTAGATGGCCGTGACGTGTTGTGTGGGTGGGTCGGTGGGCGTGTGCGTGTGGGCGAGTACGTGTAGTATGTATATGAACTTAAATTCTTAAAACTTTTATAAATATAATTAATTTTTATAAATAGACTACTGTCTACTTTGATAATGTGAAATTAAAAATTACGAACAAAATGCGACATCTTTATTATTTAAATATATTTTCAAGATAAATCATCTACCATTATTTCTACATAGTTTTTGATTAATACTATTAAAACTGTTTTTCGTATTATAACTAGCAACTAGGGCCCATCAAGATGGGGTTTTTTTTTTCTCTTGTAAAACAGTCCACGGATTTTCATAGTTTCAGAAGAGTTTCTCTGCATTAAAGGCAAAAAACAACGGAGATGTTTTCCATTTGTACTCACAACATTTTCAGTTCTTTATGACAAGATATAAAACACGCAACGAGTAAACGTTTATGCTAAAACTTCTCGAGTGCCTTTCTTTAACACACCAACTATTTTAAGTACACCCATCTGCCATGGAAAATTAATCTGTCAAAACTTGTTTTTCAGCGATTGTCGTAACTTAGGGTTATAAATCAAATCTCCGAGATGGCCCAAGGCCGATGGGTCGATGTTTTGCTGCTCTTTCTTTCCGCAAATTTTTAGTAGTGATAGTATCATACTTCAGTTAATGTCTGAAGTATGATATTATTTTTCTTTTTTTTAGAACACATCCGAACCACTGTCGTATATTTTCCAAAATGACTTAAGGTCACCCTTTGTTGCAAACCTAAGTAAACATAATTACAAGATAAAAAGAACTTTTTATATACCATGTTTTTAAATTTTCTGTTGAATCATATAAACTTGACAATTCTATGTATTAATAAATACTTTTTAAAATGGTTTTGATGAATTATTCCATCAACTTGAAAGAAAATGAAGTTAATTGGAAGTTAACTTGCGTTTAACTTTTCGTTCCCGTCCCGGCCAATAGATGGCTGCACTAGTCTACATAACAAAATTAACTGAAAATAACTGAAAATGAATTTAATTCTGCTTAAAGATGGCTAAAAGTATCAAATTAATGCATTGTCATCGTGTTCAGAGCTATTGTAAAAGTTTCAAATGTCTAGCTAGTCGGGAAGTTAGTTAAAAATCGATTGCAAGATTTGTACGGGACAAACACACAGACACACAAACACACAAAGAAGAAAGCGAGTTAATAAAAACATGGTGTAACGGCTCCCTGTAGTACAGCTGAACACTGCCCTTCCAAGAACAGTGTCCTCTGGTGGCAAGCCAGAAAGAAACTTCAGTAAAAGCCAAGATGGCGACCCTAATGCATGGTTATGCGTTATTGTCCCATGTTTTTCCTAAAATTTTTGTGTGTACCGTTTGTAACGTACTTTGTTAGTTAATAAATAATTATTACACTATGTGACACTCTTTCTGAACCATTAACACTCCTCACAATTGGCGCCCAACGTTCTAACGTTACTAAATTTTGGGAATGTTCTCTTGGCTATTGCTCATTTTTTTCCAGCGAATTTTAGCATGATATTCGCACCTCCCGGCTCAGGTTTTTTTTTTTTTTTTTTTTTTTGGCTGCTTCTACTCTACCCATTGAAGCGAATGTCTGCACTTATCGTCTCGCTCGTCGCGACAACAGACTGTTTGGTCAGAAATAAGTATCTTTTGTATTTTGTATATGTATTTTGTAGTATATATGTATAATAATCGAAATCGGTGTTCTAAAGGTAGCCCTAGCTTGTATTTGAAACCGATAATAAAGCAATCCTTGCTATATGAGAACCAACAGCGTTCTAACATTAATTCTGACTGTGTAATATAGAATTTTGTTTATTTTATAACATTTTGATTATTGTTGTATTTTCTTGTTAAAACCCATGTTTTCAAGTAATATAGGGCTGGAATTTTTTTTAAAATTTCGTTTTGATTTTGATTTTTGGTTGAATCTATCTTAATGTAAATTCTGTTTTGCTTTCAATACTTAAATTTAAAATTGATTTTGGTTTAGAATTCTTTAAATCTAATTTGGTTTTTTGTTTGAATTCTTTAATTCTAACTTGGTTCTGGTTTTAAAATTAATTTTGGTTTAAATTTTCCTTTTCTTTAAAGTTAAGCTTGATTTGAAATTCTTAAGTGTAAACTTTGTTTTGGATTTAAATTTTGATTTTGATTTTGTTTTAGAAATTGAATTTTGTTTTAATTCTTAATTACAAACTTTTGAATTACATTTTGTTAGGTATTTTGTTTAAAATTCTGATTTTAAAATTCATTTAGAATTTTAGTAGATTCATCGCTATTATTGTTTTGATTTTGTAAGAATTCTATTATTACAGGATTGGCATGGTACTGTGTTCAAAACTTAATTGATTTAATTGTGTAAACCTTTCATTGTTGAATAATTTAAAAGAAAATTTTTAAATTTTAAGAATATTTAGTAAATTTTGATTTTGGTTTGTTTAAAAGAGAAAGTAGGCATATTGTTTTGTATTCACCCCCTATGTTCTGTTTATGTTCTACCGATCTTGTATTACTAATATTTTATTTCAGCTTACACACTTTATACACCAGTTTAATAAGATATTGTTTATAAATGTTACACCCAATTAGGACCTAGTTTTGTCAGGACTCTATACCATAAGAGTTGTCATAGATTTCTCAGTGCCACACTTAGGCACGGTATTTTTTTCGTCGTTGTTAGGACGGTATTTTTTCGTCCACAAAATTTCGTTGAAACTCTCCTTCTCCCCAATCTCCCCCCGCCCCTCAGGCAACAATGGCTTTCCTCGCGCGTGGAAAGAAGGAGGATCTGAGGAACCTAGCTCAAGATTTTGGAGTCGATGTCGCTTCTGACATAACGGTCATCGAATTGAAGAATCTCATCGTCAAATCGGATCAGTATGATGAAGACTTTGCTAAATAAAGATTGATAACTATCATTGAGGAGAGAAAAGCTGAAGAAGCCGAAAGGGAAAGACAAGCAGCCCTTGGCCGTGCTGAAAAGAAAAACGAAAGAGAACACGATCAACGCTTCGAATTAGAAAAGCTGAGACTACAGTTCGAATTAAAAAATTTGATGATACTTGACCAAATGAAGAAACGTGTTCCTCCAGACATTAAAGATCACTTTTTAGATGTATGGTGTGACTGGATCCCCCCTGATGACCTAGTAGAAAAACTGGACACCTACGAAAATTTGCGACCAAGCAAAAAAGAAGTAAAAACACCATTCACTGATGCCAGAAAAAACTTTCAGCCAAATCAAAGGGAACAGCAAATAACAACTTTTACAAGGAAAGGTCTCCCTACACAAAGTTCTAAATTTGGGAATGACCAACACCCTCTGTCCGGGGTCCCCAGTCACAATAGGCGGGATCCCAGGGTCCCCAGTCAAAGTAGGCGGGATCCCAGTTCCAATGACAGATCTCGTGATAAAAACTCTGAAGGACTTTCAGACAGCAGAACCTCTTTGTACTGTTATGGCTGTGGCGCTCCAGGCGTTATAAAGTCCAAATGTCGCACATGCACTCCTGTTGCGGAAAAAGACGATGCAATTGCGTTAAGCCTAAACAATTCGAATTTTTACAGTTTTTCAATGGAAAGTAACCCTACAAGCCTCATTGAAGTTTTCATTTGTAAAGAACGAGCGGCTGTGTGTGCTGATACAGGTGCTACACATTCTATAGCCGGAGAAAAGTTGTACCATCTTCTAAAAAGTAAAGGCATGAAGTTTGAAGATAAAATAATTAATATGACATTAGCCGATGGACATGTTCAAAAAACAGAAATACTTACAACAATAGTAGACATCAGAGTTAAAGGAAAAGTAATCTCAACTGAAGTTATAGTGCTTAAAATGCAAGGAATAACCGTACTCTTCTCGGCATAGACTTTTTGAAAGCTTCAGGGATCGTCCTAGATCTCCAGCAAAAACACTGGTATTTTTCTGAATCTCCCCAGAAACGTTATAGCTTCGTTGAAACGCCACCAAATATCAATGCTCTTCTAGCAGTACACATTGAATCACATCCCTGTAGACTTCGTGAAAATGAAGGTCCGCATCTTTCTTCTTGCCAACGAGACGAAATGAATATTCTTGAAAAATACGAAAAATGCTTCCAGCCAGGGGGAGAGCCAACACCTTTCATTGAACACTGCATAAATACTGGAAACCATCTTCCTGTGGCAGTACCACCTTATCGAATGAATCCTACTAAAAAAGAAATATTGAAGAAAGAAATTGACAAACTCTTGGCTGATGGAATTATCGAATAATGCGAGTCGCCGTTTGCCTCGCTTGTGGTTTTAATACCAAAACCTAATGGAACCGTACGCCTGTTTATAGACTATAGAAAACTGAATGCAATCACAGTTGCAGATTCCTATCCACTTCCTCGGATGGATGACTTGCTACACGAAGCAAAACCTACTGGTTTCATGTCAACCATTGATCTTCGTGCAGGATATCATCAAGTGAAAGTTCATCCTGCTGATCAAGACAAAACAGCTTTTGTATGCCCCTTCGATACTTATTTTTACGAATGCCTTTTGGACTTAGGAATGCCCCTGCAACATTCCAGAGATTGATAGACCGTTTTCATAGTGGTCTTGAAGATATATTAACCCTCACCTATATCGACGATATAGTTGTTTTTTCGGAATCGTTTGAGAAACACATCTCTGATCTTCAAGCTGTTTTCGAAAGACTGTTGTTCTTTAAGCTTCATGTAAACAGAGAAAAGTGTCACTTCGTTTCTTCTCGTGTTAAATATTTGGGATTCTGGATTACGCAACATGGTATCGAAGCTGATCCCGAAAAGGTTTCTTCTATCCAAAGAATACCACCACCCAAAAACGTTAAAGAGGTACAATCCTTCCTTCAAACCTGTTCATGGTTTCGAAGATACATACGGAATTTTGCAGAAATATCACGACCCTTTAGTGATCTAACAAAGAAGAAAGTCCAGTAGACATGGGGATCCGATCAGCAAAATGCATTTGAAACGTTAAAGAAATGCCTCATAACACCTCCCGTGTTGAAACAAGCTGATGGAACAAAACCTTACATCATTCGCACAGATGCCAGCAATTATGCTCTTGGTGCTGTTTTACTTCAAGGAGAGACGTCAGACGAACATGTGATCGAGTACGCTAATCGATTACTTACTCAGGCAGAGAGCAACTATTCTACGACGGAGAGGGAAGCCCTTGCTGTTGTTTGGGCACTGAAGAAATTTCGTGGCTATGTAGAAGGATCAGAAATTACTGTGGCATCCGATCACCAATCTCTTCTCACCTCAAAAAAATGGCTTCTCAGCCTCAAGTCTCCAACCGGAAAACTTGCTCGATGGGCACTCGAAATTCAATCTTTCAACCTGAAAGTATAATACGTCTCTGGGAAAGCAAATGTCCTTGCCGACATGCTCTCAAGTCCAGTTTGCGAAGAAGGAAATTCTCCTTGTGAAGTATTGAACATTGCTGTTGCCGACATGCCTACAAGAAGTGTGAAGGATATGCGAGAATCGCAACTTCAAGATGATAATCTGAAAAAAATCATCGAAAGCTTTGAATCTACTAAAAAAATGAAGAATATGCCAACTGGACCGAACGTGGATTTCTGATGAACAACGGAGTCCTGTACCGATACGTCCCAGACTCGGACGCAGAACAGGCTCAACTAGTGATTCCCGCAGCTGAACGTGAATCCATAATGCAAAAACACCATGATGATCCAATGGCAGGACATTATAGGGAAGAAGGAACATTCCAAAGAATCGTCAAACGTTATTATTGGACTGGTATGAAAAAATACATCTCTGACTATGTTAAGCATTGTCCTTAATGCACTCGTTATAAAGCTTCCAACCAAAAGCCAGCTGGTTTACTCAGACCCCTGTCTATTCACAACGATTTGAGATACTTTCCATAAACCTATTTGGACCATTGCCAAAAACCGATACTGGTAAACAGTGGATTTTCAGTTGAAGATTGTGCTACGCGATGGATTGAGTTATTCCCTCAAGCTTAACCTACGGAATACGAATGTGCAACGACTCTGATCGAAGAAGTCTTCATGCGGCATGATATACCGCGAAGAATTATTAGCGACAATGGACCGCAATTCATTAGCTCGGTTCTTCAACAAGTTTGTTCTACCCTAAACATAAGCCAAAACTTAATCCCAGTTTATTGCCCTCAAACTAATCCTGTAGAACGTAAAAATAGAGACCTAAAAACTCGTCTTGCAATCCTTGTAGGTGATAACCATGACAACTGGCATTCGAAAATACCAGTCATTCGTTTTGCCATGAATACAGCTGTGTGTGACACAACAGGCTAAACACCGGCTTTCCTTCATTATGGTAGAGAACTGCGTACTGTGGACGACGTTGTACATAATTTCAAGGCTGTGGTCGAAAACGACAACTTTGTACCGGAAATCACTTCTTACCTTAAAAAATTTGCAAGTCTCAATCAGGATATAAGACAAAGAATAGAACGAAAACAAGATGAACGCAAAAAACAGTACGACAAAAAGCGAAGACAAGTTTTTTATTCGCCTGGTGACAAAGTTTGGGTCAATTTACATCCTCTTAGTAATGCGCAACACAAGAAGACCTCGAAGTTCATGCCAAAGCGTGACGGTCCGTACCTGGTCCTCAGCAAAAAATCACCTACTTCTTATGTTATCGCAAGCCTTGATAATCCGTCTGAACCGATTGCAACGTATCATACGTCCGCTCTCACACCTTCCAAAGAAATTGACACTTCTCCAGTAGCTCCACTCAGAAAGAGAGGTCGCCCACCAAAGGTCACATTGGACTCGCGCAAACCCCTTGCCCAGAAAATCCAAACGCCTCCTCGGAGAGCAAAGACTGCAAGAACTCCCACGTTTCCCAGTGCTGTCTCCTTGCCGGGACGTCAGCGGAGCCAGAGAGGGAGATTGTAACAGCTCCCTGTAGTACAGCTGAACACTGCCTGCCCAAGAACAGTGCCCTCTGGTGGCAAGCCAGAAAGAAACTTCAGTAAAAGCCAAGATGGCGACTCTAATGCATGGTTATGCATTATTGTCCCATGTTTTTCCTAAAATTTTTGTGTGTACCGTGTGTAACGTACTTTGTTAGTTAATAAATAATTATTACACTATGTGACACTCTTTCTGAACCATTAACACTCCCCACAATGGTAATAAACAACTAAATTCATAAATACATAGAGAGATAAATGGAAACGTCCAAATTTTTCTTGTGCACGTGCCCAAAAGATTAAAAAGAATTTTTCTTCTGGAGCTGACGTGCCAAATAAATTATTAATAGATAAAAAAACAAACTGAGTAATAAACTATTCATTTTAATAAATTTGTGCTGTGTGATTTTTTAAAAATTTCACGTAGCAACAATAGTAAAATATTTCATATATTTAAATAATAAAACACAAAAATCAGTTTTTGATTAATATGACTTTAGCTGATCATCATTGATATTCAGAGATAAACATTTGTAGACCTAGATTCATAATTCTGTTTATTTCTGAAAGTACTTTTTATAAAGCTGATAATAAAGGTTCGTATGCATATGTGGAAAAGGCTTTCGAAACAGCCATCAGCAATTTTCAGCAGTGTATGAAATTTTCAGTTTTGAAATTTGAATCATGCACAGTATAATTTTCGGCATATTTTGTTATTTGTGTGCCATAAACGATCGATTTGTATAATGGAAAGCTTTTACTTCTATACACAACCTGGTTGGAAACCTAAAATTTTATTTCAAGGTTCTCCCAATACAAATTTGTCAAAAATCGACCGTCCGAATACCTGCAAAAAAATTTTTCCCGTATGTGTTTACCTGTTACTCAGAGTTTCTTTGTTAATACTTGGATAATAACAGAAAGAACTCAGTCACTACAGAGTACGCAAAATCTTAAGGCTGCTGTGTACTAACCCTATTGGATTCGCTCACCTCAGCATTAACCTAAATATAGAGAAAATGTGCCGACTATAATTTACAGCTACATAAAGGCTAATAATCCGATAAAAATGATATTTTCAGATAGCCTGAACTTTTCTGCACCTTGCAACAGGATTCAATTTATAAATTGCGTCCACAAAAGGATTTGAAAAGCGTTTAAAACTCATTAGACCAGATTTTTCCCCCGAATAATTAAAATTTTAAAATATTATTTGCATTTTTTTTAAATGAAAAATGCCCCGAAGGTGTAAAATTTCTTTCTCTATTGCGGAGTACAATTTTTTTTAATCTTTCAATCCAAGTTGGCACTCCTGGGACACATTTTCTCCATAGGTTAACATTGAGGTGAGCGAATCCAATTGGATTAGTACACAGCAGCCTTAACGGTAAACATCTTTAAATATGGGTACATCACCAAAGTGCGGTAATAAATCACATTTGATCCTTCTAACCCATTTTCGCCAATTTCTTTTTTTTTTTTGGTCAAATTTTAGGTAATATGTATCATAGAGTATAGTCTATTCAGCATTTTTTCTTTCCTGTGCACTTAGCCCGTCTGCACACGGAGCAACTCAAAAGAAACTGATAACTGACTCAAATCACAAAACAGTCCGTGATGAGTCGCAACCTATGTAATTGAATGGAGCCACGCACACGGAGCAACTGGTTACAAACCCGTCGGACGGGTTTGTAACCAGTTGCTCCGTGTGCGTGGCTCCATTGAATTACATAGGTTGCGACTCATCACGGACTGTTTTGTGATTTGAGTCAGTTATCAGTTTCTTTTGAGTTGCCCCGTGTGCAGACGGCCTTACTCGGATTTATTTTTCCCTCGGAAAAGGCAAACATAGGTACTCAGGATCTGTCTCTCGACGTACATTGAGGAGCACGTAATTTTATAAATTTCAAATTTTTCAAAGTTAATTTTTCTTTTGCAGGCCACTGAATCGCAGGTGTCTTTTGCTACAAAATCGCAAAAACCGCATTTCCCTAGGAATAGCTGGTATTACCGATGGACATGGACAATGGCAGTAGATGTTTTTATTAGTCTGGATCCGTCATTGATTTTCATTCCTTTTTGTCTTCCTTAATCTTATGCAAATAGTACAAACAGCAGAAAAATGAAAATACAAGAAAGGAACATTCCTTTAACCTTTTCCTTACGGGGTGGGATAGCATGTATCCCAAGAATACGGGCCCAAGAATGTATATATATATATATATATATATATATATATATATATATATATATATATATATATATATATATATATACAGTGGAATCTCGATCGATCGTTCTCGGATCAATCGTTTTTCCGTATGTGTCGTTCATTTTATCCAGTCCCAACGATGATATTGCTTTGTTATGTTTCCGCATCTATCGTTTTCCCGCATTTATCGTTCATTTCAATCGGTCCCTTGGAAAACGATAGATCGAGATTCCACTGTATATATATATATATATATATATATATATATATATATATATATATATATATATATATATATACAGTGGAATCTCGATCGATCGTTCTCGGATCAATCGTTTTTCCGTATGTGTCGTTCATTTTATCCAGTCCCAACGATGATATTGCTTTGTTATGTTTCCGCATCTATCGTTTTCCCGCATTTATCGTTCATTTCAATCGGTCCCTTGGAAAACGATAGATCGAGATTCCACTGTATATATATATATATATATATATATATATATATATATATATATATACATTCTTGGGCCCTTATTCTTGGGATACATGCTATCCCACCCCGTAAGGAAAAGGTTAAAACTAATTTATTTTCTTTCTATAACCTGAAAATTGACCAGAAAGTCGTGATTCTTTCCTTAGCGTCAGTCCCGGCATCTTAAGTTTATTTAACTGTATTTTTAATTTTGCGAATGGGAAAATATTTTACAAAACCGGAGCTGAAGCAATGAACATGAGTTTAAAAATAATTTTTTATGCACAGTACAAAAAGATTCACGTACTCTGTTCTTTCCAAATCCCCATAATAATGCTTTCTAGGGTATTCTTGCATAATAATTCCGTCTAAAATGCAGTTTCGGTTCATGTACTGAATCATGGACCAAATTAATGAAAATGTACCTAACTATGCGTCCAGCCCATAAAGTCCCCCCACGTCAGACACGCCTGTGATCGCGGTAACTGAACTAAACCTCATTTAATCTAACATCATGCAACCCAATTTGATGTCACAACAGAGACCCATATTTTCAAACATACCTCCTTACATACGTAAGAATTAATTCGTCACGTCTGACGAATAAAGCTTGGAATGTTTAAAAACGATGTTCATTGTCATTCTTGTTGAATACAAATATTTCATTGACTCATTTGTATTCTGCCTCCAGTTTTTTTTCTTCTTCTGTGTAACTCGTAGCGTAATTTGTAAGCCGATTTATCAGTATGGGCTTATGTAAGGAGATTTAAACAAGGTCGTGTGAAAATAAAAATCGTAAAGAAAATCACAATTTGTTTGGACAGCCTCTTCCCAGACATAATTCGATTCCCTCGCGAAAATGCCTTTGTTTGTTGACATGTGTAACTAAATAAGTTCTTTTTACGTCTCCGTGCGATCGTTTATTAACCTCATTTAGCCTTGGTTATGTGTCACTGTCTGTTGTTTTCGAAACAGAATTCTAGTGTTTGAACCTCTTCAGAGGCGTGCTATCTATTTCGCGACGTATGGGTGCAGAAAAAAAAACTCTCGAGATTACTTGCAGTTTTATGAATAATTATTCATATTTATATCTTCTTAGAAGTCGTCTCTGCAAACGTAATATTTCTTTTGGATATGTTACATCTTTAAGTATTGTGTTTTCAAAACTGAAATTGTTCCGTCATTATGCCAGTCGTATATCAGAGAGAGGAATGACAGAAATTCATTATTAACCACTTATGCCCAACGAGGATAACAAGAACATTTTGAATTTTTCTGTTTGGAGATGCTATAAAAATGTGTGTGGGGGGCAAGGGGGGGGGGGTAAGCGATGAAAGAGTCCTCAATAAATTCGCAATACGATGTATATTTTAAGATTACTTATTGATGTATAAAAAAGAGGAGTTATAGACAAGATAAATCAATATTAACATGGCAATAACGTCATTACAGCAGTCACTAGCAAACACAGTCATAGAGCCTTCTCGCCCACTCTCTAGTTACGGGGGCGTCGTGCCCACTCTTTCGTCACATCCGTCTCAGTCGGTGTCCAGGGATCAACTCCTGCGTAACCCTTCTTTCCGCGGGATGGCACTATAGTTGCCTCGTTTGCTCAGCGCTGTTGCAAGCGTTCCCATATATATATATATATATATATATATATATATATATATATATATATATACAGTGGAATCTAGATCGATCATTTTCGGATCCATCGTTTCTCCGTATGTGTCGTTCATTTCTTCCAGTCCCAGCGATTATATTGCTTTGTTATGTTCTCGCTTCTATCGTTTTTCCGCATTTATCGTTCATTTAAGTCGGTCCCTTGAAAAACGATAGATCGAGATTCCACTGTATATATATATATATATATATATATATATATATATATATATATATATATATATATATATATATATATATATATATATATACAGTGGAATCTAGATCTATCGTTTTCGGATCCATCGTTTTTCCGTATGTGTCGTTCATTTCTTCCAGTCCCAGCGATTATATTGCTTTGTTGTGTTCTCGCTTCTATCGTTTTTCCGCATTTATCGTTCATTTAAGTCGGTCCCTTGAAAAACGATAGATCGAGATTCCACTGTATATATATATATATATATATATATATATATATATATATATATATATATATATATATATATATATAATATATATGCATGTATGTATGTGAAATGTGATGGAGATAAACTTTAACTTTAAACCATGTAGAGGAAATGTTACACAAACATGTTGTAGTCGAAACACCGAGTGACGAGAAGAATACTATTCCGGGAGAGCCAAAACACATCGGGAGGAGAAACCACAAAGAGGAGAGGCATCTATGGATTCACACACAACACTGATGCGATACACATGATTTTTATTATTCCGCATAACGAAGACATTCCGGATTCAGTAGGACATACACAGACAACACTAGCAGCCACCGGAATTTGCCGGGGCAGTCAGAAGACGTTTACATTATGGTATATTATTGGAAGCAGTACGTAGTCAAGGGAGAGAAGGGACAGATGAGCAAGAGAGCAAAGCAAGCAAGGAAGGAAGGGCCGAAAATCTCTTTTCAACGTTTTTATACTAGGTGTTAACTGATTTTGCCGTTAGGCTTAGAAATCTTATAATTGGTTAGGAATGGACATGTGGCGGAACCACATGGGACATAGAGTCAAAGTCTCGTGGTTATGAGTCAAAGGGAACACGCGCTTTGTATGACGAAATGTAGGCGCGTGGTCCCGAGTCATTGTGGTTAATGAGAAATCTTACTGTTCACGCGTGCCCTAAGGGACAAACTAGTTAGTTATTTCGTTTATTCCTAGGTCACAATTTGGAAAAGGGATTGTGCTTTATTGAAAAGAGGATAATAATTTAGGATACGCGTTAAGTAAAAATGATGGGGCGAGACATTTAATAATGGAGGGGTGTTATTATTACATATATATACATAATACATTTCGACATTACAAGCTAATTTTCTAAGATTTGATTTAAATAAATTTAAGTAAAAGAATTAATGCAATATTAAAAGATAAAGAGAACTTCTTGCTTTCAGAATGGATATGATCATTCTCCTCATAAACTTTATTATGGGAAAATCAAAAACAACATAATTAACCTCTTTTTATTTTCCTTTATATTTTGCAAACGTTCTACTGTATAAGTCACATTAAACTAACGAAACTCTGATACTAAACTCGCACAGTAATCTCTGATAAATGTATCAAACTATCTCGTGTTGATTTCCAAATGTTACGGACAGTATAAGTATGTAGAAAACCAAAGAGATAGATGATTGTAAAGCCGAATCTGTTCTTCAGGGGGATAGTCAGTCAGTCAGCCAAACAGGCAACTCCAGATCTTGTTTTTAATCTTGCAGTCTTTTGTTTACAAACCACGTTAGAGTTTATAAGTAATCTTACGTTTGTCTTGATCATACAACTTTCATTTAGCTTCACAACGAAATGCGTATGCATTTAGTTTGTGTAGGAAATGTTTAATTTTCAATAAAAATTGTAATACTAACAACATATTACAAAACAATATTGTTGTATAACTCTAAAAAATCAGTTATTAGGTTTTTAGATTTAGCCTACATTAATAAGTGCCGTTAAATTATAGTTTTCACTATTAAAGTACACAAAATTTATAAATCTGGACATTTTCAGTTTTCCGTAAGCGACATAAAAATTTATATGTCAGCCCTTATCATTTAGGAAAGAACAAAACAAAGTTTTGTTATAATAGTTAGAAATAAGTTAGGTTTCAAAACTTTTGTTATTTGTTCTCTAAAAATACTTAAGATCTAATTCAATGACGGATAGATCTGAACAGTTAAATAATATCAATAAAACCTAAGAGATTAAAAAAAATTATTCATACCAAATAATTTTTTATCTTATTCGATATGTAGGGTATACAAATTTTGAAAATCCGTTTACCACCGTACAAACTTGAGTAACAGGAGTCACTTGCGAACACAAACCGATTTATCTCGGGGATTAAATTGAATTTGGTGATTAAATTGGAAAGCTAGAAATTTGGGATTTTAATGATTAATTAGGTTAATAACACCTTCCTCACGGTACATTAAAATTGCTGTTCAATCTTAATCTAAACCCAAGAACTCTTTAATCTATTCAAAGAGTCTTTGAAAATGCCAAAGTTCATTTCAAAGAACATACAGGTGAAAATAAGTCAAGACCTACGAATGTAAATCTCTAGTTTAATTAATGAAAGCTTAATGAGTTATTTAACTGTACAAAACGCAGCATTTTATTTACATCCTTGCAAAAATATGGTCAAATCTTTCGTAGCGATTTTTTTTACTAAAACTTTTAATGCTGTAGCTTTCAAAGAAATACATGTCGTTCAATCAGCAACTAGAAAAAGGGTCCTCGAGAGCCATTGTCGTATTGAGAAAGATTTTTAAGCTCATAGGTCATACGACGGGCCTTTTGTATTGTGATTCAGTCAGGACCCTTACGGCAAATGGGACAGAGGCATTATCCCTTTATCGTCGTCTCATTTCATCTCATAACATTTCTCAACAAGATCTCATAACACCTTTTCTTTTGTTACTGACCAATATGAGTAAATAGGTACCAAAGAAAATTTGAGCTTCGGAAGGAGGGTCGTCTTACAGTGGATCCCTAGTCACTGTGGGATATTTGGCAATGAGATGGCGCATGATTTGGCCAAATCTGCATCATACTCAAATAAGTCAATTGTGCCCATTCCTCTTCGTAATGTCAAACGGCTTTTAAAAAAGAATATTTTAGCTAGTAGAAAGTCTAACTGTGTTTATTCCATTGCAAGAAATGTTCCTCTGAAGTAGTTATTTCCCTTGATCGCCCGAGAGCTATTGGCATTGCCTGTTTTAGAACAGTAACGGGACACGGTTATCTACAGTCCCATTAACATTTTATTAGAGTGTCTGACTCCTCAACTTGTCCGCTTTGTGGACACATGGATATGACAAGTGACTACCTTGTGGTTTGCCCCGAACTTGGTTGCCTGAGTTTAGATCTTCATTCCTCTATGAAAGAGCATCTCTACCGTGCTTGACTGCAAGACAGCGCGTGCTCTACGGAGAAGCAGTGGGAGTCGGATATTTTTTTTAAAATGATGTTGTAAACTGGTGTAATATCCTATCACATCTGTCCGGAAATCAGTTGGTTTCGAGTTCGCCTGCGTCTGAAAAGTATGAGTGAATAGTTAAGAGGAAAAATTGTACGATCCCAGTGGGGAGAACCTTATGTTGCCATGACAAGGGGGAATTTAATAATGACTGTGGGGTCAGTTATTTTATTAATATAACTTTATATCTTAGTGGACTGTATAAGAATCAATTAACAAAAATATTTAATGTTCTTGTTTAAGTGCAATTAATCAGTCTTCTTACTTCTTTTAATAAAGGTGTTGGATTTTGATTTTCTATTTTTGCATTTTATTTGTAGAAGTTTAAGTAAATCTTTTAATTGTCACTAGATGGCGATACTGCTGCAGATTTGCCATCGCTAATCTACCTTCCCGTGATGTTTTTCAGTTGCATGTAGTCTTGGAGGAGTGTCGTGTCTTTTTGCTCGCCGTTCTATGTTTTGTATTGGTGTACTGCGAGAGCACATTTCATGCCAATTTCTGTTTGAATACTTCTTCAAGTTTCAAGTTTAGAAATGCCGACATTCATCCGCGTGAGTATCCAAACATTGCCTTGTAGTAAGCTAAGTTTCACCTTTCAATAAAGTCAGTTCTTCAACCTGCTTGTCATCATTTGAAAGTTTTCAACCTGTTGAACATTGAATTCTTAGTGTCCAGAATACAGTCATGGGAAAAACTCAGCGACCTTATGATCTGTCTTAGAATCTTTTATCCCATATTTGCTGTGTGGTTCAGTTAGTTTCTACTAGTAAGAGTTATGTTTAACGTTAAGTGAGCTGAATCACACAAAAGGTAATACTGGAATGGCTTACCTTAAACATCATCTGAATAATACTTGAATAATAAGTCAACACTAAAAAATTTAGTTCCATGCATGTAGCCTTAAAATGCAATCGACTTCATTTTAACACATAGCTGTTGAATTCCTGACTCACTGAATAGCCCTTCGGAATTAGGTTTTACAAAATGAATAATTGACTTCAAAATGTCAACAGCTTGAACAACAATCTGCACAGAATCTTTAACAAAAAAAGAATAAACGAAATCGTATCCAACATAGAGATTTTTGAATTCTTACATGGCATTGCTTAGAATAGAATATACACCACAACAGATTAAATATTTCTTAGCCATTTTCTTGCCATTACTCAAAATCGAATGTGCAACATCAGAATAAAAAACATTTTAGCTTGCAGTAAAAAAAAGGGTACATAGTGATGCCCTCTACTGACCAGAAACACAATTAGAATACAAATTACAAACAATATGATGAATAAAATGAAACAATTATTATAATGAATTATTTAAAAATTAAAATTAAAATAGTAAGTCTTTTATGAAGACTTAACAATGATAATAGCAAAAGGTTATTACAATTTTCAAGGAAGGGGCTTGAAATTTATTTATTATCTGCGTTCTTAATTTTTTAATAACTTTTTTAGCGTAATCATAATTATAGGTTTGAATCGTCAGTCTACTTATCGGTTATGCATTGCTGAAGAACTCATAACAAGAGCAAAACTCAGGTTCAAAGCTGATGGGTACGCTGGAGGTGCATATATTTGAATTAGTGGCTCCTCCCACGAGGGTGTGTGCCATGTATTTTTGTTCTATCTTCAAGGACTCTGAATTCTGTATTCGCAGTTCATGCTAGAGGATGATCCCTTCCGTTGTGGGCTGGATGACTGCACTTTGTCTGATACCAGTAAAATTTTTTAGGAATTCCGCATCTGGTATTTTTTCCTTCCAGCGTTATTTGTCGGTTAAGCCATGCTTAGAAACTCATAGGAAGGGCGATACGTATATCCTTGGTTGTTCGAACCTCCACTTCCGTGGAGGAGTTAATGAAGGGAAGATGGATGAATATTTTTTTTCATCAGAAACTACCTGTAGATGAATAATTTCCATGGTGTCACTCCATGGTTTGTGGCGTATAGCAGTAATGACGTCATCAAGATGGCCGAGATGAGATTATGTGAAGAAACTGTTTCGGAAAGAGAACATCTTATTGACGGACTGATGAACTTTTATCCATTTGACATCTGGTGCTTAGATAGTAAATTCCATGCTGGGGAGATTCCATGTAACATAAGATGTCGAAATCAGCTTTTGAAGCTCGGCTATGTTGCTCAGTTGCTTTTATTGAGGCATTTACAACGAAAATATTAGGCAGGCGTCATAAATGACTATCATAGGTACAGTGGTAAGTAAGTCGTCGGTTGCTTAGTTGTTTATCACTTCATCTTTTGGCAAATATTGGAAGACCCGGGCTTGAAATTGCCTTAGCGGGTAAGTTCAGCTATACGTAATGAAGTACAAACTAATAGTACTACAGAATTGCAGTAAATTCAAGCGCTAAGCAACTGTCTTGACAACAAGGAACGGTAGTACTGAAAGAAAAATAAAGTCAGTACATCAATTTTAAGTATCCATTTAATCATTTGTATTCATTGACAACAAGACGGTATTCCAAAGTTTTAACTATCTGAGGGTTCAAAAAAGACGTTAGAAACACAAGCTAGAATAAAGAGCAAATTAATTCCAATGAAGTCAATGAAAAAAATAATAATACCTCGTGGGTCATAACGTCAATTTTCTAGCTTCCTCCCCCCCCCCCTCATACTCTCGGCGCCAGGCTGCCTTTCGACATCCGTGATATTGACTCAACTATTTTAAATGCCACCATACATTTTTAGAAAAATTTCGAATCCAGCACGAGAACCATGTTGGGTGTTGCCAGTGAAAATTCCCTGCGTGGGAACAAGTGCTCTCGGCCTAATCGGGACCTTCTTAAAATTCGGGGCACAGAATCTCCCTACAACGAAAAAAAAAGGAAAAGAGCTACGAAAAGAAGAATAAAAAAAAATCCCTTTTCCCATCCATGGACTTGAATCCATGAAACGCAGTAAGTAACCTTTGCTCCTGAAAACCCCGTGGAAAAGTAGAGTACCCGGAGCGCATACCAATGCGCCCCTCCAGAGGGCGTGTCTTCGAACGGTAGGAAGGGGAGGGGAGGGCGGCGGCGAAGTTCTATGGTGATTGCGTGACGCGCGAGGTGTTTTTGTTTTCTTTTTCACGGCGAGCGTGCGGCCGCATGCCGATGAGGGGGCTTTAGGGAGAGATAGACGTTGCGGGGTTTCTAATTGTGGACTTTTTGAGGACTTTTCGTCGGCCAGGATCGTGACCGGAATAAAGCGCCGGAATGGTTTGAGGCTGGGCGCAGAACGAGTTTCGATTTTGGAAGTGCTGCCGTAACTCCGAGTCGGTTATGACCGAGTTATTTAATTAGGAGGGATTTTTAGCGGCGCAGGGAATTTTTAAAGAGCCAGTTTTCGGGCTTTATCGCGGAATCAAGGGTCGTATGAGCCACGCACGGCATTCGGTTGAAAAAGTCGGCTTGTGACGTCGTGCATTAGCTTTAGGATTAAAAGGAAGATGATGATGTTTTACAAATGTATATAATGTGGTACCCTTATATGCAAATCAACTATACGGATTTGTTTATCTTTCTAAACTTTATACACACACACACACACACACACACACACACACACATATATATATATATATATATATACATATATCTTAGGGATGGGACATTGATATCGATATTATCGGAATATCGATATTTTCCCTTCGATATTAGATATTATAATATGGATGTTTGATTTCTGATAATATCGGAATATCGATATTATATTCCCGATATCATCGATTACGCATTTTCAAACGAATTTATTTGAAATAATTATAATTCATAACAATTTGGGTTGAAAAGTCTCAAAACCAAAGGGAGAAAATAAATGAAGGATTCAAGAAAATTATATAGAAATATTGTAAAATTAATCAATAAGGGTCTATATGCAACTGTTGAAACAAATGGATTTTAAAAAAAAAGCTATAAAACATTGTTAAATAAAAGTTAAAGGCCAATTCCACCATGAAGTTTTTTCCTAATAGGAAGAAAACTTCGTGATTCTTTCTTTCTCTAAATAGAAACTTTTCAATTTTATAAAATATTGTTTGCTGAAATGTTATTTCATTATTAAAAAAATTACGATAATTTTTTATAGTACTATTACCATATATATATATATATATGTATACTAGCTGAAAACCCGTACTTCGCTACGGAGTACATTCCAATTAAATAGAACGGTCAATGTATGCAATTCATGCCAAATATATGCATATATATATATAGATAGATATATATATATTATATGATAAATACGACGATCAATGTATACAATTGATGTAATATATATATATATATATATATATATATATATATATATATATATATATATATATATATATATATATTTATAAGGAAATCGTAAAGGATAATTTTATAGACAAAATAATGTAGAAGAAAATATTCAAATTAAATCTAATATAAAGAATACTAAAGAATATAGTACAGTTAATATAGTACAGTTTGTAGAACATTTCTTTTACTGTATTTTAATATTTTTTTGGATAATGTCCAATCGTCTGCCGCATTAGCAAGGAAAATTTTTTTTTTTGTTTATTTAGTTGTTATGCATGTGACGATAAATTTATTTAAAGTACCAGAAAAAGAAATCACGTGATCAGTATTTAATAAATTAAATTCTGAAAATTAATCTTTAAAAATTCACCAAAAATCAGGAAATGGAGGTAAAGATTCGAAAAAAATTTAATTTTAAAGGAATTTTTATGATCTTTCTCGTGATATAAATTTTATAACCCTCAAAGTATCATTTTAAATGCAAACGTAAAAAAGTTAAAAAAAACAGCTTAAAAATTTAATTTTAAAAAATCTAAGAAGAATTTTTGATAAGTCTTTCTTAGTGCACCCCTACACTATAAGAAGAATCGCCATGCAAAATTTCAGCCCTTTAGGTCCAGCGGTTTGGTCTGTGCGTTGTATGTCAGTCAGTGAATGAGTCAGTTACGGAACTGTTTTATATATATATAGATTATTTTACTATATAATCATTCCACCGAGTTCGATTGACTGCATATTGAAAGGAAAATGTGTTATTGATACTTTGAAATATCGATATTTTTGTGGAGATATATTATTTATATCGATATTGATAGCCGATATTATTATCGGTATTCATATCGATATTTTGCTTTCAATATCCCATCCTTAATGTATGTTTGTGTCTGTGTGTGTGCGCGCGCGCGTGCGTGTGCGTGTTAGTTATTGTTACTTATTCCTCCAGGTCCACATAAATTAGACCATGATTCCATGGAACTTTAGCCTCTCGATATCAACAGTAACATGTCTTTTGCTAATGCTCTCTCTGGACGCAACAATGCAGGCCAATAGATGACATGGAGAGGATCGCTTTACATTGCGATTTGGATAAGTGGGAAAACACTTCAGACCTTGAGAATAAATGAGTGATTTTATGAGCCAATCTTAACAGAGCAGTTTGAGAAATCCTGTCTCCATCGAAATGAAAAGCTGATCAAACCACGAGCCGGGGGAGTTTTTCAATAGTTATTAATCTGAAATTTTTTTTCTTTAAGGAGTAAATTCTTCTTCCTTGAGTCCAAACACCAGCAGAAATAACGGGACCTACACAGCCCTCGTTGCCGAGACTTCCGCAGTGTCATTGTAAATTAGATCAACATGACGCTGAAACCACTGGATATGGATACTGCTGTGGAAGAACAAATCTTTGAGATTTTTAAAAATTTCTAAATCAATCGAGTCTCTGATGTTCCTCCAACTATTCAAATATTGAATGAAGCTAAGACTATCCAATAAAAGCCAAATGTCCCTTCCAATACTCAGAAAATCAATATGCTTTAGTGCCTTATTTATTGCAAAAATTTCTGAACAAAAGCCCGGATTTCGCATCTTGATACTAGCCTCAGTATTGTTAATGTTGATAAAAATATAACTGCCAGTGAACCTTTCTCATTCCTGCTATCGTCTATGTAGATCTACATAGCATCGACAGGAACTTTGATTAAGATATCCTACACAAATATTCAGGATAGTCGGATATTTTCTTGGCATTGGCTAACAGGTTGGTATGGAGATATACCCTGAGTAATACACCTATAGGAAGTTCATTAAATTTTAAAAGAGTTACATTCTCTTCCACATTAAGAGGATTATCCTTCTAGAGTCTCTGCTTATTATGTCAGCTTAACATGTATTTTCGGTGCGGTGCCATGTTCTATAACTGGAAAGTTAGCTGTAGTTTTTTTGGCAGCATTTGTATTCTTCTCAAACTCAGAGGTTGGAGATCAACTTTATAAAGGATTATTTCACTCGGGCAGCTGTTGCGGAGACCTGTAATTATATGTGCTGCAATTAAATGAACTCTTTCCAGTTTCTGAAGGTTAGAGGGAGAAGCAGAATGGTACATCTGATATCCGTATATATAGAGAAAAACTACTCTATGGCGGCCAGTCATGGTTCCGAAAAAAAATGGCCGTTTTAAGAGGTGGCCGACTATAGAAGTTTCCGTGTGTGTGTGTGTGTGTGAGTGAGTGAGTGAATCAGTCAGTCAGTCAGTAAGCAAGCAAAGGGTGTTAAGTCCAAAATGGGCTAAAATGAGTTATCAAACCAGACATGTTTGAAAAATCAAGGGCTACTGCAGGGCATAGAAAGCCAAGTACAGTTCCACCCCAAATATTTTTATTCATCAGTGAAAATTTGGGATATATGAAACAAAACACAAGAAATGTTAGTTTTCAATCCCATTTTTCTCAAAACTACGATTTTGGAGTTGACACCCTTTACACACACACACACACACACACACACACACACACACACACACATATATATATATATATATATATATATATACACTTCTCAAAACAATTAAGGGAGCACATGGTTTAACAAAATTACGCAAATACTTCACCGATAAGTAACATAAAATAAATCATCCATAATTTATTTTATGTTACTCGAAACAGAAGAAGAAAACTTCATATGCAAATCAAAGTTCATGACGTCAAAAACCAGAAAAAGAACATAAGGGCGGAAATCGGGATGTTGCAGAAACGTCTGTTTCACTGCCTTAACTGTGAAATTCGATTGCTCAGTTATTCTTTTTGAGGAAAGGTGACTTGAAAATGTCTCAACAACGTGATTTACCGGAATCTATGGCAAGGCGTATTATTCGCAGACTTGAATCTGCGCAAACACAACGTAGTGTCGCGGACGCTGTTGGAGTCACCAGAAGTGTTGTTGCAAGGCTGTGGAATCGATTCCAAGAAACAGGGAATGTTAGAAGTCGACCAGGGTTAGGTCGGCCACGTGCTACTACAGCAACTGATGACCGGTATATACTGCTAACAGCTCGTCGAAACAGAACAGACAATGCTACTCAGCTGCAAAGACAGTTGCTCTTGGCAACAGGACGAAGGGTGTCCAGCTAAACAGTACGTAATAGGCTTCATCAAGGAGGTCTCTATGCACGTAGGCCAATGGTCTGCATTCCGTTGACCTCACGCCACCGTGCGGCCCGAAGAAGATGGGGTGCTGAACATCGAGATTGGGAGCAACATGATTGGAGCCAAGTGCTGTTTACAGACGAGTCCCGATTCAGTCTGGAGTGTGACACCCGACGTGTTTTGATATGGAAAGGGGCACTCGAAATAACCCCACATTCGTTCTTGAAAGGTCACAATACAGACGAGCTGGTTTTATGGTATGGGGTGGAATCAGCATAGGTGGACGTACGGACCTGCATATCATTCGGAATGGTACTTTGACGGCCCGAAGGTATACAGACGAAATACTGAGACCTCATGTCATACCTTACGCTGCAGCCATTGGAGATTCCTTTGTTTTCCAGCATGATAATGCCAGACCGCATACAGCTCGTCTTGTGGAGAACATGCTTGAAGCTAAAAAAATACAAAGTAAGGAATGGCCAGCGTGATCTCCTGACCTGAATCCAATCGATCATGTTTGGGATATGCTCGGACGGAGCATTGAGGCGAGACCAAAGCCTCCTTTTACTCTCCGAGACTTGGAGATTGTACTTCTTGAGGAGTGGAACAGTATTCCCCAAAGTCTTATCGATAACATCATCGCATCCATGGAAAACAGGTGTGCAGCAGTTTTAGCTGTTCGAGGAGACCACACGCCATATTAAAAATCTTGCTTCATTTCTAAACAATACTTTTTTTATCGTTTATATGTAACCAAATTGTTGCCCTAAAATCACCTTTTCATATTTTTTCCATAGTTTTAAAGAATTAAAGCTTAATTACAAATTTTTTACGTCTTTTTTTTCTGTATTGCGCATTGATACGCGTGTACTATCCATTTTATGCCAATACGTGGCTGTCTCGCACGGTTTTCTTAACTTCTTTGCTTGCTCCCCTAATTTTTTTTTAACAGTGTATATATATATATACAAAAGTATGCATTTCCTAAAGTGCGAATGATAAAATATACTAGCAGAAAATAAGTATAACCCATTTTCCTTAGCCCAATATGGGGACTTGAGACCTGCGATGTCAACTGCCACCCTACTTTGTACTTTTTACACTGTAGGTTGAATGTGTGTAATTTTTACGTCTAAAGTATCATTTAGGCTTTAATAATACTTTAGACGTACCGAACAACGTGTAATCATGAACGCCCGTCGAGCTACAGCTACTGTTTCTTGTAGTTCGATATAATTAGGATTGAATGTACAGACCGAACAAATTCAATTGCATTTTCTAAAAATATTATGTGTGTCAGTAGAAAATATACCGTGTTACACACATAAAGGTAATCATAGATATACACTGCAACATGTAAAAATAATCACTCAGTATGATTTTCGAAGCCGTGAAGGTTCTTCCTCAGGTGACGTGTATCAAAAGAACCATAGTGCGGCTATTGTTCACATAGAATCAGTCAGCTTCAGCGTTACTCGTTATTGACGTATTTTAAAGCAATCGCAGGCCTTAACAATTTCGCGGCTAATCGTTTGGAGATTTGAAATTGGTTAAATATATTTCAATACGAGTAACGCTGACACTGAAGGATTCTATAGTACACAAGCACGTTGCCATTTCTACAAAAAAGGTCAAAAGTAAGAGTTAAGTTGTCTGACGGGGAATGATAAAAGGATGAAAGAGAGAAAAACGTGGGGAAAAATCAAGAAACATTGAAGAACCTTAAGGGAATTGAAGAACCTTAGGGAAAAAATTACCGAAGGAATGGATAAATATGAATTATAATATTAATTAATATAAAAATATATAACGATAAAATAAGTATAATAATAATAATAATAATAGAGATATAAAAAAAATACAATAAATAATAATAATAATAGTAATAATATAACTAATGCAATTAACATTAATAATAATAATAATAATAATAAAGAAATTACAAATGATAATAGTTATTAAAAAATATAATACAATAAATATTTATAAGTAATAGTAATTTCAAAAAAAATCTGTATGGATATCAATTATTTCGAGTCTACAAAAGTATGAGGAGTTGAAATATTTCTTAAAGCAATGAAAAATATTGATTTTACACTTAGAGAAACGTGAATTTTCGTAGATCTATTTATGGTATACATAAGAATAAGACACAAAAAATTCAATATATACATAAAAAAATTGTGGAATTATGTAAGTTTGATAGCATTACCCTATTTCGGGATTCTTGGTTCTCCCAACATTCAAACCCCGTGAATCCTTGGACACTGACATTAAAACTTAATTACTTATCTTAAAAACCAATTTTCTGTTCTGCAGCTTTTGAGTTTGCTTCCTTCACTAATGGTGCGTTGGATTTCTCAAGTGGTAGGTGGTATGCATCTATCTCTTCAATTTTGCTGCCCTCGGATAACTTGATTTAATGGTTTAAAGTGCGTCTCACCGTCTCGTTTGTCGTCGTTTTCGCCCACAAATAATTCGTCATAGAACCGGAGCCTGTGAGATCACGCTGACCGCAGTTTCTTCTTATAACAGGAGACGGTCTGGATCCTCTTCTAGAGTTTACAACCCGTCTCGACCTCCAATACAAGGTTTTGTTTACCTGCAAGACATGATCAGTTACCGTTTAGCCCGTCTGCACACGGAGCAACTCAAAAGAAACTGATAACTGACTCAAATCACAAACCATTCCGTGATGAGTCGCAACCTATGTAATTGAATGGAGCCACGCACACGGCGCAACTGGTTACAAACCCGTCGGACGGGTTTGTAACCAGTCA
Source organism: Dolomedes plantarius (assembly GCA_907164885.2). NCBI lineage: Eukaryota > Metazoa > Arthropoda > Arachnida > Araneae > Dolomedidae > Dolomedes > Dolomedes plantarius. Next base: position 11,809,306 of record OU015492.1, read on the forward strand.
TTCAATTACATAGGTTGCGACTCATCACGGACTGGTTTGTGATTTGAGTCAGTTATCAGTTTCTTTTGAGTTGCTCCGCGTGCAGACGGCCTTAGTGGAAGATACCGTCTTTTTTTCCTTCTGATTGTTAGGAATTTCCGGATTAGCAGAATCCAGTTGAACGAGATTTAATTGCACAATGGGCAGTTGTATTACTTTAAAAAGTAATTTTCAGTCATGGTATTTATTTTTCTCTTTCAATAGTATCAATACCTATTCCTTTTTTTATTCAGTTTTGTTACAGCATTAAGAGGACCATAACACTAAGGCAATGCAATCCTCTTTCACTGTATTCCTCCCACTACTGAACCATGTGAAAATAATTTTATAATAATGATAACGTATTTTCTGATTGAGTTATAGGATTTCCTGTTTTCTTCTTAATTCTCTTATCCCATTTTTTTCCCGTTGAATAAGTTTTTGGTTCTACAGCGATAATCTTTAATATATTTGTGAAAGTTTTAATTCATTTAGCATTACTGGATGCACGTACGAAGTTAAAATCAACCAACCACCAACCAACTCTATCTTTTTTCATTACATTTCTCTCCATTTTTTTCAACCTCACATAGGAACCAAGCGAAAAATTATTTTAATATAATGATAACATATTTTCTGATTGAGTTATCGTGAATCGATCTGATATTTTCATTTTCAGTTTTTTTTTATTGAACAAATTTTCTGAGGTAATGGCAAGAAATTTTCATACCCAGTTTTAATTCATTTTACACAAACGTAGGCCTTAAGGCTGTGTACTAACCCTATTGGATTCCTTGACCTCAATGTTAACCTATGGAGAAAATTTGTCCAAGGATGGACGACTTGGATTGAAAGATTTCTTTTTAAAAATTGTACTCCGTAATAGAGAAAGAAATTTTACACCTTGGGGCATTTTTCGTTTTAAAAAAAATGCAAATAATATTTTAAAATTTAATGAATTAGGGTTAATATCTGATATAATGTGTTTTAAAACTCCTCCATTCCTCTGGTGGACGCAATTTATAAAATGAATCCTGTTGCAAGGTGCAGAAAAGTTCAGGCTACTTGGAAATACCATTTTTATTAGATTATCAGCATTTATGCAGCTGTCAATAGTAGACACATTTTCTCCATAGGTTAACACTGAGGTGAACGAATCCAATAGGGTTAGTACACAGCATCCTTAAGTTGCAAATCAAAAATTTTTTTTAATCTCCAAAAGGGAGCAGGTACCTTAAAAAGAGAAATTCTGCGAGGCAAAGAAAAAATTACTACCGCCAGAACTTTTGATTTCTTTTTTTCCGGCCGATGCGAAATAAACTTGAAATCTTTCATGGAAATATCTGTGATTTATTCCGGATTCTTTCATATGGGGATAGCCTTTGTTCAAAACGTGCGTGACTAAGCTGCCATTATGTGCTTTTATTCGCAGCACGTTTCACCGCAATCGTTTTCTATCTCCGAAGCAATAGACACCGAACCTCTATAAATATATATCCTCTGTCCTCCAACAGCACCCAATCCTAGCGAGCACGTACATCATCCTCTCGCGCAGCTGTTCGAAACATAAAAAAAAAGAAGAAGAAAAAAAAGGCTAAAGCCCCTGCATCACAGATGTTGCCCCTCCCCCCAACCTTCTCCCCGCTTTCACTGCAGAACTGACCACTGAAGGGTTGGAAAACATGTGAAGTGGATTGCAGAAAATTACATACTTTAGGGCATTAATGGGCAGCTACCACTTACGTTAAGCACGCAGAGATAATGTCTGCCGTAATGTAATGAAAGTCCAATCCACGCAATCGGACGATATCGGTAATGAACTGCATAGTTGGATTATATTGCATCAAGACCAAAATCACCCGTAACAGACAAATCATAAACTGCATAAAATCCATAATGGCGATGAAATAGGTCGTCCATGAAACTGGTAATCTTGGAATACAATAATACAATCTCTCTCTCTCTCTCTCTCTCTCTCTCTCTCTCTCTGTGTGTTTGTTTGTGTTTGTGTTTGTTTCTCATGCACCTTTTTCCCACTACCTGAAGAAAATTTGCCCAACATTTTTAATATATCTGTGCGCATGAAATAAAGTTCTTCGCACCAGTTTAACCAGCTGAAAATAAGGTATCGCAAATTCTCCATTCCATTTGAACGGTGTGGTTGTTTGATCTGATCATCGATACTGATTCAGTCTCTTTTCAGGCGTTTCAATTAACAGAGTGTACTATTACGCAATCATTTACCGAATACTTTTCCACGCTTAAGTTTTTAATGTAATAAAACATAAAACACAACCAGGAAAAACCTTTATCATAAGTGATGACAAATGTGGAATTTTCCACCTGTGGCGTCATGTCGACACTTCAAAAATTGGAGCACTTTGGATTTTTCTGCAAGGAATTCTCTCCGTCTGTTCTCTTTGTAGATGGTTCCCTTTTCAGATGCAGAATTTCACACCGTCCAATTAATACATTCTGACTACAGTTGAACCTCGTTATAACGAACTTCAAGGGACCAAAGGTTTTGTTCGCTATATCCGAACCGTTAAGAAAAATATTAGAGTTCATAAAATGTAAAACTCATAAGTTGCTATGTGTATTCAAATAATGATGTATTAAAAAATGATGAAATCTATAAAAAATGAACATTAATGAATTAAATTGAGTAAAATCGATTACATTAAATTGACACAAAACTAATTAAATTACGTACAATAGGAAAATGGCGGGACCAAAATTTTCGTTCGTTATATCTATGAGTTCGTTATATACCGGGTTAGCTGTAACGGGGTTCGAGTGTAATATATTCGAGCTGCTATGAAAATCACTTATTGACCTTGAAAAACACAGATGATTAAAGACTAAAAACTGATGACTAGAGTTAGATGTCTGCAAAACTGTGGCAAAATGTATTTCCGGGCGCGAGAATGCACTTGCTTTCTGATCACAATAATCGAAATCTAAAAGCTACACCTCTAGATACGCTACATATAATATCAATCTTCTGACTTACTTATGGAGATATACTGCAAGTTCCTAGTTTTAACGCTTCAAGCGCTTTTGATAGACTGTCCTCACATTTTTAATGCTTCTTGGGGAAAGGACAATACACACCTTTAGACAAACAAAAGAAAAGACGCACCAAGAAGGGGTAATGCAAATTGGACACAAATTGATATGGATACTGGTTTCGACAGAAAATGTAAAATTTTAAAGTTTGGCGGCCAATAAATGAACATGAGACGCATTTCAGCAAGATAATGCCCGCCCGCACACGGCGAGAGTTTCTACTGCTTATCTTCGTGCTTGTCCAACGCTACCTTGGCCAGCAAGGTCGCCGGATCTCTCCCCCATTGAATACGTTTGGAGCATTATCGTCAGGGCCCTATAACCAGCTCGGGATTTTGACGATCTAACGTGCTAATTGGACAGAATTTAGCACGATATTCCGCAGGAGGACATCCGCCACCTCTATCAATCAATGCCAAGCCAAATAACTGCTTGCATAAGGGACAGAGGTGGACCAACGCGTTATTGACTTTTTCATTTCTTTCTCTTGAGTAAATCATCCAATTTTTCTCAAATTGTAATCATTTGTTTCTCTATACATGTACATATATATATATATATATATATATATATATATATATATATATATATATATATATATATATATATATATATATATATACACAAGAAAAATTCCAAGCCGTCCACCCAACTGAACGGCTATATTTTGTTCAGAACGGACTAAATGCCCACCATACAGCCAATGTTCTTTTACTCCCTTTTCCATGGTAACCACTCAAAAATGTAACTTTTTATCTTCACTGTTTATACACACACACACACACACACACACACACACCATATATATATATATCTATATATATATATATATATATATATATATATATATATATATATATATATATATATATATATATATATATATATATATATATATATATATATATATATATATATATATATATATATATATATACGTGTGTGTATATATACAGAGAGAGAATTGTATAAAATCGTCATACGGCCATGATAAATCGGCCGCTGAGGATAAGAAGAGAATAAGCATTCCAGTGACAGCATTTATATGAAACAAAATTGCATTTCTTTTTGCCAGTCAAACATAAGAAAAAATGAATCAGAAAAGTGTATATGAAAATGTCTGCGGTTGGTAAATAAGTTTAGCCCGTTCTTCATGCATTATTCGCAGTACTTACTCTAATGAGTTCTTTCGGCAGTCCTTTGACATTTCTTCGAATGGCCAGAGGCCTGAAGAATTCGAGTGAGGGGGAAATGAGAAAAAATAACATTTCTCGGAGCATTGCTATAAAATATGTTGTCACCAAAATCCAGCATTCCATAAACATGAATAATGTGCGCATCAACACAGATAAAAAAAAATAATTTCTTGGGCCAATAAAACTGACAAGCGGAAATGGAAAAAATGGCAGCCGGCCAAAGAAGACATTTAGCTCACACCTTCAAAACTGCCTCAGAAACAATTTGCGAAGACATTGTTTCATTTTTAACTGGTCCATCGCCAAAAACTATTATTTCCGCGAATAACATAGAACTGATGAGGGAAATGATTTCAAACGAGTATGAATTCTCCTTTTTCCTGGAGAACTAAGTTAAGAATTTTTAATGGTTTTTAGAGATAATATGTATATATTTTTTTATATAATTATAATATTATTTTTTATATAATTATAATATTATTTTTTATATAATTATAATTATATATTTTATATATAATTATAATATAATTTTATATATTATTATAATTATATATTTTTTATATAATTATAATTATATATTTTTAAAATATATTTGTAAAAAATTTACGTAAGACATAGTTTATTATTAAGCTTATACCTGAGTTTATAGTTAGACGAATAGCAAAAATATTTAATTGCTATATAAGAGTTTGCGTAAATTTTCTTGGTAGGTTAATAGATAGATTCTCTATAGGTATCATAAGTTGAAGAAGTTTGATGAATACTGATATAACGAGTACTTAATACGTACTTAATAATTATAAATTTTTACGACAAGTACTTAATAATTATTTTTTTTAAATATGCAAAAAATTACGTAAAGACAAGTTTATTATCAAGCTCATACCTGAATTTTTAAAGTTAGATGAATAGCATGAATATTTAATTGCTATCTAAGAGTTAGTGTAAGTCATCTTTGTAGATTAATAGATAGATCCTTTATAGGTATCATAAGTTAATGAAGTTTGATGAATACTGATATAACGAGTACTTAATAAGTGAGTACTGATGAATATATCTCAAAGGGACCGACTTTCTGGGATTTTTTGTCAGTGTTCATTTATTTGTCCACCTACAATCGTGAATTTTAATGAAGAGGGAAAGGGACACAAAATTCTCTAATAATGCACATTGTTGCTTAAAATATACTATAGAACTTTTAGAATAAAATAACTCAAATTCCATGTTTCTTCAATTATTATAAAGCCTGATCCTTTTTTTAAGCAGTACAGTTGATGTTTTTTTCCCCAGTGGCTGGGAGCTAAGCGATACTCTTTTCCCAGGAGAAGTCAGAAAGGTGTGACCACTCCGACGCATGCATTGCATGCGTTGCTCTGGGTGCACCACAGGGGGTGGGTCCACGCTACAACCATACCGGTCCCGTAATTTTGAACCGAGTCAAGTGACGAGACCGTAACACTTCGTCCCGCACCTCCAGAGGTAATTTTTTGGAATTCGGAGGACATTGCAGCCATGACAGATTTTTTCCGTTCACCAGCCACCATTAGTGTACACGTAGATGGTTTTTGTCAGCATCGGGTATCGAACCAGCAACTTGCATATCACTGGCTGGACGACTTTGTTGACTGGGCCACCGCGCCCACACAGTTGATCTTTACCCTGTTGTATATCTGCACATTATCTCTAAATGGAAATTTTCCAGATCTAAACTACCTCTCACGGTGCCCTACAAAATTTTTGTACAGCGTTCCATTGTTTTATTTTCATTAAATTATATCAGTAATTTTTATTACTGTATAACATCAGAAAATTATTTACTCTAAAGCAAAAATTACTCCAAAAAAATTCTGCCCTTGAAAACGATTAAAAATTTTTAGAACGAATATTTTCTATAAAATCTTATTATAAATTTTTTTGGACCCCTTCGCGTGTACAAGAGGGGAAAAATTATACAAGACGAGCTGTTGGTTCGGAAAACACAAAGTAGGCTTTGAATTTTAAATAAAATTTAAATTGGATTTTCAAGTGTTAAAGCATTTATCTGTATATATAAAACACTTCTGTAACTGACCGACTGACTGACTGACTGACAGATAACGGACAGACCAAACCGCTGGATCTAAAGGGCTGAAATTTTGCATGGCGATTCTTCTTATAGTGTAGGGGTGCACTAAGAAATATTTTTGAAAAATGCTTCTTAGATTTTTTTCAAATTCAATTTTTAAGTTGTTTCGTAACATTCTTTTAAGTTTGCATTTAAAATAATAATCTGAGTGTTACAAAATTTATATCACGAGAAAGATCATAAAACTTCCTTTAAAATGAAATCTTTTTCAAATCGTTACCTCTGTTTTCTGATTTTTAGTAAATTTTTATAGATTAATTTTTAGAATTTAACTTATTAAATGATGATCACGTGGTTTCTTTTCCTTTTGTGATACTTTAAATTAATTTTGCGTCACGTGCATAAAAACGAAATAAATTGACAAAAAAATTTCTTTTTCTTTCTAATGCGACAGACAATTGGACATTATCCAAAAAAATATTAAAATATAGTAAAAGAAATGTTCTTCAAACTGTACTATATTAACTGTACGATATTAACTGTACTATATTAACTATACTATATTCTTTAGTATGTTCTATTAGATTTAATTTGAATATATTCTTCTACAGTATTTTGTCTATAAAAATATCCATTACAATTTTTTTATAATTTTTTTTGTTTTTTTTTGGCATTAATTGCATGCATTAACCGTTGTATTTAATTTGAATGTACTCCGTAGCGAAGCACGGATATTCAGCTAATACATTTATAAAGAATTTTGATATAAAAACACAAGGAAAAAAAATTGTGTGAAGGAAAGTTATAAAATTTCCTGCCGCGGACCCGTTTAGTGTATAAAAATTTAAGTATTTAACCTTTATCACAGGAAGTTTAAGTTTTTTTCCCTGAATCAGTGATACATATATCACTGAATGTTATCTTGTTTCGTTAGTCACAAAAATATCCAGAAGCCCACCAATTCTTGTTGTGAAGGCATTTTCTGAGTGAATACGTATTTTCGTAAAAACAAGCCTCCTAAAATAGGTATCAAAGTGACTCAAGCGTAGAAATTCGAAAATGACAGGAGTGAAGAAGCAGATCTGTTTATGAAATTAGTAGCTGCTACCAGCGGGAGATGTGACAACGCATTCTAATCAGCATGATTAGTCCCTATGGACAGACTAATTTCTCACGCGCAGTTTCGTGGGAAATTTAGCGTACAAGATCTGGCTCTAGATTGTTACAATTGATTACGTTATCACATCAAACACTAATCTAGAACCCAAAATTAGACTGAATTGGGCTTTGATGAAGGCTTTCTACAGTTCCGACCACTATGTTTTTGCTCCTGAAAAATTACGACAAGTTAATAATGTCTCTCCTAAGGTAAAGTGAGATGAAATTTTTCAAAGTTTTATGAAATTGATGAGCATACAATCGTTTTGTTAAGAGTTTAAATTAGATTTCACTGAAATATATTTTAAAGAAATGCGAATCAAGATGTGATAAAAGACTTTCGAAAATAATAACTCCTATCATCACAGGGATAGCCTAGCCTCAACGCGAGGAGTACTTGAGTTTTGCCTGCGGTTCTAGCAGACGAAATGAATCAAAACGAACCGGTAAGTAAATACGGGAATTTACAAGATAAAAAGAACTTTCTATATACCATGTTTTTATATTTTCTGTTGAATCATATAAACTTGACAATTCTATGTATTAATAAATACTTTTTTAAAATTTTTTTGATGAATTATCCCATCAACTTGAAAGAAAATTAAGTTAATTGGAAATTAACTTGCGTTTAACTTTTCGTTCCCGTCCCGGCGAATAGATGGCTGCACCAGTCTACAAAATTAACTGAAAATAACTGAAAATGAATTTAATTCTGCTTAAAGAGGGCTAAAAGTATTAAAATAATGCATTGTCATCGTGTTCTGAGCTATTCTAAAAGTTTCAAATGTCTAGATATTTGGGAAGTTAGTTAAAAATCGATTGCAAGATTTGTACGGGACAAACACACACACACAAACAAACAAACAAACAAGAAAGCGAGTTAATAAAAACATGGTAAAAATATTCTGAATCTCCTAATTATGCAAGTGATAATGGTAAACATGTAAATTCATCATTCCAAACAGAAGGATACTTCCCGACCCCGTGATGGCGCTTCTCTCGAGCTTAAGTGACCCGTGCTTGATCACCTACGCTGGAGCACAGAGACGTTCTATTCTTGGGTTTCCGATCACAAAGCAAACTTAGGTCTTGAAGGACCTCCACTGGACATTGTTATAGCGTAGAATATAAACAGTGTCATATTTGTTGCTCACTTTCATTAATTAAACACTTATTCGAAATTCTCACATTTTATCTCAATAAAGTATCGCCCTTTAATCCAAATTCTGATCTAAAGATAACCAAAGTAACCGATTATAGTTTCCCCTAATCCACATCTAGAAGCTATAATTGTTTTTAAAAGCAGTGTAACGTAATATTCTAGAAAGATTGAGTCCGACTGATGCGAGATCACCTCATATGACGTGCGAGGTCAGATGTTTTCAACTCGCCAATCAAAAGTTTTAACGCTCCTGCATCTCGAACGCGCAAACGGGTGTCTATTTCGGCTTTTGTATGTCTGACATCGTCCTACTAACACGCAGTAATTTGCGCTGCGGGTGTTTTGGCCATTATGTGTGTTCCGATAGGCTCCGGATAAGCTATTATGAACTGTATTTTCAGAGAATTATGTGTATCCTAAGTGTGTTTAAAACTGTAAGTTGTCCACCGGTTGTGCCATGGAATAAATCATCTTTATGTTCGAATGATGCCTGTTTTCCTCTCCATTCGCATGCTGAGACTACCTTAATCTCGTCAAAATTCCTTCCCTGCGAGTCCCTCATTACATGCTTTCGTTTCACACACACACACACACACACACACACACACACACACATATATATATATATATACACTCAAGAGCCAAAACATTATGACCACCCCTACATTTTGCAATGAATTCGCCTGGATGACGTGGAAGGCACGTGATCAGGTGGAAGTGGTATTTAACTGCTGCTGGAGAGTCTGAAGAATCATTCTTTCACTTACTTCTGTGTGTGATGGGAAAGGCTGCGGATCTAAGCGACTTTGATAGAGGGCAGATTGTAATGGCTGGAAGGCTCGGAACAAGTATTTCCGAAACTGCACGACTCGTGGGTTGTTCGCGACCTACAGTTGTTAGTACTTATGCAAAGTGGATGAATGACGGTGAAACCAGAAGTAGACGGCATGGTGTTGGAGTCTACACGCTATCAAAGAAAAAGGTCGTCGGAGACTGTCTTGCATGGTGAAGCAAAGCCGGAGTGGCTCAGCTGACAGCCCAATACAATGCAGGGCCAAGTAGAATAGTATCGCAGCACACTGTTCAGCGGACACTGTTGGATATGGGGCTACGCAGCAAACGTCCCACTCGTGTGCCTTTGCTGACCAAGCGTCATCGCCAACTGCGCCTGCGCTGGGCCCGGGGACATCGCGACTGGTCCATGGATCAGTGGGAGAGAGTTGCCTGGTCAGATGAATCACGGTTTGTCATTCATCACGCCGATGGCCGTGTCAGGATACGCCGTCTTCCAGGCGAACTGTTGCTCCCTCAATGTATAGTAGGTCATACACAGGCCGGTGGTGGCGGTATTATGCTTTGGGGGACGTTCTCTTGGGCGTCCCTGGGACCCGTGGTTGTGGTAGAGCAGACCATGAATGCTACAGGGTATCTGAACATCATTGCGAACCAGTTGCACCCTTGCATGGCCTCTGTTTTTCCAGCTAGAAATGGAATGTTCCAACAGGACAACGCCCCGTGTCACAAGGCTAAAATTGTGTTGGAGTGGTTCCAGGAACATGATGCTGAATTCCAGTTAATGTCCTGGCCGCCTAACTCGTCGGATCTCAATCCGATAGAACACATTTGGGATGTGATGGGACGGTAGCTCAGAGTTCAAAGACCACCAATTCGCAATATCTCGGATTTGCGTGACCGTTGCTTAAACATCTGGTACAATCTGTCTCCGGCCATCTACCAAGGACTTGTGGCATCCATGCCAAGGCGGGTTGAAGCTGTATTGCGCGCCAAAGGTGGGCCAACTCGTTATTGACAGGTGGTCATAATGTTTTGGCTCTTGAGTGTATATTACTTTTATTTAACTATATTAGTTAAATAAAAGTAAAAGTGAGCATAGAAGCCAATTTAAAAATTTTAAATATATTTCCTATATTTAAAAATTTTAAATTGAGTCACTATCATTTATGTGACGTTTTCTATTTAGGTATTTTAAGGTGAGTTTCAGAGTACCAAAACTCGCCTTAGAAGGAATAGATTATCCTTTATTCCCCACTCGATCATTCCTTTTTCCTATATTTATTGCCTTGGTATACATCTACCACTATTCATTCTTACTTGGTACGAGTTCACCAGGAAGCTTGTCATATGAACGATACGAGAGGAAACAATTCAAATTTCTCCCGTATAATAAGAAAAAAATCTCATTCTGAGTCGCATTAACTTTTCTTTTAAACTTTTACCATGCGACAGCCAAAAAGTCTCAGCACGTTTAACAACAAGCGATTTTTTTTTCACTTCGAAACAATGAGAAGGAGAAAAAAACATACTCGATACAACACTGTAAAACCGTTCCCTACCCTTAGCATCTCTCTGCTATCTGGCAATAAGAAAAAGCAAGAAACAAAAACAAAAAAAAAGCCAGATCGTTCCCTCAGCCACCCTCCTGCTCTCCGAGGGAGTGACCGTTCAAGGAGGGGTGTGGGCGTAGGGCATTCAAAATCAATAGGCGCTAGACTGGTGTAGTTGTCTACCTCTGACCTTTGCCAGCCTCATGTTGGGAAAACTCTGACGTGCTCCGGGTTTAGGATTATCTGTGGATCGATGAAGCCATAGCTGTGATGGGTAGAGGATACTTTTTTTTCCCTCCTACCTCCACTCTGCTGTTCCGTAATTTTCTGTGACGTCACGTTTTGGAGGCTCATGAGATAAAAGCGGTAACCCGGAAACACTGTAAGAGTGAAAAGTGAGAAATTTCTGGCGTGAATTTTTCGTTATTTTTCTTCCTGGAAATTTTATCATCTCCGCACTATGTTTTGTATTCCTAATTATAATAATTGGAGAGAATATTACATTGCCATGATTTTCTAGATGGGCCTTTTTATTTAAAGATACAAAGAATATTTAAATTTGCAGATTTCTCCCCTCTCGTTTATGCATCTGTCCGCCGTTACATAACAGCAGAGGTTTCAGAAATAAATTGCCAAACCTCTGCTGAAAATTATAGATATCTATTTTTCTGAGACGTCCCATTATGGAGGTCCCCAAGTATACTGAAGACATTTTACTTTGCATCTGAAATTATACATCTATGTTTCAGTCTTTTCATGTTCAATGTAATATCGATCTTCTATCCCACCTATTTACGAAGAATAGGAATGATCCATCGTCTAAAGAAGTGTTTCAGGAACACACAGCTTCTTAAATTCTCAATAAATAGATTTGCCTAAGGATCCCCGGCGTGATTTTCCATGTTCAGTTGAGTTTCAGTTTTCGATCCCACCTATTTACGAGGTACAGGAATAATATATCTGTCTGAAGAAGTAATTCGGGAACATAAAGCTTCTTAAAACCCTAAAATGGACTTCTCAAAATGGACTTGTTCAAAGAGACACACCTAATTCTGTCAGATCTGATGATGAATCATTTATAAGTTCGAAACTAGTTGCCACCTCTTTATTTTCAATGTGGATTACGAGAAGCTATGTGTTCCTGTGGTGCGTTTTCCCTAAGTTTCTTGTATGTTATAAGCAAGCAAGCAATTGTAATTGATTAGACGGTGCTAACTGGAGGTGAAACTGGAGAACTCTTGTCATATGACCCAGACAAGAAGGAGCTAAGTGATGACCGTACCTTCTCTCTAGAATGCGCTGTTGAAAACATTAAATATATTTGGTCATTACTAAATGCACTTCTTTCAGAATTCACACAGTCTATCATAAGTGATCGTCTTAATATTCAATACTCGTGATTTATTCGCATTTCGAAATAGATCGCATGAGAAAATTTATCTGCAGCATTTAGGCACATCGTATTATTTTAAATGTAATCATAAAACTGGGTCAATAAGAAAAAAACTTAGTTTTGTTTACCAGTTAAACAGACACAAATTCTCGAAAATGCATGATTTATTAAAGAATGATATATAAAAATCCCTCCTCGATAAATGTTATTTTTGCGTGACAGCATAAAATTAACATAAAAAAGGGTATTGATTATTAGCAGAATATTTGCATGGCTCTTTCTTTAATTTCTGGATATGTAATCTGAAACATTCTTTAAAGCTTTTATGTCGTTAAAATTTGCTAAAACGCTGTTAGACTGATATTTCATCATTTCTCTCTCATATATATAAATATATATATATATATATATATATATATATATATATATATATATATATCTATATATATATATACAGTGAAACTTCTCTAGACTGCCAATCCTCTAAGGGGCCAAATTTTGTTCAGATCCGATTCAAGACTCCACACAGCCAATATTACGGAAGAAAACCCTTTTCCCCAGCTACCCCTCAAAACGGCTACTTTTTTCGGAACTATTTCTGTACTAGCCGCCATAGAGGAGAAGTTTCACTGTTAATATATAACTAAATAAATTAATTAATTAATTATATATATATATATATATATATGTGTGTGTGTGTGTGTGTGTGTGTGTATATATTTTCCACTGCAACAGACGGTTTTCTTGGACAATATCCTTACCGCCATAGTACACCGTAGTTTTGCTAGCCATTTTATTATGGGGGCACCATATAGGCGGACCATAATTATCCCCTATGAAGGGAGGACACAAACAGGGGGGGGGGCTTTTAGTGCCGCAACACCGGGATTCGATCCGAGCAGCCTCAGAACCGAAAACCAGCGAGCTGTACTACAAACCCAAATATATAAATAAATAAAGAAATATATATATATATATATATATATATATATATATATATATATATATATATATATATATATATATATATATATATATATATAGAATATATTTATATAGATACACATGCATGCACACACCCACACACACACACACAAATATATGTGTCTGTGTATAGACAGATTAGGGAAATATTTTCCACGGAATTATGCCCATTTTTTTTAACCGGCCAGTTTTACAAATATTACATGCCAAACTTCCATTGAGGATGTGGCAAACGAGCGGAAGTTTATTTTTATTCTGTAACATGTGTTCAACAATTTCCTAACCAGTTAGGTTTATCAAAGTTCTGGCCTACATTTACAGTTTACACAGGTGCTCGAAGGCCTTGTTCACACTGTGCTACGCTTTTCTAGAAAACCGTGAAATATTTCCGATGTTGTGGCGCATTTTCTCAGCTGCCCACATTACTAAACCAGACAAGGTGCGCAAGTCTTGAGTAAGTACACCTCGAAAAGAAACCTTTTTTTTTTTTTAACGTAGAGATTTCACAATTCCAACTTTTACAGAACGCTGAAGGCAAGCAGTGCTGGGTGTTTTTTTTCCTTTGAATTAGACTTTGTCGTTACTGAAGAACTTAAGAGAAACAGTCACGATTAAAATTTATTTAACAAAATAACTTCTTTCAAGCATAGAGTTTGATGATTCTGTAAAATCTTTCACGAGAACAAGAAAATAAATCATTTAGGTTAAATTAATTCATGGATATCTGCTGTAGATTTATCCATATTTAAAAATACCGAGGTATTGCGCAAAGTATTGATCACTTTTTGATTCCCGCAAAAAAGGAAAAGACAAAAAACTTAAAAGAAAATTTTTGAAAGTCTTGAGACTTCCACACTCTTACCTCGAATTTTATGTCCGAAATTCAACTGCATGTAAATTAATTTTGACTTGTTTTGTTCTGTTTTAAATCTTTGGGAATTCTTTTAATAATTCTTATCTTGGTAAACCATAACTAATAAACAGGAAAACCAAACTAAATAAAGCACAAATAAGATGCAATTATTTTGCATACAGCCGTTTCGAAGCTACAAAGGAGCTTCTTCATCAGTGCAACGAACTTAGTGGCAGCTCAAAAAGCCAAAGACTAAGCAACCAGACCCAGTGCACACGCACTTAAATAACCCGCGCGTCCAAAGACACGAAGCTCCTCCTTTGTAGCTTCGAAACGGCCGTATGCAAAATAATTGCATCTTATTTGTTCTTTATTTACGTTGGTTTTCCTGTTTATTCCTCGAGCTCAAAGGTTGTATCTTTTCTTTTCAAAACCATAACTAGTCTAATCTCCGTGGACATGTCAATTAAAACATTTAATAGCACTTCATCCGTATGAAGTGGCATTTCAGTTGTAAGAATACTGGCCTAGAGTCGAGGAGACTCGGGTCCTTGGCCCCCGATAAATGATGGTTTCGATTATTCCAACAGTTGTATAGAGGGATAGAGAATCCCTTGACAAATTTACATGATGGAAAAATCATAGCATTATAAAATGTATACAAACATGTAATTGCAAAAAGATGGTGCAAGCTAACACCCGGTATCGTTGCCTGAAAGAGAATATATTATAGTATCCTATGGATCAGCTTTTCTCAACCTTTTATGGCCCTCGGACAGGTAAAATTTGTGAAAACATTTCGCAAACCGGTGGGTTTTTTTAACAAAAATATTTTACTAGGTATTAAAGAACTACAACATAAGTTCATTTACTTCCAATAATATTCAAATGTGAAGATAAGTAATTATTGTAACTATTATATATAAGTAAATAAACCTTTGAGAAAAATCAAAGAAAATTATAAAAAAATAATCACAAAATAATTGCGTATAGAAACAAACAAAAAAAAATAAGTCCTCTGATTACTACAAAATTAAATATCTATATATTTTGTTTATTTGGCATATAATGTTAATGAGAAGATTGCTGCCGCTCTTCTTCAATAGATTTTTCAATTGTGGATTCTAAATTAGTCAAGCTAAGTCGGAGCGGTGAGACAACCGAAAGCCGATTTCTAAATTTATTTTTTATTACCGTCATAATATTATTGAAACCCTTTCTCTAGTGTGAGCACTCTGTCCAGTTTAAAAAAAAAATTCGAGACCTAACGAGTAACAAATGTGAGCACACTCCAGTGTTGCCAGCCTTCAAAGACAAAATTATAGATTCTAGATCCTAAAATTATGGCATTAACGTAAAAAATATCGCACAAAATTTTATTATTATCATTTTTTGAATAGGTAAATATTTTTAACGTAGGCATGTAAAAATTTCCGAGGAACGGTAAAATTTTTCCGCGGACCAGGCGTTGAGAATCATTGCTATAGATAACTTTGGATAGTTCCCTTTACGGAATAACAGCCAAGAAGTTTGGAGACGCAGTTCCAGATCTTACTCTTTGCTGACGGTTGATCAAACGTTTTTGATATGTATAGCCCCGATAGTTAGAAAACGTCAATAAAACTACTCGCGGAATACTCAAAACTTCTCATAAATTACTCATGAAGCGTGTGATAAGCAAACCGTAAAACGAATAATCGAAAATTTTGATTTACGAAATGATTTGATCTTTTTAAATCAGTTATCTGTCGGAGAAGGATATGAGATATATCTCTCTGGGGTGCGTGAAATCCTAGCGGGTAGCACATCGGAATTCGGCACTGAGGGTGTTCGGTTCGAATCCCAACGAGCGGTAATGGATGCCTTCGTGTTTACGCCGGGTGTGGACACGACAAACTCACGGTCCGGAAAGTCATTTGTCGTGTTGATTGTGGGTGGGAGGAGGGTACCAGCCTACGAGATGTCTTCCGTGGGGCTGTTTGATTTTAATGAGGGTGTTCGGTTCGAATCCCAACGAGCGGTAATGGATGCCTTCGTGTTTACGCCGGGTATGGGCACGACAAACTCACGGTCCGGAAAGTCATTTATCGTGTTGATTGTGGGTGGGAGGAGGGTACCAGCCTACGAGATGTCGTCCGTGGGGCTGCTTGATTTAAATTGAGGCGGGGCAATGTTGGTTCACCTAAACATTACAAGAAACCAACAAATCTCGTGGTGTAGTGGGCAAATGTCGAAAGACAGTGTGTTTACCCCGGTGGCAGAAAATACGTCTCTCCATGTAAAAAAAAAAAAATGTTGAATGCCGTTGGTTTAAAAATGGACGTGCAGGCGTGAAATCTGCGTGCAGAACCGATACGAGAGAACGAGCCCCGTTTTATCAGCTCGAGAGAGAGGGAGAGAGCAATTACCTGCAAAAGAAAGAAAAAAACCTTAATAAAGCCGGAAACAATATCCATCCTTTTAATTAAATCCGCTCATTTATGAAAGGAGCGCCGCCGACACTTCTAATGCCGGAGCGGAGAGTTTGTGCAGAGCCTGTTCGCAAGAGGGAAAGAAAGAAAGCGTCCACCCAATCGCGAAAACAGCGAACGTGCGTGATCCCCGAACAGCCAACCTTCCGTGCACCCACTGCGGTAAATAGGTTGCCTCACGCACAGACCGCGGGTACTACCTCGGCCACGCCGCTCTCTGGAGGTGCGTGCGGGCAACAACAACAAAAAAATTGAAGGCAGAAAAAAAATAGCGATTACGTGCTAAAAAGCGGTTACGAAAATGCTGTGGGGTCACGGAGTAATTTTGCGTGCGTTTCGCAGTTTTTGTATTCTTGTTTCGCTCATTTTTTTTAAGGAACAGTTAGGATGGAACGATATAGAAGTGGAGACCGATAGGGAAATAAAGGGTAAGGTGATTGCCGGAGAAAAGTTTACGGAAGGGAAACATCTCATCGTAGACTTCAAATTGCACGGATGTGGGTGGTTTCCCGATTTTGTGTAGGACGCATTAAGCATGGTCATTTGCATGCATGAACAAAGGCCTGAAATAGGCCGTCAGGATCAACCATTAGATGAAGGCTAAAAAACAACAAAAGACGATATAAAGCAGAGCTAAAATGGGCTCTTGCAGTCGTAGGCCAAGGTTTTGTTCCTGTTGTGTGTTTCGCAGGAAAAAAAAATTACAGCCATTGGGATCACTGGAAACGAGGAAATTCCATATGAGAAACGGAGGGTGGAATTTATTTCGATCATTATCTAACTTACAACGAATGACAGTGAATCTAGCGTATGTTGTAATAGTATAGTGATGAAAAAAAAAAGATGTCAGGAAATATTTAAAGTTTTGATTCTAGCGCAACGCAAAATCCCCAAAAGAGCACAAAATTAAGTATTTTTCTTTTTCTATAAAAAGCAAAAAAAAATGTATATTTTGGCAAACTGCCCACTGATACCTTGCGCTGTTTCTATATTTAAATTACTTAACCGGGAAAAATGTCAGTTATAAAAAAGCTACAAGATCGCATATATTTATATATATGTATGTTCTCGAAAATGTAATAACTACCACCATCAGATGGTTTGCAAGGTCACTTGTTCTCCCAATGCTCGCGCCAATTCCTAGAGAAACCACGACCATTCCAGAGTCCTCGAATCATGAGTGACTCCCATCATTCCTTGAACAATGATGCATTTCCTTATATTTTTACACGCCCTCACCTTTACAATATCCTTTCGCGAGAGCGATCGAACGTCAGATGAATTTCAGCATCATCTGGTGTGTGAGGATGTCATAGTGGTCATCATGATTTGGTCAGTATGTTAGTTGCTAAGTGTAGAGCATAATAAGATGTTAAATCTATTTACTGGCAGTAAGATTTGACTCCTAAATTGCTGTAATTATTTTTTTTCTCCAAACGCGAAATGCATTTATACCTTCGACATTCCCCCATTCCTAACAACGAATTTGTTGGCTTCATAATTATGGGAGCAACATATAGGTGAACCAACATAAAGTGAATCAACAACTCAAGAAGGTCCATTCCTTAGTCGGGGTTCGAAACCGAGCACCCACTGTGGTAACTCTTACAGCTAATCGCTATACGATGTTTGCGGCTTGGTTTCCATTTTAAAAATCACCAGTCATTCTTGATAAGCTACTTGTGGTTGAAATTGTATCTTTCTGTTCCTCCGAAGTTGTGCAAAGGCCTCATCCAGGTATCAGAGTATAATTCAATAAAATAGGACTATGGAGTATAAACTTAATTATTAACTATAAAGTAACAATATAATAGTCTATATCAGTGGGGCGCAAACTGTGGGTAGCGATCTAAAGGGGGGAAGGCACGCAAAAAAAGGAGGGGTAGCGGACTCTTCGTATTAAATTTATATCATACTGAATTATTTAATTAAATATTGCATTTTTTAATTTTCATTTGGTAATAAATATATGTTATAATATTGATATATGTTATAATATTGTTAAATAAGGTACAAGTATTATCGTAGTTCTAGGCTCTCATCAATCATTATTTTCTTTTTTTCTTTTTTAGTTTGATAATTTAAACGAAGTTTATAATTTTCAATGCTTCAATAAAATCTTATAATTTTGAAATCCTTCTCTTTTTTAATTTTAATGATCCGTAATGTTTACCTAAATGAAATACAAATTTATATTACTTTTTAAACATAAATTTTTTGTCACACGAGCAAACACAAGTGTAGAGGGTGGCCAAAACATTTTTTAATTTCTACAGGGTGTCCATAATTAAAGTCCCACTTTCAAAAGGCTGCAAAAAAAAAGAACCTCTGGTCAGAATCATTTCAAATTTGAACTGAATATACTGGAAGAAGTGGGAAACGATTTGGCATATTAAAAAAAGTTCCAAAATGTATCAATAGATGGCGCTAACATTTTGGAACTCTTTTATTATGCCAAATCGTTTCCCCCTTCTTTCAGTATATTCAGTTCAAATTTGAAGTCATTCTGACCAGTGGTTCTTTTTTTGTAGTCTTTTGAAAGTGGGACTTTAGTTATGGACACCCTGAATTTTGCTGAGTAGATATACACCAAATATCTACAGTTGATCGATTTTTAAAATTAGTTTGTCAAAATTTCCTAATTCTTGTTATTAACATTTTGACAATTTAAAAAAAAAATTACTGCTATCAACAAAATTTCATTCGGGATCTCAGGATTTTTTATTTAAAAAAAAGGGGGTCACGGTCGGAAAAAAATTGAACACCACTGGTTTATATAATCATTTATTATATATTCGAAAGGAAATGAATAAGTCAGAACATCAGAGACCATCAAAAGGGTTATTTCAGAACGTTAAATTTAAAATTTTACCTCACAACTATTCTTAAATAATCTTTGCATTTAATTTATTTTCTTCGAGGTTCAGATAACTCTAGATATCTTATTTATATTTTCCAACGACTTAATCTGATGCATCGTTAAGTATATATATACTAGATGAATACCCGTACTTCGCTACGGAGTAAATTCAAATTAAATACAATGGTCAATGTATGCAATTAATGCCAAAAAATAAATATATATATTTATAATAAATACAATGATCAATGTATGCCATTGATGTAAAAAAAATTATAAAAAAATTGTAACTTATATTTTTATAGACAAAATAATGTAGAAGAAAATATTCAAACTAAATCTAATGGAACATACTAAAGGATATAGTACAGTTATTAAAGTACAGTTTCAGGAACATATCTTTTATTGTATTTTAATATTTTTTTGGATAATGTCCAATCGTCTGCCGCATTAGAAAGAAAAAAAATATTTTTTGTCTATTTCGTTGTTATGCACGTGACGCAAAATTAGTTTAAAGTATCATTAGAAAAGCTAAAGTAAATTTATTTAAAGTACCAGAAAAAGAAACCACGTGATCAGCATTTAATAAATTAAATTCTAAAAATTAATTTTTAAAAATTCACCAAAAATCAGAAAATGGAGGTAAAGATACGAAAAAGATTTCATTTTAAAGGAATTTTTATGATCTTTCTCGCGATATCAATTTTATAACCCTCAAATTATTATTTTAAATGCAAACTTTAAAATATTTTACAAAAACAGCTTAAAAATTTAATTTTAAGAAATCTAGGACGAATTTTTCAAAAGTCTTTCTTAGTGTACCCCTACACTATAAGAAGAATCACCATGCAAAATTTCAGCCCTTTAGTCCAGCTGTTTGGTCTGTGCGTTATATGTGAGTCAGTCAGTCAGTAAGTTGCGGAACTGTTTTATATATATAGATTAAATTGAACTCCTTCATTTGTACTCTGTTGTAATGAATAAATGACAAAATATAAGGGTACCAATTTAAACAGAATTCTTCGTAAAAAAAAATCTCAAATAAGTTACTAGGGATGTAGGTGACTTTGATCACGCTGCTTCCAAAACGGAAACTAACCCGAAAAAGCTGAAAGCCGGGTGCACTGCATCTCGAAAAGCTTTTTTAGTCCCGGTTGTTTTTACTGCGGTGATGCCATCCCCGACAGATAAACAGTTGTAGGTAAATATAGATGAATTTTTATGAATAATATCCGGTTCTCGTTTCAAAACGCGTTTTTGAGACTTTGCCAAACGAAAGAACGCCAAACGAAAGTCCTGACAGAAATTGAGGATATTTGCCAAAAAGATATTCCCAGTGGTGACAGAAATTTCAAACTTTTAGCTCTCAAAGTTGGAAGTCTTAATTTTACTGCAGTAATTGATGAAACTTTATTTTCTAATAAACAAATCTAGCTTATTAAAATGGTAATTTTCATTTACCAAAACATTTACCATTTTAAAGATGGAAATGACTAAAATTTTGTTCATGGTACTTTTGAATTCGAAATTAGGCTTATAAAAAATTATATATTTAAAAATTTAAGTAAAATCTCCCTCATTTCATTCAAGACTAAATGAAATATTGAAAGAATTGAGTGTACGTACTAACTAGATGTACAAGGAACTTGGCTCAGACCTCTTTTTCCATCACGCTAGCTTATGTTAACGCAGTATCTAGGTGCAGATTATCCAACCAACCCCTAAAGAAACGACTCATTTTGGACTTTGACTGTCCCAGAACAATTACTCCTGCAATAGCTAGACTAATCACTTGAAGGGTATGAAAATCGGCTCAAGATTCTATATCAACTGTAGAAATTGTCCAGAAACCCAGCTTTCTCCATAATATAGGGTGAACCAAAAGTCTTGTCCTGATTATAAAGATTTATCGTTCTCAAACTATTATAATTAGACCTATGTTTGTTTGGTTATGTTGTAAGTACTGTTATAAATTTTTTTATAAGACCATTTACCTCAGTAAATTTTAGCGTGTGCCCCCTTGGAAGCTCAGAGAATGTCGAATTTTCTTAATACGATGGAGTATGACATTGAAACATCGTAATATTAATTAAACAAAAAAAGTGTCACACAAAACCAACTCCTAATCTTCTTACAATGCAGAATATTATGTTATGATAATACATAAACAGCGACTGGAATAAATAAACTTAAATATACGTAAACACGTTCGTAGAGAAAGATATAAAATCATAGATCACAGAAATACTATATAGCGACATTCACGACTGTCACACGCATTCTTACACATATATATATTCAGGCTTAAAATAACTAGTCTTATCCACTTCACTTAGTTTTTCCTTAGAACTAAGAAACTTTCACTCTAAAATAACTAAGCAATAGAACCTGACTCTCATTTCGGACAGATGCATTGACCATTACACCGTCAGGCCACTTTATGATTTTTGTTAAAGAGCGTCACATTCTCCTTTACCTGGCAGAGACCTTGAATTGTTCCTGATATGGTCAGAGCCGTTTGGTTTTCATATAGTATATAACAACACGTTTTTTCACACACTATATTTTTCTCCTTAAAACAATCAAACTGAACCGGGAATCGAACTTGTGTATCCTGATTTCTGGACATATGTACTGATTACCACACCTACAATCCATGTCCTGATCATCTTTAACAAATTTTGCAATGTTTTAGTTCCAACGGCATTCTTATATTGTACATTTTTTCAAAATTATTTTCACTCGGTTCGTAATTTTTGAAATGTTTGTTAGGAAAATTATTAAAATTTAATTATTTATTTGAAGCAGTTAAGACAAAAACTTTAGATTATTCGAGTTTTCGGAATATGTAATAGCACATTTCTGATTTACTGCTTGCTGCAAGACATTTAAGCAAGGGATCGTCTCGAATAATTTTAGACACATCATAGCTTCGTGGAAAAAAATAATCCTTTGTTTTTATTTTCTGTAATTTAAGATACCCAGTCACCTGTGAGTATTTTTTCAAAGCATAATTTCATTCAAATACTGGAGACATTTTAAAGCAGCTACCCAGTTAAATGAATACATTAATTTAAAAATATTTTTTAAACGTAAGTTGTTTTATTTTCATTTGATAAAAGTTGAAAAAACTTAATCCTTTGTTTTCATTTTCTTTAATTTAAGGTACCTATTCCCCTTTGAATATTGTTTTCAAACCATGATTTGATTATGATTCTAACCCCCTTTACAGACCAATCATTCAGTTAAATTAACACATTCGTTTGAAAATACTGCACTGTTTTTATTTTATTTGATAAAAGTTTAAAGAAAAAATCTTAACTCTCCGTTTTAATTTTCTTTAATTCAAGGTTCAGCACTGTTTTCAAAAGATGATTTGATCATGATTCTAGCGCCTTCATGATTCTATAGAGAAACCACTCAGTTAAATTGACACATCCATTTAAAAATGTTATACTGTTTTTATTTATTTGATAAAAGTCGAAAAAACTTAATCCTTTGTTTTAATTTTCTTTAATTTAAGGTACCCAGTCACCATTGACCATTGTTTTCAAAACATGATTTGATTATGACTCCCTTTATAGACCATCCGCTCAGTTAAATTGGCACATTTATTTGAAAATACTACACTGTATTTTTTATTTTATAAAAGTTTTTAAAAAATAAATCATTTGTTCTCATTTTCTTTAGTTTCAAGTATCCAGTCACCTTTCAGCATTGTTTTCCAAAGATGATTTGATCATGATTCTAGCTTCATTTATAGAGCTATCACTCAGTTAAGTTAGCACATTCACTTGAAAAACCCTATACTGTTTTATGTATTTGATAAAAGTTGAAAAGCTTAATCCTTGTTTTCATTTTCTTTAATTTAAGGTACCTATTCACCTTTCAATATTGTTTTCAAACCATGATTTGATTATGATTCTAGCCCCTTTATAGACCAGTCACTCAGTTAAATTAACACATTCATTTGAAAATACTACACTGAATTTTTTATTTTATAAAAGTTTTTCTAAAAACTTAATCCTTTCTTTTCATTTTCTTCAATTTAAGGTATCCAGTCACCTTTGACCACTGTTTCCAAAACATGATTTGATCATGATTCTAGCGCCCTTTGTAGAACAGCCACTCAGTTAAATGAGCACGTTCACTTAAAAATAGTTTTATTACCTGTACTGTTTTTTTATATGATGAAAGTTGAAAAAACTTACATAAAATTTAAAATATCTTGATATGAAACAGAAGAGCCAATAACTTTTGTTTGAGAAAATATTCTTTAAAAAATGCTTCATACCCTTTATATGTACAAGTCGTGTAAAATTTCATGACTAAAAAACATATCGGGAAAAGATGTGTGTTTCTTTAATAAGCTACTCAAGTATCTCTCGAAACATAAAGAGGAGGGCATGCGTAGGGGGACTCTTTCATTAAAACATTTCTAAGTCGGGAAAATAGGACAGGTATTGATTATCACTCAAATCTATGTCAACCTTTTTTGCTTTCGATCTCTGTTTCTAGGTTAAACCTGTGATGTCGATAAATTCAGCGGTAGCTAATTTGACAGATATTTTTCATGTTAAATGATTTAAGGTTGATTCATGAGTGCGTGGTTGTGGATCGGGTATGATGATAGAAGTTCGTGGATAAAATCAGAAAAAAATATGTGTAAAAAATCATTCAGGACTAACATTTATTATTTGTGAATTTTGATTTTTGACGACACCCAGAAACTAAACTTGCATACACATTTATTATAAAAAAGTTTTTAACTTTCATTCAAGACTAAATTAAATAATAATGAAACGTTTGATTTCTTTCTCTTCTTTTATTAGGGAAGAGTTTCTTTTTATTTGGCTTCTTGCAAAGTAATTTAATGCCTCTCTACTGTGTGCAAACAAAGCTTGAATGTGTTCGTGTCTTCGGTTCTTTATTATACTAC
The DNA here is from genome assembly GCA_907164885.2 of Dolomedes plantarius. Taxonomy (NCBI): domain Eukaryota; kingdom Metazoa; phylum Arthropoda; class Arachnida; order Araneae; family Dolomedidae; genus Dolomedes; species Dolomedes plantarius. Next base: position 11,833,819 of record OU015492.1, read on the forward strand.
ATTTAGCAAATATCATCATGAAAGACTTAAAGAAAAGACGTGTTATATTATTTCTTACCCTTAAATAGTCCAACATAAAAACTCAAACATTCGTTAAAGTAACTCGCAAAATTAAGTCTTTTTTTTACTACTTCTGATGTGGTCGGTTTGGACCAAGAATTTAAATTTCTTTTCCAATGATATATATATACAGGGTGACCATAATTAAACTTACCTACTTTAAAGTTGTCTACAGTCGAAACTATTGTTCAGAAAGTTATGAAATTTTGTGTAGGACATATTGAAGGGTTGGGAATTTGTTTGAGCGAATAAAAAAATTAGTTCAAAATGTCACCCCCAGAGGGCGTTTTTGAGGATTTACACATTCAGCCAAAATTTACTATAGTTGAAAAAATTCATTACAACAATACATGTTCAACATGACGGTCATCATTTTCAGCTACCATTTGAAATCGTAAGATAGCATGTCCTACAGTTGACCGCAGTGTGTCCGGGGAAATGCTGAGAACATGTCGTGAAATGCTGTCTTTCAGATGAAGTATAGTTCTTGGCTTATCAAGACTGACTAGATGTTTCACATGCCGCCAAAGCCTAAAGTCGCGTGGGTTGAGGTCTGGGGATCGGGGAGGCCCCCCCATTAGGAAAGTGGCGGTTTATGACACGTTCTTCTGTAAAGGGATTTGTGAGGACGTTCTTAACACGAAGGCTAATGTATGGAGGAGCTCCATCTTGCAAAAATTGTGCGTGAAAGGCACTGACGTGATTGCAGATCCGGAACAATTTTATTCAGTAACAAGGATGCATATCGCTCCCCGGTGACCGAGTATGTTACTGGACCTCTAGGACTTAATTCCTCGAAGAATTACTTGCCAAGAATTAAAAAAATGCAGAAAATCCACACTACACGGTTACTTTCGATGAATACATCGGAACATCTAATATTAAACGCTGATTTTCTGGTTCCCAAATTCGTCAGTTGTGAGTATTCACCGAACCGTCCAAATAAAAGTTTGCTTCGTCTGTCCAGAGGATATTCCAAGACCATTCTGCATCAACCTCAAAGCAAGAAACTGAAGTGAGAACCGCTGTCGAGTCTCGAAATCATGTGTAAGCAAACTCTACACAAATTGAATCTTGTACAGATAATACCGGAGGATATTCCGCATGACCTTCTGGACAGTTGAATGGGGCAGATCCAATGCTTGTGCCACACGACGGACACTGGTACTAGACTGTTCGTTGGAAGCTTTGTCCTCTTCCACCTGAAGCACAACCTTCTCTACAGCTTCTGCGGAAACAGGTTTCCTTCCTCTTCCAGAACGAATGTTAAAAGAACCAGTTTCTTCAAATTTGGCCACCATTAATCGAAGACCTTTAATAGTCAATGGACATTTTCGTATGCACTTCAAACTCCGAAATTTTCGTAGAGTAACTAGTGCTGAATTATTGTTTTGGTAAAACAATTTTACTAACAAAGTTCGAGCTGGTAATCGTAACGATGACATTCTGATTAGCAATAACAAGCACGCTAAAAGCAAAATCTCCATGAAAGTTTCTAGGTTTTATAACAGCTTCAGCTCTACGTCGGAAAAAATTAATTTGGATATTTGTTTCTTCTTCGTTCCTTCAAATCTTTTGTCCGAAAATTAGTTATCGAACAAGTTTCCAATCGACTTTGCAATCACTTTAAAGATTGTAAAATTTAATGAGTATGAGTTATTGTATTAGGGTGACCTATGGATAAAAAGATGGTGAAATCTTAAGTAAAGAACCAGTCGTAAATGTGCAATTCACCAAAAAACGCCCTCTGGTGGTGAAATTTTGAACTAATTGTTTTATTCGCTCAAACAAATTCCCATCCCTTCAATATGTCCTACACAAAATTTCACAACTTTCTGAACAATAGTTTCGACTGTAGACAACTTTAAAGTAGGGAAGTTTAATTATGGACACCCTGTATATATATATATATATATATATAACAAGCTTGGTAAGAATTCTCCATAAAAGGCTTGTTTGTGGTATTTGAAGTTCACGTTATGCTTCACGAGTTGATTTAGTAGGACTCCTTTGAAACGATTGCCGAACGCGATCAACAGTTGCTGCACTCACACTAAGCCTGCCACTTCTGGGAAGATCCTTAACGCTGCCTGTTTCTTTAAACCTTTCATACCATAGCTTTATTGATTTTGCATCAGGAGGGTTGCGTCCATAACGACGTCGAAATTTACGCTGAACTTTAATGGGAGATTTCGTTTCATGAAAAAAAAGCACACATTGGCCTTTCTCTTGAATCGACGGCATTTCGGCCGAAAATGATGTCTTCCTTACAAATGTTCCCCTGAGTCACATTTGAAGGAGCACTCGCGCCAACTATTGCACAAAAAAACTACTAAAACTGACCTATCCAATGATACAAAAGATACATTATTATATTAAACGGTTATTTTGTAATGAATTTTTATAATCAGGGCAAGACTTTTGGTCCACCCTGTATATATATATATATATATATATATATATATATATATATATATATATATATATATATATATATATATATATATATATATATATATATATATATACAGTTGGTTCTCTGTTTAACGACGCTCTACTTAACGACGATCTCTATTTAAAGACGATATTTCACGTTACCGGTCCCTCCGACGTAAAAAAATTCTATTTTAAGACGATTTTGTTTCTATTTAACGACGATTTTTTCTTACATGATAAACTTTTTCTTCAACATTTTATCTACTGGAGGGTTACTTTCTGTGGGGGAGTTTGGTTTCAAAAACAGACCCGGAATTTCCTTTATGTTTCTTGCAATCATAGACTTGTTGCAGTGGAAAAAACCGGGGGAGGGGGGATTACTGTTTCTCGGAAGATCGAACATTCTTCCCTGGTGGATCGAATTTCTTAGTGCGGGTGTGGAATCACTCTATTGTACCTACCACGTTGTCATGTGATTTACGAACTGTCCAAAAGCACCCCTCGCTCACTCCTTTTGGGAAGCACGTGTTCATGTTTAGAGAATTCATGGTTGGGTGTAGGAGCTCATTCCAGTACGAATACGAGGTGAGCAGAGCAAAATGGCATCAAAGCGAAAGCATCTTACGCTACACGAAAAAGGGAAAATTATTGAAAGATGGGAAGAAAGTGTTGGAATAACAAAAGTCCAATTCGCAAGACAATTTCAGCTACCCGAGTCTACTCTCAAAGGCATTTTAGCAAGCAAAGAGAAAATTCTTGAAGCAGCACAAAAATTTGGTTTGAGATCCAAATCCAAACGGCAGAAAATTCAATGTGGCCGATCAGAAGAGTTTGAGAAGGCAGTCCTGCAATGGTTTCATCAAGCAAGAGCATCTAACATTCCAATTTCCGGAGTGATATTTAAAGAAAATGCTATTATTCTGTCAGAAAAGTTTGGAATGCAAAATTTTCAGGCTTCGGCTGGTTGGCTAACAAAGTTCAAAGAAAGATACGGGCTTGTATTTAAAAGCATATCTGGCGAAAGTGGCTCCGTAGATGAAAAAATAGTGGATGAATGGAAAATAGTGCTGAAGGGTAAATTAGATGGATATGATGAGAAGAACATATTCAATACAGATGAGACGGGCCTATTCTACAATTTGGTGCCTAATAAAACCTTAACGTATATGGGCGAAAAGTGTTTTGGTGGAAAACACAGTAAGGAACGATTGACTGTTTTACTGTGCACTAATTCGGATGGATCTGAGAAATTTCCACCACTAGTTAAAGGCAAATCAAAGCAACCAAGGTGTTTTAAGAATATCACCAGGAAACCTTGTGAGTACCGCAATAACAATAAAGCGTGGATGACATCACAATTTTTATTGACTGGATTAGAAAATTTGATGCAAAAATGCATCGAGGAAAGTGAAAAGTTTTACTTTTAATCGACCGATGCACTGCACATACTCCAAATATCCCTGGACTTACAAATTTGACTATCCATTTCTTACCAGCTAATTGCACTAGCAAGTTGTAGCCATTACACCTGGGTATCATTCGCAGTGTGAAAGCATACTACAGAAAGTCTTTAATTAGGAAATTAATAAACAATTCGGCTGACAGTATAAAAATAAAAAAAATTACAATCTTGGAAGCAATGCACATGATAACATCAGTATGGAAAGAAGTTTCTTCATCCACAATAAAAAACTGCTTTCGCGTTGCTGGAATTCACAAATAACTTGTAGTGGAACTGCAAAGTACGGACGTAGAAATCAACGAAGATGACATTACCCATGAAGAATGGAGAAATCTTGTTGAAAATGAGGATGTTTCAATTCAAGATTTCTACAATTGTGATAAATATGTTTTAACAACAGATTTCAGAAATGTAGAACAAATTTATTAAGATATTGTAAACGAAAACACAGTGTCAGACGAAGAAGGTGAAGTTGAAGACACGGAAAACGAGACACTGCCACCGTCTTACACAGATGCAATTTCTGCTCTAGATGTTCTCCGACGCTATATTACATCGAAAATGGAAGGTGACTCATTTAACATTTTAGAAAATCTGGAAAAGAGAATAACGAAAACAAGGCGAGTGAAGCAATCAACACTTTTTGAATTTTTTAAAACGTAATTTATTGTATTGTTTGTACTCTTTTTTTTCAATGTAATTTAAAATAACTTTTTGTGAATAAAATAATGATGATAATAAAAATAACATTTTTAAACACGCCAATATATTAAGAAATATATTGACAGTCCTAAACCTGTAAAGAGTGAAGGGAAATGTTATTTTTTCACAAATTCTGTTTAAGGACGATCTCTACTTAAGGACGATTTTTCACGGTCCCTTGAAAGTCGTTAAACAGAGAACCAACTGTATATATATATATTTATATATATACAGTGGTACATCGGTTTACGAACGACTCGGTTTACGAACGATTCGGTTTATGAACAAGCGCCGCAGCCATGATATGCGATGCAATCATTCACCACACTTGATTCGAATCGGAAATAGTCTACATGTCGCCGGCACGAGATCTGCAGTTTAGTTGAGTGGAGTGGCAACGCCGATTTTGGCTTCGAGAAAAAACACAGTTGAGCACCGAGAGCCACAATGTGTAGACGTGTGTCTCGGTTTGATATTTACGATCGCCCCACCTTCTGATTTGAGTAGTATATATGCATGTTTTGTTTGTGATTCATGTGCGTCCGTTTACGTGTGAAATAAAGTGTATTAAAAGGATTACAAAAGACTCATCATTCGAAGCTCTCCCATGAACTATTTTAGATATCGAAATTTGAATAGATAGAACACTACATGTACTCGTATATTCAGCTCAGTTGGGCTTTCTCTAGCACAGGTTAAACGTTGGTTGCTCATGTATTTCACAGATTTTTAAAAAAATATTTTCGTTTAAACTAGCCCTCAATACAGCTCCCAATGAAATGGCAAGTGCAAGTGATATTGCTAGCAGGAAAACTATCCTAACTATTGAGAAAAAGAAGGAAATTATAGCAAAACATGAGAATGGTGTGCCTGTTTCTAATCCCGCCACGCAGTAGGGGTTGGTGAAGACTACCATTTGTACTAGCCTCAAAAACAAAGAGGCAATAGAGGAAGCTGATGGGGCTAAAGGAGTGACTGTTTTAACAAAACAAGGGCCTCAAGTTATAGAAAAGGTAGAAAAATTATTGCTAGAGTGGTTACGTGAAAAAGAGCTTGCTGATGATAATATTAGTGAGGCTTTAATATGCAAAAAGGCTAAGAAGTTGACCAGTGAGTTGGTAGCTAAAATACCGAATACAAATGGTGTTGAATGAGAAGATTTTAGAGCCAGTAGAGGCTGGTTTGAGAAATTCCGCAAGCGAAGTGGAATTCATAGTGTTGTTAGGAATGGGAAGACTGCTAGTTCATATAAAAAGGATGCATATGAATTTGTTGATGGAATTCAAAAAGTTTGTGGAAAGGGAAGGCTACATGCCAAACCAAGTTTTTAACTGTGATGAAACAGGATTGATTTGTCAGAAAATGCCAAGAAGAACCTACATAAAAAAGGAGACACTTCCTGGGTACAAGCCTATGAAGGACAGACTTTTATTGTGTGCTAATGCAAGCGGAGAAAGCCACTTTTAGTTTACCACCCTGAAAATCCTGCTACATTCAAGAAAAATAATGTGCTGAAGGCTAAACTGCCTGTAATGTAGAGGCCAAATGATAAGGCCTGGGTAGTCATTTTTTTGGAGGAGATATTGAGGTCTTTGCACCAGCTGTCAAGAAATGTCTTGAGGAGAATGGTTTATCCTTGAAATGTCTTCTCGTCATGGATAACGCTCCTGCTCATCCTCTAACTTTCTAAAAAGACCTGGACATCAAATATAACTTCATTAAGGTCAAATTTCTTCTACCAACACAATTCCTTTGCTTCAGCCTATGTACCAGTAGTTTATTTCTAATTTGAAAAAAATCGTATAACATGGCATTCTTTTCAAGGTGTTTTCAAGTCACAAATGACACCTGTTTGAACCTGAAAGATTTTTGGAAGGAGCCCTTCGATATCTTCAACTCCATCAACATTATTGATAAGGCCTGGAGGGAGGGCGGTCTCCTATCGTACGTTGCAGTCTGCCTGGAAGAAACTTCGGCCAACTTGTGTGCCAGAGAGAGACTTCGAGGGCTTTAATAATGAAGAGGCGGAAGTCCAAGTTGTGGTTGTCCATGGGGAAAAGTATGGGCTTGGGATTGACTGTGGAGATGTGGAGGAGCTTCTGGAAGAACACAGCGAAGAACTCACCACAGAATAACGTGTTGAGCTGCAGATTCAACAGTCGAACACTATCCAGGAAGAGCATTTATCAAAGAAAGACAATGATATGGAGAAAGTTTCCGTTGCCATGATAGCAAAAATTTGCAGCAAGTGGAGTGAAGTAAAGGCATTCATTGAAAAACGCCACCTTAATAAATATGGGAAAAACAGAGCAATTAATATTTTAAATGACAATGTGATGTTCCGCTTCTGTGAAATTCTTCAGAAAAGCAAATGACAAATTTCTTTGGATCGGTTTCTTGTCCCAAAATCAGCCAGGGAGATTGAAAGTAGATAAGAGAAAAACTCTAAAATCAGGATTGCCTAGTGATATTACGGAAGATGACTTACCTTCCAAGCAGTACCATCTGTAGTCCTCCCTCCCTTTTCAACAATCAACTATCTGCTACAGCAGTTAGTCGTAGCCACTACAAAGCTAAAATGTTGTACTGAACAATTATCATGTGTTATTTCTTTATAATAAATTCTATTTTGATTTATTTTCCCCCATTTCTTTATGACTAAACCCATAGAAACAAGGTAAAAATAACTATGTTCTAGGTGGTGAACAGATTAATTCTTCATCCGTTAATTTATATGGGAAAAGCTGCTTCGGTTTGCGAACGTTTCGGTTTACGAACCAAGTCTCGGAACGAATTAAGTTCGTAAACCGAGGTACCACTGTGTGCGTATATATATATATATATATATATATATATATATATATATATATATATATATATATATATATATATATATATATATATATATATGTATGTATGTTTGTTTGCTTTTTATGAATATATATCTATTTATATAATTTATATTATCAGTTTTTTACAACATACTCTGTTATTTAATATCATATGAGTGTGTCAAAGAAATTCCTATTAATTCTAGCAATAACCCTCAACTTCACAGGATATCGATCGCATCAAGCAAACTGTTATCGTCTCTGGGAAGCCATTAAATCAGCATAAAACCGAAACATCATCCCAGGCCCAAACTCAAGTGACTTATGACATGAATCCGAAAGCATGGCTCAACAGAGGAATCACCTCTAAGCGGTCTACATTTCATTCTACAGCCTGCAATTAATCTTAGAGGGCTTTATGCGCTGCGGGAGATTTCTTCCGAAATCCCAGGGACTCCTGCCAAGAATATCTTTTGGCCTTGAAAAGAATGGAACTCATATTTCACCGCTTTTTTGCTAAATTTCGGAACGTCTGTTCATTTTCCAGAATGCTGCAATCATTTGTTTCGGACAGTCTGCTAATGGAAAATGGTACGAACTCAAAAGTAATGCATGTTATATACTTCGTAATAGAATTAAGCAAAACGGAAGAAGTTGTTTTGTTTTGAGCAGGAGAGGTCGATATGGGTTTGAAATGCGTTCAAGTTGATGCTAGGAAGAAATTAAAATTATATATATATATATATATATATATATATATATATATTAGGACGGGAAATTTAATTTAGTAGTAGAAATGCCACTTTAATTCTCATCTGCGTAGCGTTTGCTTCTGAAATTGTAAACTTTCAAATGAAATGAAAATGTTCCAACTTCGTGAAGTAAAACAGTTTGCCTGCTAATTATTGTTTTTATGAAAATGACTTTTTTTATGAATTATTTAGCCAGTAACTTGCAGGTTTTAATTTGAATGAAATGATTGGTTTACTACCAAATTCACTTCTTTTCGTAGTTTATAAAAATTTCGTATTTTAAAAAAAGTTAAATAAGTATAAATATATGCGACTATGCAATACGTTTAATTTGATTCAACTGAATAAAAATTGCAAGACTGATGAAATATCTCATCTATCAAAATGATCGACAGATGTTCATTTGACTGTTATTATAATCAGCATGGAGAACTTTGATAATTATTAATATGATACAGGCTTCTATGCATCGTTCGGATTCACTTAACGCAAGCCTACTCCCGGTGTAATTTTAGGCTATTCTTAAGGCATTAAAAGTTTATAAAAAAAAATTATTTATTTGGGTTTCATTTTTGAACAAATTTATTGATATAAACAAAGAATGTCTGAGTTATAGTCAAACATAGCCAGAAGACAACACAGGAGAAGCGTCGATTTATATAAAATTTTGCATTTCAGCTAGACAAATAAATGCTCAATGTTCTGTTTAATGTTTGTGCATATATGCATACATTATATATATATATATATATATATATATATATATATATATATGCAGTGAATGATCTCTAGTCGGCCACCTATTTGCGGAACCATGACTGGTCGCCTTTAGGAAATTTCACTGTATACATATATATAAAGAAACTTGCCTAACCGGCCACACCGCTAAGCCAATGTTATTTTGCGCCCTTTTCCGGATCACCACTCAAAAAGGCCCCTATTTTTCTGTACCATGACTGGCCGCCATAGGAAAGTTGTGTGTGTGTGTGTGTGTGTGTGTGTGTGTGTGTGCATGTGTGCGTGTGTGCGTGCGTTCGTGCGTGTGCGCGTGCGTTCGTGCGTGTGCGTGCGTGTGCTTGCGTGCGTGAGTGTGCGTGCGTGCGTGCGTGCGTGTGTATAAGTAACTTCTGTCGCCGGCCACTGCTCTAAACGGTCATAATTTGTTCAGAACCGATAAAAGACTCCACAGAGCCAGTATTATGGCTTAAGAAGCCTCTTTTCGATGGCCACCTCTCAAAACGACCCACTGTATTTATATATACATATACATAATATATATAAATAAATAAATAAAAATATATATATATATATATATATATACACTCAAGAGCCAAAAACATTATGACCACCTGTCAATAACGAGTAGGTCCACCTTTGGCGCGCAACACAGCTTCAATCCGCCTTGACATGGATGCCACAAGTCCTTGGTAGATGGCCGGAGACAGATTTACCAGATGTTTAAGCAACGGCCACGCAAATCCGAGATATTGCGAATTGGTGGTCTTTGAACTCTGAGCTGCCCTCCCATGACATCCAAATATGTTCTATCGGATTGAGATCCGGTGAGTTAGGCGGCCAGGACATTAACTGGAATTCAACATCATGTTCCTGGAACCACTCCAACACAATTTTAGCCTTGTGACACGGGGCGTTGTCCTGTTGGAACATTCCATTTCTAGCTGGAAAAACAGAGGCCATGCAAGGGTGCAACTGGTTTGCAATGATGTTCAGATACCCTGTAGCATTCATGGTCTGCTCTACCACAACCACGGGTCCCAGGGACGCCCAAGAGAACGTCCCCCAAAGCATAATACCGCCACCACCGGCCTGTGTATGACCTACTATACATTGAGGGAGCAACAGTTCGCCTGGAAGACGGCGTATCCTGACACGGCCATCGGCGTGGTGAATGACAAACCGTGATTCATCTGACCAGGCAACTCTCTCCCACTGATCCATGGACCAGTCGCGATGTTCCCGGGCCCAGCGCAGGCGCAGTTGGCGATGACGCTTGGTCAGCAAAGGCACACGAGTAGGACGTTTGCTGCGTAGCGTTTTGGGCGCGAAGTTAAATTGCAAGAGCAGCGATTTTAAAGGTCCAGATGACCAAGGATGAGGTCTGCACATGCGCGTGCAGCAAGAGCTCGGAGGGAATTGTCTTTTTGGCGGCAGAATGGATGAAATTTTCGATGAGAGCGGAAGCTTGCGGCAGGCGTGCTTAGGAATTGACAAAATGGCGGAGCGAATTGGTTACCCTGGAGCGTGGTTAATTGAAGAAAATCAATAAAGAAGGATTAAGAGATCATGGACTGTTGATTGAGTCATTGCCTGCCACTCGCTCACTAAAAAACGGACACGATGACTTCATAACATCGAATCGAAACACAGGAGCAAAACACGCTTCCTGTCAGAAGCCGCGCTGAGATCGACGTCGCGGGTGAAAATACAAAACCCATGGATTAACGCTCCGGAAAAGAAGAAAAAGGAATTTTTTTTTGTTATGACTTTTCGGCGACGGGCATTTTGTTCAAAAGGATAAAAAACGATATATACAATGACTACAAATAACCCAGCGACTGATCTAAAAAGCGTCAAGATGCACTTAGACGATAGCTATGTGCAACAGCAAGGTATTCGTGATGGAGCAGAAACGAGTCAAGGGAAAATAGAAAAAGATGAGAACGGAAAAAAATTGAGTACAGAAGGAGTTCAGACAGATGATGGATGTAACAAGAGAAATTTTGAGAAAAGAAGACATGAAATCAAATTAGAAATTCCAACGTATGACAACAAAAAAATCAAAAATATAATCCCTTGGTTAAAGTTGAAGAAAAATGTCGAGCGATGGATTTAGGAAATGAATGGAAAAAAGATAACATCATGAATTATGTGAGTGAGGATATACAAGAACTAATAATTTCAACAGAACTGTATAAGGAAGATTATGAAGTAATAAAAAACAGCTGACTGCCATATTTTCAAAAAGTCGAGAAGAACAAATTACACGACACAGAAGTTTAAAATTGTCAGAGCAAGGTAATCTAGTAGATTATTTTAAAAACAAGATAGAACTCGGTAGATCACTTCAAAAAGAAGATAGTGAATTAGTAGAGATATTGACATTAGACAGTCCTCCACAAATGAGAACACTCCTGGCATTGCAGAAGATACAAACTCCAGTTGAATGGTTGGAGGTGGCAAAGAAGATTCATCTACCAAATTCGACGACGGAAATATGTGAGCAGAGAGGTGGAAATTCGAATTCATCTACAAGACGACAACAATTTTATAATCAGCCGACAGATGATCGACGGCGATGGACAAATTACAATGACTCCCATTTTAGTGGCAGAGAGGATTATCATCAAAGAAGATATCAAAATCGTGATGGACACGACCAATTCATGGCATTCAGCCAACGGCAACAGAACTCGACCAATTACCAAAACAACAACAGACAAGAGGACAATACAAATGACCGTAGATGACTAATTATCAAAGCTCGGGTCAGTGACAAAACTTTTCCATGTCTTTTAGACAGTGGGTCGACGGTGACCATATTAAGTTCAAAATTGCTAAAATTAGTAAAAAACTTTAATGAAAAAGAAAGTAATAATATATTAATAAAGAAGACTGTTGGTAATTTAATTGTGCAAAATTTAATAGAATGTGCAGTAAAAATAGGAAGTGTTAAAAAGAAAAATTGAAATTCTGATAATTGATAGTGAGTTACCATATTTATTATTGGGTTTACAACATATTCAGTTATTTAAATTAGATGTTAATTTTAGAAATTTAAGAGTGTATCAATTTGGTTATGAGATAAAGTTGTATGATGATTATAAATGTTTAAGTCCTATTGCATTTCATATTCAAAATAAGAACTTTAAAAATTATGGTGAAAATTTGTATAATGAAAATAAGTATTATGCTGATAATTATATGTATAAATTAAGAAGGGTCAATAAGAATGTGTATAAATGGAGAAATTTTTATGGTACTAAGAATTCTTATAATGTAAAAATTTTTTGTAGAAGTAATTTTAAAAAGAGAAAAAATTTTAGACATAAACACTCTCTTGAGCTTAATCCTAGAAATGTAAAAAAGAGCAATTGTGTAAACCAAGGTATTGAAACTGTTTTAGTTAATAAATGTGACACACCGATTTATGACCAAAACCAGAGTATGAACAAATCTAATGTCAAATTTGAAAATTTTCAAAGTGTACAAAATAATGATTGTGATGTTCTAAATTATAAGGAGACATCGGGTATTCCCGATGATACGCTGAACACTCTATTTAAAGAGCTCGGTGATGTTTTGGACTCAAAGCCACCAGAACAAATACCTGAGGACTGGACCCAATTAGACAAAATTTTCAAAAATTTTGAACACATTTTTTCTAAAAACAAATACGATGTTGGCAAGATTAAATTAGAACCCCAAAAAATCGTTTTAACGTCAGAATTACTAGTATCACAGAGGCCATATCGTGCATCCCAAGTAGAAAATGCTGAGATTAAACGACAAATAGATGAACTTTTAAAGGCAGGATTTATAAAACCATCAAGTTCTCCATGTAGCGCACCTGTCACCCTTTCAATAAAAAAAAATGAGGGAAAACTAGATTATGTATCGATTACAGGAAATTAAATGCTATAACGAAAACAGATTCAGAACCTATTCCACGAATTGATGACCTTTTAGACCAATTAGCTCATGCAAATTATTTCACCACTTTAGATTTGACCTCAGGCTATTGGCATATTGAAATACACGAACGTGACACTGAAAAACTAGCATTTACGACTAATTTTGGACTGTACCAGTGGAAACGATTAGCTTTTGGGTGGAAAAATGCACCTAGTGTCTTCCAAAGAGCAATACGACAAATTCTAAATAAACACCAAATAAATTTTGCCCTAAACTACTTCGATGATATAATAATTTTCTCAAACACTTTTCTTGAACACATAAGACATTTAGAAAAAATTTTCAAAATTTGTCAGCAGGAAAACATTAAGTTAAATAAAGCTAAATGCCAATTTGCACAAAAAGAAATCAAATTCTTAGGTTATGAGATAACACAAGGAAAATACTCCCCACATAACACAAACATTGAAACTATTAGAAAATTATTACTGCCAAGAAATGTAAAAGAACTGCAAAGATTTTTAGGCTCAGTAAATGTTTACCAAAAATTTATACAAGACTATGCAAAATTAAGACTCCCCCTAAACAAATTGTTAAAAAAGGATGTAAAATGGGATTGGTCCCAAGAATGTCAAAATTCATAACAGAGATTAAAAGATGAGCTCATTTCAAAACCAATTTTAACATTATTTAACCCAGATTATCCATGCCACCTTTTAGTAGACGCGAGTCAAGAAGCAGTTGCTGCTGTCTTAAAACAAAAACACTCTGATGGTCAACTACACCCAATCGCCTTTTATTCAAGACAATTGAAAAAACACGAAAGAAATTATGCTATAACTGAGCTGGAGTGTTTGGCTATTATTGATTCTATTGATAAATACCATTGTTACTTACATGGGAAGAAATTCACAATTCATTCGGATCATTCAGCATTGCAATGGCTCAAAAATGTTAAAAATTTAACTGGACGACTGTTTAGGTGGTCTTTAAAACTTTCCATGTATGATTATGAAATAGTACACATAAAAGAAAAATATAATTATGAAGCTTATATGCTATCAAGAAATCCTATAAGCCACTATGTATCTCAATATTGTTATTTTCTAAGCACATATGAAATTATTCAGGGACAATTAAATGATAATGTAAATAATGTAAAGTACAAGAAATATAGTGGAGATTTAACAGTGTAAAAGAAAAATCTAGTCAAAATTGTAGTTCGGCCATCATTAAGACTAAAATTAATAACCGCTGCTCATGAAAAATTTGGCCACCCAGGTGTGAAAAAAAATGTTACAGTTAATTTCCCCTATATACTATTGGCAAGACATAATAATAGATATTTCAAATTTTGTTCGTTGTTGTGAAACATGTCAGAAAAATAAGAAATCGACTCAGAGAAAATTCGGACTGATGGAGCAGGTGCCAGTTGCCCATGAACCATTACCTAATTTCAGTTGATACAATTAGAGGTTTTAACTATTATAACTCGACAAAAAAATATCTTCATCTGGTGATTGATCATGCGACAAGATATATTTGGACTTTTCCTTCTAAAAGTGTGACAAGTGAGACATATACAAACTGTTTAAAGCAAATTTTCAAAATTAAAGTTCCCAAACAAATATTAAGTGACAGAAATGCTGCATTTACTTCCTCAAGGTTTAAAAAATTCCTAAAACACCACAATACGAAACAATTACTCACGTCAGCCCACAGGTCTCAGTGTAACGGTAAAAATGAAAGATGTAATCAAACTATTGTGTCAAAAGTAAGTAAGGTGTAATGTAAAAACTTCTTCGAAAAAAATTCCATGGACAAAAATTTTAGAGCAAGTAACTTCTGAATATAATAATCAACCCCATAGTGTAACTGGATCCCCCCCGAATTACCTGTTATTTGGAAATCTACCATATGACTCACCATTACCTAAAACAACTTCATTAAATTATCCGCCAGTTGAAGAAGCAAGAAAGATGGCAGTACAAAGAACCATTCAGCACCATAAAATTAATAAACAGAGATATGATAGACATTTTGTACAGTCAAACTTCAAAATTGGTGACTTAATGATGTACGAAGAATTTAAATACCCAAATTCAAGAAAATTAGATCCACCTTATTCAGGCCCTTTTAAAATTTTAAGTCAACTTTCTAATGTTAATTTTGAAATTGATAAACCAAACCAATACATTGGGAAAAAGACTGAAATTGTGCATTCAACCAGGTTAAGGCATTTTCATCCATATAATGAGTTTAAATTAAAATAATTTTGTTTCATGCACAATTTTCTTGGGGAAGGGGGGGGGGATTAAGAGAAGATTTTGGTACGAATTACAAGTGAAAAATTGAAATTATAAAATTATGAATGTTAATGAGTAAAATAAATAATAAAACTGGAATTGGTGATATTGTAAAATTAAACTAGAATATGATTTGTATTGAATTTATTGGGATTTAATAATTGTGCGTTTTGAAGTGAAATTTAGTAACTAATGAAAGAACTTTGGCTAAACCTAATTTTTGGATTATTTTGAAATGTTTTGTTACCATTTTTGCAAATTTTTGTTTGTATAATGTGCTGAACTGTGTTTACATTTTCCCGAATATGACCAAACTTCCTATCTCAGAGATCCATTTCTTAATTAATTTTACATGTTGGGTGCCTAAGACCTTTTTTGAAACTTTATGCGTTGTCTTAATTTAAATTTAATAAAATATTAAAAAAAACTATCTTGGTTAAACTTTCTACTAGAGAACTATTGTATGTGATGTTTTGGATCTTCTGAGCCAAAAAGCGAATGTGACAGCAAAGATTTTGTTACTTAGGCCATTGTTGTGGTCATGACGGTGGGAAAATTCTGTACCTGCTCTCCTCTGACCCCACTATGCACAATTACTCAGAAATTTGAAGGCGTGTTAACATAATGAATCTATCATTGTGAAATATTAAGGTGAATGAAGTGTAAATTATAAAATGTTTTGATAAATTTGAATTGTGATAAATTTGAATCAGAGTTTTTGCGTTATAAAAAAATATTGTGAGCTATAAATAATATGTAGAACATTTTGAATTTCATATGTAATATGAGTCGAAGGTATAAAAGAGCTCTCAATGAAAAATAAGTTATATTTGAATTCATGTAAACAATTTTGTGATGTTCAGTGAATAGAGGTAAATAAGAAAATTCCCATGCGTAATTAATAAAAATTTCTCTTTTTTTCTCAATTTTTAATATGTTGTGTCTCTGAGTATTTTTACACGCACAACCATGTCAAGGAGGCCTCCAAGCAAGACGGTCGACCGCATATTATTTTTGTCTTTCATATTTAATTGTTCTTTTTATTTTACGTCCATTTTATAATACCATACTCTGTGTAAATAAATTACATGTTGTAGAAATTTAAACTGAAACTGTTGTAAAATAGAATGTGAGTGGACAGCTTACAGGACTGTCGATTTCATTACCACTCAAAGAATTTGATGAAAATATTAAAGCATGGACTTTATATTGTAAAATACTACTGACAGTCCACGTTAATGGTTATTAATTTCATTTAATAATAATAATAATAATAATAATAATAATAATAATAATAATAATAATAAATAAAAAAATATAAAAAAGTTCCTAAATGAGATTTTAAAGTGACATTATTTTCAGGTGATGTCTTATTGAGATGATATTTTGGTATAATTAAAGTGATATTTTGAATATTTATAGTGATATATTTTGAGATAGTGTTGTAATACCTTCCTTTTTTTTCAAGTCATCAGTAATATAATATAGTATATTGTACAACTCAAGAATATTTTTAATGTAACTTCTGAAGAAATTGTAAAATGTGTATATTTTTGTTAAAACCCACTGCTCCAGGTCATCCTGAATAGATAGAAGAGTAATGTTAGGGTTTCAGGGGAAAAATTTAGGAATAATGCTGTTGGGTTTCTCTGGGTTGTTGTGTGGGGAAGGTACCGCCCTGCACAGCAATTTTCAGTTGTGATTAATTAAGTTAATTTTAGTTGTTTTTCTCTTCTGAGGACGTGCTGCAGAGAATTAGCTACTCTTTGTGAGAATCTAACATTTCATTTACAAAGCGCGCGTATTTTGCTGTGGGGAAAATCATCTTTTAGAAGCGACTTGAGCGCAAAGCGAATAATTCTAGACGAGAGGATTTATATTTAGAAATGTAAAGGGTTTGGGCGCGAAGTTAAATAAGAGCAGCGATTTTAAAGGTCCAGATGACCAAGGTTGAGGTCTGCACATGCGCGTGCAGCAAGAGATCGGAGGGAATTGGGTTTTTGGCAGCAGATTGGATGAAATTTTCGGTGAGAGCGGAAGCTTGCGGCAGGCGTACTTAGGAATTGACAAAATGGCGGAGCGAATTGCTTACCCTGGAGCGTGGTTAATTGAAGAAAATCAATAAAGAAGGATTAAGAGATCATGGACTGTTGATTGAGTCATTGCCAGCCACTCGCTCACTAAAAAACATACACGATGACTGCATAACATCGAATCGAAACACAGAAGCAAAACACGCTTCCTGTCATTCATATATACAGTGAAGTGCCACTGAATTAGGGATAAAAAGCCTATGCAAATTGTGTAGCGCTGCGCATCATGTATGCGCAAGTGAGGGCGCTGTGGTAACTGCATATATACTGGGTACTGTGGTTGTTCTGAATTAGTTGTTGGAATTGCCAGTATGGGTAAACTGCCTGATTTAGACGCCTTCGATCGCGGACAAATCGTAAGTGCGCGACGCATGGGCCATTCAATTTCCGAAATCGTCAGACAGCTAGGATTTTCAAGGTCGACAATGTCAAGAGTATACCAAGAATACATGGATGGTGAAAAAAAACTAGCGATCGGGCAAACTGCAAAGGACAATTAGCCTTGACAGTGCGTGGTGAGAGACGGCTCAGACGTATTGTACGTAGCCAGCGAAGCCAAACATTAGCTCAGATTACTACCCAGTTTAATGAC
The DNA here is from genome assembly GCA_907164885.2 of Dolomedes plantarius. Classification (NCBI taxonomy): domain Eukaryota; kingdom Metazoa; phylum Arthropoda; class Arachnida; order Araneae; family Dolomedidae; genus Dolomedes; species Dolomedes plantarius. The sequence goes on from OU015492.1 coordinate 11,851,706, forward strand.
GGTGCCAGTCGTACAGTCAGTAAACGGACTGTGCAACGCTCGTTTCACCGTATGGGTTTCGGGAGCCGTCGACCTACGAGAGTACTATTGCTCTATACTCGCCATCGGGCTGCATGTCTTGCCTGGGCAAGAGAGCACAGAGACTGGAGTGTAGAGGACTGGAAACGAGTAGTATGGAGTGATGAGTCTCGATTCCGACTACTTAACGCCGACGGGAGGCTGAGAATATGGCGTCAGGCTCATGAAGCCATGGATCCTGCATGCCTGGCTGGAACTATACAAGGGCATGGTGGCTCAATCATGGTCTGGGGTGTTTTTTCGTGGCACAGTTTGGGATCTTTGATGTACCAACCTCCCTCAATGCAATTTGGTACGTAGAGTTGCTGGGTGATCACCTACATCCGTTTATGCTGTTCTGTTATCCGCACGGTAATGGAGTTTTCCAGCAAGACAACTGTACCTCTCACAAGTCCCGGTTGGCTACTGGCTGGTTGGATGAGCATTCCTCTGACTTATCTGTCATGAATTGGCCACCTAGAAGCCCAGACTTAAATCCTATTGAGCATCTTTGGGATGTTTTGGAACAAGGCGTGAAAGGCCATCACACAGCACCAAAGAACCTTACTGAATTATGGATAGCTTTAGCCAATATTTGGCAAGCCATTCCCGTGGAACGTTTCCAGAAACTTGTTAAATCTATGCCTCGTCGTGTGGCAGCCGTTATCAAGGCCAGAGGAGGCCCAACTCGTTACTAGGTAGGTATCCCCAATTCAGTGGCACTTCAGTGTATTTGATAAATTAAAGTTTCCTTTCTATGTTCGCTATGTTGATGACTTTTTTGTCTTATTTGACCAGAATAACTCCGACATCAATCGTGTGCTCTCTGTCATGAATTCTATTGATCCTTGTATACAATTTACGTGTGAGGAAGAGTGTAATAATCGCTTACCTTTCTTGGATGTGCTTATTATCCTCAGTGACGAGGTTTTTCAGACTACTGTCTTCCGCAAGCCCTTTGCCGTGTCTCTTCCCCCACATAGGCTTTCTGCCCCTCCTCCCAGTCAAAAAATGGCCTGTTTCAACACGTTTGTCCATCGGGGGTTGAACATTTGCTCCACTCCTGAACTATTGTGCTCAGAGCTTGATTATCTGAGGGCAGTCGCCGTGGACCGCGGCTATACCTCTAATATAGTTGATTCCATTTATAAGAAATTGTCTAAACCGGGCCATAAAAGGTATAAAAGTATCCCCAATTCAGTGGCACTTCAGTATATATATATATATATATATATAGTGAAACTAGTCCAGTTTGTTCCGAAAAAAAGGGACCGTTTTGAGGAGTGGTCGGGGAAAAGGGGGCAAAATAACATTGGCTCTATGGAGTGTATTTAATCGGTTCTGAACAAAAGATGGCCGTTTAGAGAGGTGACAGGGGAATAGGGTGGACTGGCTAGAGAAGTTTCACTGTATATATATATGTGTGTGTGTGTGTGTGTGTGCGAATGTTTTATGTATTGAAAACAATGCAATTTATAAAATTATTTGAATTATTCTGATTGTTTGTTCATTGTAAATATAAAACAACGGAAAACAGGGGAAAAACCAAATTATAAGCTTAAATATCATTATACGTAGACTATATAATAATTTAATAATATTTCTTTGGGATTTCTTTTATCTCTTTCCCCCATAGTAGAAAATGTTTGTGTATACACATTTAAGGAAGAAAGAATTGTTATCATCCGTGTAAAGCTCTACTACTAAGTTCCAAAGAAACATCATTGGTTCAACCTTATGTCCATCAATTAATCTCAACAAAACTAAATCTTTCCATGTCCGTAGAAGTTTTTTCCAGGAAACTTCAGGACCCTCGCCAAGATATCTTTCCCATTCCGTTGAAAAATGATGGCTCTTTATTCTACTGCTGTTCTAAAATTACCTCAGATGACAGAAGGATAACATCGATGTCCGATTTAATGATAAATATCTCATTTGGACTGACACTCCCTTGAAACCTTCCTCCCTTTTCACATCCTCTTGAAAAATGATGACTCTACATTTTACTGCTGATCTAAAATTATCTGAGATGGCAGATGAATAATATCGATGCCTCATTTGATGAAGGCTATTTCATTAGGATTTTTATTCACATCAAAGCGAAAGCAGGAATTTCTTTCGTACGAGTTTGTGCTATTTTAATTATTCATCTATATATATAAAACAGTTCCGTAACTGACTGACTCACTGCTGACTTACAACGCACAGACCAAACCGCTGGACCTGAAGGGCTGAAATTTTGCATGGCGATTCTTCTTATAGTGTAGGGGTGCACTAGGAAAGATTTTTGAAAAATTCTTCTTAGATTTTTTTAAATTAAATTTTTAAGCTGTTTTAGTAACTTTATTTAAGTTTGGATTTAAAATAATAATTTGAGGGTTATAAAATTTATATCACGAGAAAGACCATAAAAATTCCTTTAAAATGAAATCTTTTTCGAATCATTACCTCCATTTTCTGATTTTTGGTGAATTTTTAAAATTATTTTTTAGAATTTAATTTATTAAATCCTGGTCGCGTGATTTCTTTTTCTGGTACTTTAAATTAATTTATCGTCACACGCCTGATAACGAAATAGACAAAAAAACTATTTTTTTTCTTGCTAATGCGGTAGACGATTGGACATTATACAAAAACATATTAAAATACAGCAAAAGAAATGTTCCTCAAACTGTACTATATTCTTTAGTATGTTATATTAGATTTAATTTGAATATTTTCTTCTGCATTATTTTGTCTATAAAAATATCCGTTACCATTTTTTTTTGTAAATATATTTTTTCGTTTTTTTTTACATCAATTGCATACATTGATATTATTATTGTATTTATTATATATATATTTATACATATTTTTGGCATTAATTGCATACATTGACCGTTGTATTTAATTTGAATGTACTCCGTAGCGAAGTGGGGGTTTTCAGCTAGTCATTTTATAAATTGCGTCCACCAAAGGAATTGAGGAGCGTTTAAAACACACTAGACCAGATTTTCCCCCTGAATCATTTAAATTTCAAAACATTATTTACATTAAAATAAAAACAGAAAATGCCTCGAGATGTAAAATTTCCTTCTCTATTAGGGAGTACAATTTTTTGAAAAAAAAAATCCTTGAATCCACGTCTGCAATCCTTGAACACATTTTCTCATTTGAGGTAAGCGAATGCAATAGGGTTAGTACACAGCCTTAAGGAGACAGTGGACCTTCAAACCCAACTATTTTTGTTTTGAATGGATTTGCTTGAAATTTGAATATGTGATTAGTACTATAGATATGTAAAAGTGGTTAAAATTTAAAGATGAAATATTAATAATTTATGAATTAGGAATTATTAATTATATCAAAAATTGGCCTAATTAAAAAAGTTCCAGGCGCATATCTTTTGCATATAATATGGTAATTTTTATTTACAGGATACCTTATAGAACTAACAATGAAACTTATTGCTTATTTTAAGCATTCATTGAAAATATAAAGAGAAAAAAATAATAATAGTGTAAACACCCTTTTTATTACGCAAAATACCTATAAATCATCTTTTCGAGTACAAAATTTAGAAATTCTGAGCTACGAAGCATATTTTTTTTCAATAAGATTTATTTGATATACAACTTAAGTATATAAAACTGAAATTTCAAATAAATGCGATAATTACAAATGTGCCTGGAGCAGTTTGAATATTCGTATGACATGAAAATTTTTATTTTGAGAAAAACACATTTAAAGTAATTGCTATTAGCAACCACATAATATCTAAATTTAATACAAATGCCTATAACTAGGAAAGTAATCACATAAGTTAAAAATTCTTTTTGCAACACATTCCTACTCGTCCGTAGTTTCACAATTCAATAAAATAAAAAAGTCGAATTTTTGGACAAATTTCACAATTTTGAAAGTTCACTGTCCCCTTAAGACATTACTACAAGCTATAGAGTAGCTGCGTAAGTTTGTGTCACAAAAACTCACTCGTATATCTATAGACGCGGATGCGCAAAATAACATTAAAATATATCATCAAATTGTTTCTAAGTTTTGTGGGACACATATTTTTAACAGTTTATGCCATGAGCATGTATTCCCAAGATAATTATTTATGAGCATTAAATGTAGCTAGAATCACGTTCATCGGGAATTGCAGATGGCAATTAAGGCCGTCTGCACACGGGGCAACTCAAAAGAATCACAAACCAGTCCGTGATGAGTCGCAACCTATGTAATTGAATGGAGCCAAGCACACGGCGCAACTGGTTACAAACCCGTCGGACGGGTTTGTAACCAGTTGCGCCGTGTTTGCGACAAGGACGGGTTGCGACTCATCACGGACTGGTTTGTGATTTGAGTCAGTTATCAGTTTCTTTTGAGTTGCTCCGTGTGCAGATGGCAATTAATACCACAAGAATAGAATTCCTTTTTTTCTACGGTGTTTTCTCCTGGAGTGAGAGCTTTAATATAAAGTAGTCCCTTCGACAGTTGCGCAACAGGTTTCATGCCTTTATTAAGGTAATTCCCGAAAGAAAATCGTGATTAGACCGGTAGCATTACGACTAACTCTGTAAATAATTTCCCAACCTTCTCTGTTTTCGTGTCATGGGATTTCACTCGGTGCAGTTGTTTGATGTGTGGTACTGAGGTGGGCGGAGAAAAATACATAAGCGCGTGGCAGAGAGATATTAAAGAGCATGCGCTTTCATTCCAGTAGATGTTGTGTAACAGCTTCCACAAGCAAGAGTCTGCTCTAGGACTGCGTTTGCGTAACCCAGACTTGCGAAAAAATAAATATCGTTTTTGAATTTTTAAGTATCTGCTTGATTGTTGAGCAAACTGATGAAACCTTTAAGATTTATATGTGCACCTTTAAGACTTAAGGCTGCTATGTACTAACCCCATTGGATTCGCTCATCTCAATGTTAACCTATGGAGAAAATTTGTCCACGGATTGCCGACTTGGATTCAAAGATTTTTTTAAAAAATTGTACTCCGTCATAGAGAAAGAAATTTTACATTTGTATAAATTTTTCGTTTTTCTTTAATGCAATTAATATTTTAAAATTTAAATTAATCGGGGAAAATCTGGTATAGTGAGTTTTAAACGCTCATAAATTCCTTCGGTGGACGAAATTTATAAAATGAATCCTGTAGCGCTTTGCAGAAAAATTCAGGCTATCTGACAATACCAATTTTATTTGATTATCGCCATTTATGTACCTGTAAATAGTTGACAAAAATATATTTTAAATAAAAAATTTGGGGGCAACGCTTAACCCCCCCTATAGAGAGAGAGTCATTACAATCCCTCAAAATGTCAATCCTAAGGGGGGTGGAATTCTCGAACTGTCAACTGGACTCCTCCCACCACAAGAGTCTGCAAGAAGAGGAAAAGGGAAATACGATTTTTTTTCTTAGTACATAGCAGCCTTAAGGCTGCTGAGTACTAACCCTATTGGATTCGCTCACCTCAATGTTATCCTATAAAGAAAAAGTGTCCAAAGATTGCTGACTTGGATTTCAAGATTTTATATTTTAAATTGTACTCCGTAATAGAGAGAGAAATTTTAGACCTTGGAACATTTTCCATTTTTTTTAAAATGCAAAAAATATTTTAAAATTTTAATTATTCGCGTAAAAAGTGTAGTATAGTGTGTTTTAAACGCTAAATTCTTTTGGGGGGACGAAATTTATAAAATGAATTCTGTTGCAAGGTGTAGAAATTTTCAGGTTACCTGAAAATACCATTTTTTATTGGATTTTCAGCATTTATGGAGCTGTCAATAGTAGACACATTTTCTCCATAGATTAACATGAGCTAATCCAGAGCAGCCTTCAGATGAATAAAATTCAACTTAAAACCCAGTCAAACCAATTCACAAAACTTTCAGGCAGGTCCAATACATCATGAAATCAATAATAAAACCCTCATCGCTAGTTCTGGTTTTGTCAATATTGACAATAGCTTAGTATTTAGAGAGTACATACTATTTCAATTTCGACTGAAAGAAAAGTAAATAAAATTTTTATAATGTTTGAAACAAAATGGCGGTCGCAAACTATCCTCTTTTTTTTCCGACGCATTCCACCTCACTTCTTATAAGTCAAGGTTAGTGCTATTTAAGTCACTTCTTTTAATCTGGACGACTTCAGCTAACAGCCTTACGTAATTTTAGTATTCAAGAGCGTCAAAAATTAATGTTAAGATTCTAAGCGGGTTCGCGTGATAACAAATGGAAGAAAATTGTTGAATCTGCGAGGAAATAAATCTTTGCCCCACGGAATACATAATTGTCCGTCTTGTTTATTTTTGAGACTTAAGTGGAGAATTAGTATGCTCGGAATGGAGTTTTCCGAAATACGTGGGAAGATTTGATTAGTCGGAGAGCCGCGATATCCCATTACACCGCGCGTGTTTTCTTGCACAAAAGTAGTCGCATTTATGCGCCGTAAGCATACAAGAGAATTCCTGTTAATCTCATCTGGCGATATATCCTGAATATCAATTTTTCCTCCTTCATACCTCAAAGGAAATTCCCCTGCTTTCGATTCACGGCGCGGTTTGATTCTTAGCAAAGAGCGAATTCTCGCGACGATAGCCAAGTGCTTGATTTTGTTTTGAAGCCGTGCCGCTGGAGCAATAAATCTAGCAATACAGACGCTATTGTTTTCAGATTAAAAATTACATTTAAGGGCTTCTTGTTTTTATCCAAGTTCATTTTTACTCGTGTTGTAGATAAAAGACAGGTGATTATGCTACCCACATAACCATTTCTTTGAAGTCAGGAAGCGATGGGGGTATTTTTATCTTTAATAGAAGTGTTACCGCATGCTAAATAGGCTGTTAATCGATGTAATACTTCAAAATTTGTTTATTTGTATTTCAGTGTAGACAGAACTGCGTTCAAGAAGGATAGGTAATTCCTCATATGGCTAGAAGCAAAATTGAAAAAATTTCGATATATTAGGAGCCAAGGATTATCAAGGACAATATATAATTATTATCAAAATTCACTTTATATTCATCATAAAAATGCCATGAAAGATAAAGTAATTGAGTTTGAAATTTCATAGCTGCCTGTTGGCTAATAGATGAACTTGGTGATGCGACTCTCTAAGGCTTTAAGCAATGGAAAAAGTAAAACAAAATGTTCAGAAATTTGAAAGATAAAAAATTTTTCTTAATTTTGGCATCAAATGCCTTCTTTGTTAAGAACACAAAAGTTACTTTTCGAAATATTGAGGAATAACTAAATCTACGCTCGAATTGTGAATAACACGAAAGCAATGATGTTATTTTTATCGAATTTTTGACGAACTACTGATGGACGACAACGAAGATTTGTCTTTTTGGTTTATTGGTAACATCTAACAATTGAAAAACATAAATAGAAAAATGTTTCACCAGATAGGGATTCCAACGGGGAGTTACATGACCCTTTTTTACGAGAGCGAGGAGCGAACTGAGAAGCGAAAACTTCTCCCTCTCTACGGGCGTCACAGCGCCCACTCGATACAATTTTCTACACACCCCACCGTGAACAAAATGTTCACCTCTAATTACACAATATGTAGGGTATATAAACTACTTATTAAATGTCACTAACACTCAAAATACAATACAATAATCAAATTTACATCAATACGAGAACAAATATTATTTTAAACTTACTGACAAAAAGAGACCTAAATTTATGTACACAGTTCTTCAAAACAAATTTAATATTTTCATAATCTAAGAAAAGGTATTAAAGTATATACAAAACATTAATCATTTAATTCAAGAGGATATATAAGTTGTATGGGACGTTTATACTGGCCACTTGAAGTACGAACAAGACAAGATCTTACGTGTCCATCACGACCTACGAATACTTCATCGATGATACCTAAAAGCCAAAGTAATTTATATTTCGCTGACCCTTCCAACAAGAGCACATCACCTTCTTTTAAATTATCTTTAGGAGAAAAAACTATAAAATTATGGGCATTTCTTAATTGAAGCAGATAATTTTCCTTCCACTTACGCCAAATTTGCTTCAAAAGTCTAGATTGGTACAATTTTCTGCGATTTAAATTTTCCTTTGTCGATAACTCATTGTTGAAAAAATCAGCAAAATGCACAGGATAACTATAATTTTGACCAGGAAACAAAAATTGAGCCGGAGTAAGAGGCAGTGGCTCATTTAAATCATTACTTACGTAGGTAAGTGGCCGATTATTTAAAATACATTCGATTTCTGTGAGGATAGTCATCATTTCTTCAAAAGATAATAAAGCCTTGCCTAGGATCTTTTTCAAAGGATCCTTAACACTTTTCATGAGCTTCTCATAAAATCCACCCCACCATGGGGCACTAGGCACAATAAATTTCCATGTTACGCCGTTAATAGCAACAAAATCCTTCAATTTTTTGTCTAGAATGATTTTTGAAAATTGTCCTAAAATGTCATTTGTGTTTTTGAATGTTTTAGCATTATCCGAAATGATGACTTCACAATTTCCCCATCGAGCCAGAAATCGCCTTAAAGACAAAATAAAACTTCTAGTTGACATGTCGGAAATGAGTTCAATATGAACTGCTCGTGTCACTCCACAGGTAAACAAAGCAATGTAGGCCTTACGAATGTCCTTATCTGATTTCAAATAAACAGGTCCTGTGAAATCGACCCCTGTAACTGAAAATGGCGGCCTTTCCAAAACCCTGTCCTTTGGCAGCTGAGCAGTTACCTGTCTCGCAGGTTTCAAAGTATACTTCCGACAAATCAAACATTTATTCAAAATTTTCCTTACCTCTTGCCTACACTTCACAATCGCCTACCCTTCACAACCCTTCAAATTTTGTACGAATTTTTGCCAAAGTAGCTGACACCCACCCCACCGTGTAAAATTTTGCTATGTTCTCTAATTATCAATAATTCTACAAACTTTGATTTGGGCAAAATAATAGGATGAACTTCAATCTCAGAGAACTCACCCTGTTCAATCCTCCCCTTTAAACGAGGTCTTCCGTTATTGTCTAAGAATGGGGCTAAGCTAAAGATTTTCGTTTCGTGAGGAACTGGCTTGCCAGTTTTCAAACAATGCAATTCCGAAGGATAGGCTAGAGATTGTTCGAATTTTATACAAGTATTTTCTGCAATTTCTAATTCAGTTGCAGTAAGTGGACCATTTTCATATTCTAAATGTTTCAATTTCGCGATAAAACGTTTAGTGTCTATTTTACGAGATATAAATTTCACAAGTTCTGTGGTGGAAAAGTATATCATATCACTATCTGGATCCCAGGTCAAACCTAAGACCTTAGACGATAAGCCAGAACAAACAAGAGTGTCCGGCTGTTCGATTTGAATGTTGTTGGCTCTCCACAATTCACGAAGTTCGGATGAATTAGTTGTCCACTTTCTGAGTACCATTCCAGCATCGCTGAATATTTTTACACTTTCTAATGAGGTTTTCAGAGCATCTGAAACCTCTTCTCTTCCTCCTATTAGATCGTCCACGTAGACACAATTCAAAAGTAGATTCGATGTAGCTGGCAGTTGTTCTTGGAATTTCTCAAAATGGTACTTCAGAGTGGCTGCAAGAAGGTATGGACTTGATGTTAGCCCAAAGAGAATCCGCGTGAAGTTGAGCACAAATGGTTGTTCATTAGGGTCATCAACACAGAAGAAACGAGTGAATTGACGATCTGATTCATCCAATTCGACTTGCAGAAAAGCCGACTTTACATCAGCTGTGAAAGCAACAGCATTCTGGCGAAATTTTAAAAGCAATTGGAATATGTTGGGATGCAAGTTCAGACCTGCGTGCAAACAGTCATTGAGAGATATTTCCTCTTTGTCGTGTGCAGATCCATCGAATACTATGCGTACTCGACTAGTTGTTTTGTCTTTCCGTATGACAGCGTGATGGGGCAAAATGATCTTTCTTCCGGATTTTTTACAGAAGTTTTTTTCAACGATACCTTCTCTCAAATATTCGTCAACAACACCTTTGTACTCATCGAAAAACCTGCTATCCATCTTAAACTTGCAAGTCAATCCTTCAAACCGTTTATGAGCAACTCCTATATTATCCTCTAAACCATCCTTCACACCCGACCTCCACGGCAATTTTACTCGATAGCGCCCATCAACAAAACGAATCGACTCATTGAACTCTCTAATCATCTCCTGATCCCTAATATCAACACCTGAGTCACAATCCTGTACCTCTAAACTCTCCAACTCCCAAAACCTTCTCAATTCTGCCGAAATTGACTCTTCTTGATTGAGGACCAGATTGACAGATGTAAGTTCGTCAGCCTCACCACATCTCCCATGAAGCGACCACCCTAGACAAGTTTCAATTGCCACTAACGAAGAATTCAACCTTTCGACACCTCTAGTTAAATTCCAGTAGTAGTCCGATCCTATCAATAGCGAAATAGACTTGTCTGATAACTCATCTGAACATGTCAACACAAATCCCTTAGACTTCATTTCTTCCGACACCTCTTTACTGGGAAGTTTCACAACAGCGTTTGATATTTCCTCGAACTCTAGCGCTTCAACGATAAACTCCTCTCCGTTCAACACATTTTTTAAAACTATCTCTACTCTGCGACAAATTTCGGTACTAGGAGCCTTAGCACCAAACGAATAAATTTTCAAATTTTCGGAACCCAAAACCTTTAAACCTAATCTCTCCGACACACTTTTTCGAATAAAACTACGTTGTGAACCGTTATCAAACAAAACTAAGGCTAATCCCGATTTTTTCCGACCCACTATTTCTGCTTTAACGCACTGCAACAAAACCCCACTCAAATCATTTACCACATGGTTTAATGACACGTCATTCTCAACCTCCACTCTCGGCTTCTTGTCATTCTCGAGTTTAAAGCAAATGGCTTTGGCGTGGCGATCCTTACAAAAGCTACATGTTGGCCCCTTGCATCTTTTGACGAAACAGTTAATCTTACAACACATCAGACAACGTTTTTCACGGACTAGCTTATTTCTCCTTTCCTGGAGAGTCAAAATATCACACTCTGAGCTCCCATGCTGTGAGTCATTGCAAAAAAGACACCTGCTAGAACTCGCGCTCTTCGATACATTGGTGTTAAGTTCCAAAGCTGACTTATTTGTGCGATTCGACTGAGAGTTAGACCCCCCTCTGAGTAGCAATGGGGAGAATTGAGGGGTGGAGTGACCTTGGATTCGCTGAGCCTTCTCCCTAGCGAGAACCGCTTTGTACAAGAAGCTCATTAACTCTTGCAGATCATGACATTTCTCTGCACTGACTTTAGCAAATTCTAACGTTATATCATGTGGGAGATTTTTCAAGATTATGTTTGTCAAAAGAGTAGTGTATGTTTCGGAATCTATTCCCAGACTTTGCAAACACCGAATCTGTGTTTGACAATCGAAATACAAGTTACGCAAAGCCTGAACGTTAGAAGAATTTTTGACTACTTTAATATTAAGCAAATTTGAGATGTGCGAGTTTATTAAAATATCCCTTTGGCAAAAAGTTTCAGAAATCAACTTGATTGCTTGCGCGTAATTTTCTTTATTAATTGAAAACCCCTTTATGCTGCAGAGAGCCTTCCCGCCAAACATGGACTTTAAATAGCAAAATTAATCAACTTCATTTAAATTTGGGTTATTGTGGATTGAATTTTCAAATTGATTCCAGAATTCAAGAAATTCGGACGGCTCTCCATAGAATTTTGCAATAGATAATTTGGGAAGTTTGGCAGTAATTTCTACACGAGTTTTCGATGGTAACGAATTTTCGGTGGTTCTATGTTCAGCGGTAGAATTTAAGTTTAACGATTTAATTTTATTTTGCAATTTAATTTTTGCAGAAATTACCTTTTCACAATATTCATCTACAATTAAAACTTCAGCCCTTATTTCATCCTCATCATTAATTAGTTTATCTATGTCATCATTTAACATACTCAAAATTTCACTTTTACTAATTAACTGTTCAAACAAAGACTCACAGACATCAGGATTCAGATCCGGTTGTAAGAAATAATTATCAATTTTGTTAATTATCTTTGTTAATTGTTCTCTATGAACATCCCGTTTGGTTTTGAGCTTTATCAATTTCGACATTTTGACAATCGCTAACACAAAACAACAAATAATACAAAATCAAAACCTCAACTACAACAATTTCTAACACAATTACTACAACAATTTCTAACAATTAAACGAAAACAGAATAGCAAAGTCAACAAAATAACTAACGATAATCAAAACAAATGTCACAATAAACCAATTCAACAAAAATTTTAAATTTCTCACCCAAAATTATGACTTGAACACACTTTGAAAACGAACCGATGAGCACAAAAAAGTCCAATTACGACAGTCCCGATTCTACACAAAGGCACAATGTCCACTTTAACGAAACGAGACACTATTTAGTATTAGAAGGCGACTATTGGGTAGACTAAATCTGCCGGCCGACACACCACTATCGAATTTTTGACGAACTACTGATGGACGACAACGAAGATTTGTCTTTTTGGTTTATTGGTAACATCTAACAATTGTAAAACATAAATAGAAAAATGTTTCCCCAGATAGGGATTCCAACGGGGGGTTACATGACCCTTTTTTACGAGAGCGAGGAGCGAACTGAGAAGCGAAAACTTCTCCCTCTCTACGGGCGCAGCGCCCCCTCGATACAATTTTCTACAATTTTATTAGTTTATCAAGAATCCTTCATTTCAGAGAAATTATGGAATTCATCTTAACCAATGTATATTGGGGATCTCCAACTGGTCATGACTGGTCAAGTACACATTGCATAGTTTTAATAAAATACTCAAATTTAGCTCGCTATGGTTCCATGATGTTTGAATAAAACAGTTCGTATAATCTTCCAAAATATCATCTAAACTTTCCTATATCTTAAAGAATTTATCCTACGAAGATATGCATACGTGGATTTTGAAGATATTTTTATTACCTAAAGGCCTCTTTTTACGTATTTAATAAAATAAACTAATAACAGCTTTTTTAAAATTTCAAGAAAATGAACCAGCAACTACATGAGTGAAAACTATGCCTTACATTCAAAATTTTATTAAATGTGATGACATATTCAGTTTTATTAAGTGTGAGCCAAAAGTTCATAAAAACTTTAAAAATTCATAAAAAAAGGAAGAAATTATGATAAAGCGGTGCGGCTTGCAACAAAGGGCTCACAAGGAAGTCGGATATTTTTTAGCAGCAAAATAAAATTTAGTTTGAAAAAAGTCACCGGTAGAAGGCGCTGACGACCCGAAACACAATGCACAGGACAACAGTACGTTCCATTCATTTATTCTTGCCACAGCAATTGTTCAACATGGCCTCCAGAACATTGTACGACACAACTAAGGCAACTCTTAACAGCTTGACCAACAACGATGGATCGTGTAATGATAACATTCTGAAAGCGAATGAGAAATCCTCGTGTATCACGGTCTTTCACTGCAAGATCGATTTGCATAATTCTGCTGAATCTCTCGCATGCCAGCGCTATCTACCGGTCACATTTAACGATTTTCTTTTGTTTGTTGCTGCTAAAAAAATCCGACTTCCTTGTGAGCCCTTTCTTGCAAACCACACTTCTTTATCATAATTTCTACCTTTTTGTGAATTTTAAAAGTTTTTACGATATTTTGGCTCACCCGGTATATCTATCAAATGTGCATTAATAATAACTCTTTCACTGATTCATGATGAATAAATCATAAAATATGGGCTAAGATAAATAGCCCTTGGTAGTAATTACATGACTATTAACTTTTACTTTCTAATTTTCCTAGATGAATCACCTTTAGTCTTCCTAAAAAATAAGTGAGACGCTGGATGTCAGTCGGCTAAAAGTATCTGCAAGGAAATGGTCCAGGGATGATTTTCCAACAGTTTGCGACAATTTGAATGCAGAGGACTATCGTTATGTGAAAATTAATCTGCTCTGACAGCAGAATTCTGCTAACAACAGACACTGTTCAAAGTATTTCTTAAAGCTCTCGTAAGCCCGGAGGCCTTCGCACAGCCAAATGTATCCCGAAAATAAACACTGGAAGCATAGGTTCCGATTTAACCGTAAAAGCAGTGACTCCATAGATCAAAATTACGGATTTTTCCGCTATCTATCGGACAAAAACGGAGGTAGCGGGACGGTCCAATATCCCCCTTGTGTTTCAAGGGGTCCCCGAAGCTCGGCCTCAGTAGTATTTGCTAGTAGTACCTCCTACCTGGCTATAAATTGAAAACTCTTTCAGTTTGAGCAGGGGATAGTGTTAGAAACGTGGATTATGAGCAATTTTAGATTCTCATCTCCCTGTCAGGAACTATTCTATCTAGAATTAATTTAGATATCTTTATTACGTGCAGGTTTCTACTCACAAAAAATAATGCCCTTTATTGAAATAGCAGTCCCAAGAAAATGTTGTTGGATTGTCCTGAAATTTGTCAGACAGATAGTTTATCTTGGAAAATGCAAGTGATTAAAATCTCAGCTGTACATGCAAATATGATGCGTGCCCAGCGCAGGGTGAAATGCGAGTAGGAAGATGAAAGCCTCAATAAGAAATCCCAAACACTGTGTAGGTGAATTCGATTGGTCTTGCTCTGCTAGTACGTAAACATGTCTCGCAACTTTTATGCGAGGCATTTTATTTACTATCATGGACTAAATTAAAAACTGTTGACAGAGTTTGAGAAGAAAGAATTATTGGGTTGAGAGAAGGTGGTTTATCGAATCATAATTTTGTTGCAAGCGTTGGGCAAAATGCTTGTATAATTATGTGAACTTGGAGACAATGGGTCCAAGAAGGTTCTGTGCATCGTCATGAGGTATCTGGAGCATAGATTGCCAAATCAAAAATAGAAGATAGCAACCTTCTGTGGATGTAGGTGACGAATCGTATAATGATATCCACAGTGTTTGTACAACAGTGGAGGATGGTGTCACATCAGTCGATTTATGGCATCATTAATCGGCGACTATTGCTCCAGTGAGGTCTCGTATCTCGGCGTCCGTTACTGCAATTTCCTATATCATAGACGTCAAAGGCTTCAATGATGCCAAGAGGGAAGACATGAGAAATGCTAAAAAGGAAGCGAATCGTGTTTTCAGACTAGTCTAGATTCACTTTCGTGAACCATGACCGCTGCATCCTTGTCATATTGGTCCTCCTCCAAACGTAATGGCTTGAGGTCCTATTTTATTTCACCCCCGCTCTCGCCTCATACGCATCGCAGGTGCTAAGAACACTCAGAGATCTTGGAACCAGACGACCAACCCTTATTACAGACACTCCCTGGAGCTTTCAACAACACATATCTTGTCTCCGTGTCACCCGTACTGTGCAACGTTTCTTCCGCGGCCAACTAGAGAGCCATTTCCTGCTTGGGCTGCCCTGTATTCCGATTTATTACTCATGGAACACGTGTGGGATGTGATTCCTCAAAAACTGGCATGTCGTCACCCGCAGTCACTGTTGGAGAATTATACATGCGTGTTGGATCTGCGAAGATATATATATCATAGATAGCCATCTGGAATTCAGTCATTGCCACGTCGTGTGTATGCAGTTATAACTTCTAATGGTGGACACTAAGTACTGATTTTAGCATATTCCTCTTGAATTACATATCAGTAATTTCAGTAATATATACATTGTGCAATGACATACGTATCGTATGTCATCGCACAAGTAAATTGAAGTCCTTATCAGAATTTCAATGATCAATCGGATATGTCAATGGATGAATACACCTGTTGCGGGGTGCAGAAAAGTTCAGACTATCTCAAAATATCATTTTTTATTGGACTATCAACATTTATGTAGCTGTAAATAGTAGGCAAATATTTTCCATAGGTTATTTATGCAGCAGGTACAATGCGGAAGTGGAAAGGATCATATCTCAGGAAAGGATGTATCACTATGGCTGGAGGGAGACCGGGGCTCCTCCGTCCCTCATCGATGATGTCGGAGACTGAGTTTCTGTACATAGATGAACTCTTATTGTTTACTGCTCAAGATGGAGCAGTTTTGTTATTAATTGTGATTTGGTGTTTGAGTTGCTGTCCCTGCACAAGTGGTGCAGGTCTTCTGTTCACTCCATTGTAGTTTTGATGGAATAAAGTAGATGAGCGAAGTATTTCGCAGAGATGGTGGCTGCGGAATTGAATTGATTAGGAGTAAATGGGATTAGTAATGGCTCTTGGATGACTTTGATCGTAAGACCGTTGGGCGGACGGTGCCAAGTGGCATTGACGGTTTAGAGATGTGCGAAGTGCCCCGCGGACGCGGGGTAAAGTTCTGCGACCAGTGGTTGGTCCTGTGGATTCAGAGTCGAGCAGGTTGCCGTCGTGGCGACTAAGATTCAGTAGTCAACTTTCGCCGTATAGGCTCACCGCCGAGGCCGGTTTAACTTTTTCGAAACTTTCTACATAGGTTAAAGGGTCTCCGGGTTGCCCAAATTGGTCGGCAGATCTGTACTGTCCGTCCGACGCCCAGGCCCATATGAAACATAAACCGAACAGGAGAAATCAACCCTCGGCTGAGTTTCCAGGTGCTACGCAGCTTCTGGTCTTCAGGTTCTTCATTGTCGTATAATCTAAACGTTGTGGTCGACGTATCTTGACGAATTTCTCCATAGGTTAACAGTGAGGCGAACGGATCAAATAGGGTTAGTACACAGCAGCCTTAAAATATAAATAAATAAATAAATAAGGGGTCAAGGGGAATACCATTCCATCGCTAGGCTTATGAAGACCAAAGAGATTTTGAGATCATTAAAGTGAAGAAGTGGAGAGCCAAGTCTTTACGGCGAGTGGAATGGATGAGACTTCTGCAGAAGCCTGCAACGAACTGTCTTGCCAATAAAGAAAACCTGAACCTGTTTTAAAACTTACCCCAAAAAAATGCGTACATCGTTGTTGATTTTTATTCTCTCTAACGTGAAATTAGGACCAGATACGGTTCTATTAATTAGCGTTTATATGCTTTATAAAGCCAGCATCTCAATATTTATGTCTTCAAATATAGGGGAACAAGAAGAACACAAAGTGCTTACTCCAGATTCTAATGGAGGAATCAATAATTTTGCTTTGTTTAAGCGAGCTGTCATAAACGAGGCAACGGTTGCGGGAGACGTGCATTTCTGACCCATAAAGACCTCCGCCCCACGGGTGGTCTATGAACGAAAAAGAAATAGCGTTGCTCGTGTAATATACTCACGCAAAATGAATGCTATTTTTGTGTATACCGCTGTCACTGATATTTATAGAGAGAGACGTTTACTTCAGCTGAGCCTCGAGCAAAAATATACAATAAAGTACCGCTGGAATTGAGCCTGTTTGTGTTCCGCTTGTTATCCTTTTGTTTCTGAAATTTCTTTATTATGCATGCAACGAAGTATATGCTCATATATATTATCCTCGTTCATATAGAGGAGCTCCCGTCGAGAGATAGATGGCTGTTTATTGAGTTTTTGATACGAGGTCATTGACTATTAATTCTTAAACAGGTGGAGTAATTAATCATGTAGTCGATTGAGATATTTTTTCTGTCTATTTCTGTCAGCTGTAAAAATGTTTCTGACAGATCGTCTGTTCCATCGTCTCGTTTCGTTCTCAAAAACGTCAAAATCGTACCAGCTGGGACACTATTGAACACTATATAAAGAATGGAAATGTGGCAACTCACATACGCAAAGTCTCGTCTGCAGAACTACGTCACATCATGCAAATTTCCAGCCTGTAGAATGTCGTCACACCGTGCACTGACTACGCGTAAGGTCTCTAAAATTGCATATCTATATCCTGTGCAATTTACTACTTTTACTCTTTTGAGTGCCTCGCTCAACTTGTTCTTGTTCGTACTTCTTCAGCGTATTCCTGAGCTGATGTTGTTGTATTGCCTTATTTGTTTGCAAGAATAAATATATAGTTTTTATATATTGGAGTCGGATTATTTACACCTACGCCACACCTTCTGCGGCCAAAAAATAATCTATCACAAATACTTTCAAGTTGAAAGTGTGTGATTGAAAAATACGTCTCGAACGCTTATTGGGTGGGTATTATTCCCTCATGAGAACAATAATTTACTTTTACTTTTTAAACATCGCTTCAATTACAAAGGAGTAAAAATGCTGGTATAAAATATGCTAGGAACTGCTGTGATAAGTTAAACTTAAGACTTATGCACTCACACACACTTTATATATATATATATATATATATATATGTGTGTGTGTGTGTCTGTGTAACATACCGGCCCAGCGGGGATGATGGCCGGAGCCGGCATATCACACCTTAGAAACTTGTAGTCGTAACCAGAAAGACTAATATCTTCTTTAACACATGTTTATTTATCCATTTATTGACATCGATGACGGCGGTTTACTAGGCAACAGTGCCACGCCAAATTCTTTCTCTCCGAGGTATGCTTGAACTTATATAAACTTCATCTCATCACGTGACAGAGGAGTGTGACTTAATGGCTGATTGGATAAAAGTTATTTGTTGATGCGCCGATCTGATCTAATTTTTACGGACGCCGCGTCGCGTCTAATTTCGTTAAAAAGTCAGCCATCTTTAATGATATTGCCTGGGTTTACCAAAGACCGTAACAATGGGATTTAACACGAATGCCCAAGGGAAGTTAACTAATTAAGAGATTAAAAAGGGGTATGTAATTTTGAATAGTAAAGTGAGGAATTAATAGTTTTTGAATGTTAAAAGTGTTGAATTAAGAAATTACTAGTTTTTTAATATCATATATATGTGGGTTCCTGAGCCTGCATCGATCTGTGATACCTGCATATTCCACCAGTAGAGGACACTGTTATTCGTTTGCGCCGCTTCAGCTCAACTAAAGAAGAGATCTGGCAACCCCAGTCAGTCAGACGTTGGACGGCGATAAGCTATGACTCTCTTGTCTGTTAGCAGTAGACGACTGCTCCTTCATTAGTCTATAATGTTATTAATTAACGACGTTTTTTTGTAAATATCTTTTGTAAATAATAAGTTTTCATTAAATGTTAGTGTAGTTATAATAGTATTTGTTTTAAATCACCGCACGGTTATCCTGACCCACACTCAGAAGCGGGATACAGGACTAAGGATCCCAGGATTGATACAGGACTAAACATACAGGATTAACGACGATATAGGAATAATTTTAATTTGTTTTTGAAACTATAAAAGTGAATCGCGAGGACTTAATTTAGTATCAAAGACTTCATTCTGGATTGAAGAGGATTGATATTCACCATTGACGGTTTGACCAGTGACGATTTACGACTTAAAGGACATGGATTAAAGTCAAGCATCTTTAAGAGGTACGTGAACATTCTTCATATCCCAAGATGATGTTAAATGATATAAAAGAAATAGGCGTTGCATTGAAAAATTTCAAATCTGATAAAATCAAAATTCTACATAAGCTAATTTTTGATTATGACGGGGATAGATCAAATCGAAAGAGACTTAGGAATTTCGAAGGATTTGATTTTGAAATTCAAAGTGATACATTTCAAAAGAAACTAAAAAAGATTGACGATGTGTTCTCGATTGGCGAGCTTATTACCATATCAAACATTTTAAACATTTCATTCGAAGGAGCTAAACCAGAACTTGCAAAAAGAATTCTGTCTCTATTATGTAATATCGAAACGCTGGCTCAGAACATTAATACGGATGTTTTGTCTACTGACTCGGAATGCGAAGAAGCGAATAATAAAAATGATTTTTCAATGCAGTGCGACGTAAACGAAAAGAAAAATATAGCTGATTGTTCAATGCAATGTGATAATGTTTATAGAAGTAATTTTTATGCAAACCCTGTTATTCCAAGTGTTAATATTAATTATGCTGATATCGAAAGTACAATTTATAAATTCAATGCAGAATCGCATGAAAATATTATTAATTGAATCAACCACTTTGAGAATATATCAATACTATTTAATTTGTCGGATTTACAAAAATTTGTTATGGCTAAAAGATCATTAGGTGGAAATGCTTTGTTATTTGTTAGAACAGAAACTGAAATTAATTCGTGGCAAAAATTGAGACAAGCCTTGATTGATGAATTTTCTTTTGAAATAAATTCAGCTAATTTACATGATCTTTTGAGTAAAAGAAAAATAAAGGATTCTGAAACCGTTGAGGAATATTTTTTAAAGATGAAAGAGTTGTGCAATTGCGGTAAAATTGAGGAATCTGCTTTAATGCACTATGTTGTTAAAGGAATAAATGATAGACCGGAAAACAAAACTATTTTGTACGGATGTAAGAATTTATTAGAATTCAAAGAAAAACTTGAAATCTATGAAGTAGTAAAGATTGATTCGGCAAAGAGTTTCTTTTGATAGAATTAGAACAAAACATGATTTTAATGATAGATTTAATGCTTTTGATAAAACGAAATCAAAATATGAGCATAGTGATAGATTTAATTCTAAAACCGAAAGTGTAAATAAAGTGAAGTATGATGGTGGTTTTGAAAAAATGAAATACAATGATTTTGATAATCGTAAAAATAAGATTTGTTTTAACTGTGGTGAAAAGAATCACATTTCGAAATTTTGTATCCATAAAGAGAAGGGGGTAAAGTGTTTTCTTTGTCAAGGTTTCGGGCACATTGCTTCATCATGTCCTAGAACAAATTCGAAACCAAAAGTAGCCACATTGAATGTTCAGGTAGAACCAAAACTGAACAATAAAGTAATGATTGATAATTTAAGTGTAAGTTCACTAATAGATACTGGGAGTCAAGTAACGCTACTTCGCAAATCTGTGTTTGATAAATTAAATGTACGACAAATAATTCCATCGAATTCTTCTTTAATTGGTTTTGGTAAATGCGTAGTAAAACCATTAGGTTATTTTAAAGGAAATATTAAAGTTGAAGATT
This sequence comes from Dolomedes plantarius, assembly GCA_907164885.2. NCBI lineage: Eukaryota > Metazoa > Arthropoda > Arachnida > Araneae > Dolomedidae > Dolomedes > Dolomedes plantarius. The sequence continues at coordinate 11,872,683 of OU015492.1, forward strand.
TTAAGTGTGATGCATATATTTGTGTTGTTGAAATAATGTTACGTCTTATGACGTCATCATAGGACTTAATGTATTAATGCAAGGTGAGACATTAATAAATTAAAACGGAATTACGATTAAAAATAAATCTCAGTGTGTAAAAGAAATGAACATGTTATCCGTTCTACCAGTTGATTTAACTTTTAATGAAGTTGAACTGAACATTGAACCTGACATTCCAAATATTTTCAAGGATAAGGTGCAACAATTAGTTTCGAATTATGTACCACATAAAACTAAGATATCAAATGTCGAATTAGATATTTTGGTAAAAAGTAATGAAACTATATTCCATCAGCTCCGTAGATTACCATTTTCAGAGAATACTGAAGATCACAAACCAAAATAAATGATTGAAGATACTAGAAAGGAAGATTCTAAAAGAAGCGAAAGTACTGAACAAATAGGACTAAAACATGATGTTCATTATAAAAAACCACAAGATGAAAATAAGAAAAAAAATGTTCATACTTGAATCTCAGAAGACTACGAATTGCCGATCTTTCTTAGACTGGTTTGTTTTGTTAATAGAATTATTTCGCAATTTGTTTGGCTATGAATGGTGTATCATAGGAGGAGTAATACAGAGTTTATATCTTACAGTTGTTATTAATCAAACTAATATTTTTGCTGTTGTACAAAAAGAAAATGTAGTGTCACAAATGAAAGAAATGATCGACGAACTTAGAACCTACAACAAAATGTTGAACGGACAGATTGAGCGGATCAACCAGACTATCATATCAGTTCTTTCAAAGTTATCTTTAGAAAATCCAGCTCAGTGGTATAAATTTATGAACGAACTGCAGCAGACGATTAATTCCACATATCAATGGAGCATACATACAAGACCTTTTGAGCTACTTTTTGGCACGAAGATGAATGTAGGAGGTCTGAATAAACTCAAAGAAATGATCGAGATCGAATTTCAAGCTAATTTTGAAGCTCAAAGAGATGAACTGAGAAAGCATGCAAAGCAACAGATTTTTAAAATCCAAGAAGAAAACCGGAAGACGTATAACTTACGAAGAAAAGAACCACAACCTTATAGAGTTAACGATTTAGTCGCTATAAAAAGAACTCAGTTCGGGCCGCACTTAAAACTAAAATCGAAATATTTAGGACCCTACAAAATCATTAAGGTTAAAGGAAGCAACACCTGTGACGTGGTCAAAGAAGGAAATCACGAAGGACCTAACTACACAACGACATGCGCTGAATTTCTAAAACCATGGTATATCATACCAAAATATTAATGAAAAAACGTATCATCTTGAAAAGAAAATATTAGACTGTATTTTTGAAGACGAGAAGACTTCATTTTAAAGACGAAGTGACGAAAATGACGATTAAAGACGAACTGACTCATTTTACATTTTTAGAGCTAAGACGATATCTCTATATGTTTCAAACATTTCTTTCTTTTCAGATAATTTTGTACTTGTTCAGTCTTGCTGTTCGCTGTTTTTTTTTTTTTTTTTTGTATATTTGCAGTATCGTCTGGAGGGCCAGCCGAATGCAGGAGGGCCGAGTGTGGGTTCCTGAGCCTACATCGGTCTGTGATACCTGAATATTCCACCAGTAGATGACACTGTTATTCGTTTGCGCCGCTTCAGCTCACCAAAAGAAGAAGAGATCTGGCAACCCCAGTCAGTCAGACGTTAGACGGCGATAAGCTATGACGCGCTTGTCTGTAAGCAGTAGACGACTTCTCCTTCATTAGTCTATAATGTTATTAATTAACGACTTTTTTTGTAAATATCTTTTGTAAATAATAAGTTTTCATTAAATGTTAGTGTAGTTATAATAGTATTTGTTTTAAATCACCGCACGGTTATCCTGACCCACATATATATATATATACATATATATATATATATATATATATATATATATTTATTTATTTATTTATTTATTTATTTATTTATATAGGTTGAAGTGGAGTAAGTGAGAACACAGGCTTAAAACCCTAAAGAGTGTAACTTCTCAAAAAAATTTCAAGTGTACTTTGTAAAAAATTTCTTGCTCTACTGTTATGTTTAGTTTTTATTTACAAAAAAAAATAGAAAATGGAAATTTTTTTTACCTACCAACCCTTGCATTTTAACTAAGGTATCCAAGTTCGAGTACTAGCCAAAAAAATCATAACTAATTAACCACGACACATAGAGTTATATCGAAAATATCCACTTTTTCATTAAGAAATGAAGAATACAGCTAAAATATATAAAAACGCTTTTTTATACAATATTACTTCAGTACTGAAGGGTTTTCACTGGTCCCATAAAAATGTTGTTGTGGGGCAAGTGAGAACATGAAGGTTGGGGCAAGTGAGAACATTGAAATTTACCAGAAAAAGAAATGAAAATGAACGAAAATCAACTAGTTTTGTGTGGCCTGTCCTCGGTGATTGCTCGAATGTACCAGATAATGATTTATTAGTGTTCCTGGAACAGCCGAGGCCTGGAAGGCGTGGTGAACTATATATTTCCGTGTCACTTTGGTCCTGCAATATTCATAAGGGCCTAGGCAAAGGAAAAAAACTTCAAGTTATATAGAACATGTAAATAAACAGCAAATTTAAGTAGTAAGCTAGTGAAAAAGATTTTGTTTTGTTTTGAACTTTTGATAGTTTTCATTTGTTACAATTTTCAGTCAACTAAAGAAAAAAACATTCAAGTAGGACAGAATACGTAAATAAATAGTAAATTGAATTAATAGTCTAGAGCAGTGGTTCCCAACCTTTTTCAGCTGGCGACCCACCTTTCCTTATCGGAATACCTCCACGGTCCATCGGTCCATGGTGGAGTAAAAAACCTTATTTGTATCCTATCCCTTCCTTATGCATATATAATTTACCATCATATATATATATATATATATATATATATATATATATATATATATATATATATATATATATATATATATATATATATATATATAATATGCTTTTTTGAAGATACAGATTGATTATTGATAAACAATTTGTGTTCTGATTGGAAAATGGTTGATAAAATATAAGCACTTTGTAGCAAAACAGTTATTTATTTAACAATAGATATATGTTTGAAAAAATATAAAAAAGAAAAATAAATAGCCTTTTTTCCAGCATGAAATATCTATTCTTTCCCTAGCCTCACTTATTTTGCTATAAGCAATTATGATTTATTGGGACCCGTGTTCTCACTTGCTCCCGTACTTGGGGCAAGTGAGAACGCAAAACACAAAAATTTTAAATATTTACTACAAAAAAAAGTTACGAATAGACTTTTTTTTTAAATAAAACTATAAATGTAGAACATAACCAAAAATCTGTATGAAAATTTTCATACAAATACAACAACTTGTTAAAAACTTATTTAGATTCAAAGTGGAACTAAATAATTTTGCGTTCTCTCTTACACCACTTCACCACATATATATATATATATATATATATATATATATATATATATATATATATATATATATATATATCACAGTAATTTTCAGATTAGCTAGATTTATTTAACTGAGTAGAAAATTAATAAATATATGAATTGATGGCAGAGTGATTTTTATATGTACATACGTCATTCAGCCGTCTAATCTAATATAGCGGGTCTCTCAGGTTACATTCCAGTGCTTTGTTTTACCTCACAGGTCTTCATTTCCCATGTTGAGCTATGGGGAATTTTCCTCTCTGAAATTTTCTCATCAAAGCATATACATATTACATGTGCATTTATGCATCTAGAACATAGCACTGTAAATTTGAAATTAGACCATTAAATGCAGTGCACGAGTTTTTTAATCTTCATTTTCATTTATTTATTTGAAAATGGTTTTGATTTTGCTGAAATAGACATCCGTTTAATACCCCGTAATAAATGTTAACGATAAAGAAAAAAAATGAATTTTCAAATACCACGCGCTCAGTAATTATACGTTTACCTTCATATGCAAAAATAAGAATTCCAAAATATGCACTGGCTAATATGTTATTAGAATATTTTGACAGGAAAAGTTCCCAGAGATTAACATTGGGGTTGAAGTTCTGCGATGAGAATTGATACACCCAGGTAAAGGCATTAAACATTACATATTATTACACATACATTTAAAACCATAGAAATAGTATTCAAAGAATCTCTCTAGAAATGCATACAAATTTTCGCTAGTAAGAAGACCATAAAAATCTAAATTCTTTAGCTATAAAATCAGTTTTACACCAAATGGGAGTTGGTATCTTCCCATTCTTTAAAGAAACCAGGTCAGTACCTCTGAATTAGAAGAAAAATGACTGGGGGTAGACGCACCGGCAAACAGAGGAAAACATTTGCGAAATTTAAGGAATCTACGCGCAAAGTAACATCTATTTCAGTTCCCACCGCTGCTGATATTTATAGCGTAGGAAAGGGCGGCTGCCTTTGGAAGAGAAATTATTAACAGGCTCTAGGAGCAAATTCTTCAGTAAAGAATTATAGCGTATTCCGTGGTTTAATGGCCCAGTTTTAGTACCTTGAGAAATCATAAAATGTCAAATTTCAGAAGCTTTGATCTTTACCGTATGAGTCATTGCTACTCGTACACGTATAAAATTAAAATTAATATATAAAATTAAAATTAGTATATATATATATATATATATATATATATATATATATATATATATATATATATATATATATATATAATATAATATATATATATATATATATAACGGGTTACAAACGGGTCGAACGGTAACGAACGGTACGAACAAACGGTAACGAACGGGTTACAAACCCGTCGGACGGGTTTGTAACCAGTTGCGCCGTGTGCGTGGCTCCATTCAATTGCATAGGTTACGACTCATCACGGACTGGTTTGTGATTTGAGTCAGTTATCAGTTTCTTTTGAGTTGCTCCGTGTGCAGACGGGCTTAATTAGTATTGTGTCAGTTTCATTCAATCAAACCCGTCGGACGGGTTTGTAACCAGTTGCGCCGTGTGCGTGGCTCCATTCAATTACATAGGTTACGACTCATCACGGAATGGTTTGTGATTTGAGTCAGTTATCAGTTTCTTTTGAGTTGCTCCGTGTGCAGACGGCCTAAATTGCGTACAATAGGAAAACGGCGGGACCAAAATTTTCGTTCGTTATATCCGCGAGTTCATTATATACCGGGTTCGCCATAAAGGGGTTGAACTGCATTTTAATTTAACATTACGTTTACTTTTTGTCGCTAAGGTCTAAACTGTCGAAGATTATTTTCTTACAAATACAGAACTCCTGAAAATTGTTGCATTATATTAATATTCTGAATAATTTTTGCTAGTCTGAATCATGCACAAAATCGGGGTTAGATTACATGGAACAATTTTTATCAGTAGTATTGATTAATTTTAATTCTTTGTAAAAAAAAAAGAAGAAGCGATAACTAAGCAGTTAACTCTGTTATCCCTTAAAATAATTCCGAGATCGACACGTGTCGCTTCCCTCACAGTTTGACGTTTTGTGATAACATATTGATGGTATATTTGTGTCTCTCTAATCACCGGTTCGTAAAACACTTTTATCATATTTATGACAATAGACGTACATGTAATAACGACTCCTGTGATAAAAATAATCACAACTATTTAATCATGTATTAGGACATAAAACAGATAATACGTCTCCTTTGTTATTGTCGTACGTTTTTTTATCAATACCGCACTGAAAATCAGTCTTCTGGAAACCTTTCATGCTGATAGGTTATCAGATATTTAAAGAAAAGTCTCATTTAACTGATATAGAAAATGGAAATTTACATGGAAAAGATATGTTAATTTTAAAACAATATGCTTTAACATTACTTTAAAGTTTTTATTTCTCCCTTGATTTTCGTCAAAATTTAGCTTTTTGATTAGGTTGTACATCATAAATATTTCACGTCTAATTACGTAAATATTTTAAATGTTACGTTTATAAATTCAAATTAGTTTTCATAGCTATGATTTTCTAAACCTACGTATGCAAACTTCAATATCAAACACGTTACAAGAGGTAAACGGTACAGAGTACAGCTTTAAACAGTAAAAGAATAAATAACTAGAAAAAAGGGTGCAATTGTATATGGAACAAAAAAAATACCTGTATCATTTCTGATAGATTTACACTTTTATCTGCTGTTAATTATTTATTTATTACAGTTAAAAAGACCCACCGAAACTTATAAAAGTATATACATTCGTGTATAAGATCATAAAATTAAGGCGAATTGTCACTATATGACAACTTTTTCAATGAATCGTTAAATTTTGTCTTACATCATACGTATCTGTAAAAGGTAACAAAAATGTCACTCAAATTATCAAATTTAAGGCGAAGTCAATTCTTTTAGTAGTATGTAATTTTGTGTTACTCATAACACAACACTTCCAAGGGAAGTGTCACTGAAAAGTTCATAGGGCACATAATGCTAGTGAGATTTCTTATCTGAGATTCGTTAATATAAATCCAGTTTCATAAATATTCATTGAATGCATTTACCCTAAACTCATTATTACTCCAGCAATCACTTTGCTATCAATTTAGGCCAGAGGTAGCCTAGTGGTAGCGTGTTGGCTTTCGGTACTGAGAGGGCTCGGATCGAATCCCAACAGAGCCATTAAATACCCCCGTGTCTAGGCCGGATATGGATACGTTAACCGGAAAGTCCTTCTTTGAGGTCAGTGGTTGGGGAAGGTACGATCCCCCCAGATGTCGCCCCTGGTGTTCCTCTGTCAAAATTGAGGTGACACCTGGCTAAGTTGGACTCGGACCCTTGTGGTGGCATTATCGCACACCTCATCCCGCTATATGGACCTGGTCTAGAATATGTTCCGGCCAGGAGGCATAGGCAACAACTGCAACACCATCACATTAATATCAGCAATTACTTTAATATAAATTTCTATGCTATTTAATTCGAGTTATAAGTAATTGAAACAAGATGAAATTTTCATTCATAAATAATGAAATTAGTTTAATTTTCGCTATTTTTGATAACATTAGTAAAGTGTATTTAGTTATTTCTAATTCCCTTCTTTCACCACAAGTCTTTGTTTGGGAAGATTAAAATTAATTAACATTCGTACGCTAATATCATTTAGTTTCTATAAATAACTTTCGTTTAAAAACAAATCAATGTAATAGCGCATTTCGCCTGTAGTGTAAACTGCTGATTTCTATCAGGTAAAGGTAATTTATGTCGTGTCAATTTCATCCGTTTTTCAACGAAGTATCTTGCTCTTTTTCATTCAGTACAGTAAATTAGGAATAAGCTATTTATGGTGGTTTTAAATAAATTAAACGGATGAAATTTTTATTCATGCATCCTTTTTACTGCTCGACGCAAGTTTTTTTCAATATCTCTAATTTATGAAGCCTGTCATCAAATTCGAAAAAAAAATTGCTGCTTTTCTTCGTTCCTTGTCTTACCTTAGCAGCCACACGATTTCTTTCTGCATTTAATGATCTAAACTACGCAGAAAGGAACAAGTTATTACCTTCATACACCATGAATTGTAATACTTTGGTAAAAAGTTGGCTTTAAATGTCATTTTACAGCATTTTGCATTTTTCAAAGGATTTTTAATTAAAGTTTAGTTCCACCTATACAATGAATCCTTACATAACTTTATTATTTCGCATGCGAATAGAATATATTAATTTTATAGTGAGGTTGGTGGTTTGTAGAAGGATGAAATAGGAACCGGTTCATTTGTAACCATTGTTTATTTGCCAAATAACAATGGTGCGTAAGGATAATATAAAACCGATTGCAAAACATCTTTGGAACCCTATTGGAGGTGAAGTATGACACAAAACAGAGGAACATGAGATATGTACACGTCAAAACACATTTGTATATAGTATTAAAAGTGAAGTATGACACAAACTCGTGGAAAATGGGATATTTATATTATAAAACCTCTTTGTACACAATATTTGATGTGAAAATATAATCATCAGTAACTTTTTGACTGAATGCTTACTGAAAGTACAATCCAGCCTTCTTAAGTGTCTGGCCCTGTGACGATTTTAAAATTTAAAAGTTCAATGCGAGTGGATAGAAATTAAGTTTTTAGTCCACATAAATAGTTTTTTCATGCAAAAAGAATAATGTACACCTACACGGATGTTGCCAATAAAGAAACTCATTAATTAATTCACAGAAGGATAATAAAAGCAAACAATTTTTAAATTTTAAAGTTCAGTGTGATTGATAGTGGTAAAATAAAAAAGCTAGCGCGCGCGCCATCTAGGAGAAGAAAAATTGTTTATAATGTTTATACTTCTATTTTTAAACAAAACATAAGATGTGTCATTCTAAATTAACAATTCACACGAAGCGGAGATCTTAATCTTTAGAATGGTACCTCTTTAGAATGGTTTATCGATTTTGGTTAAGTATGAAGGGAGAAAAGGGGATAAAAAAACCACCTTTTAGAAATAATATATATAGATACTTACCTTTCTTTGATATATTTTATACATCTTTTACAAAAATTCTAGTATTATGGCTTTCTTATTGTGAATCCAAACAAGATACTGCTCTCTCTAGTATTTACTAAATACCGTACATCTTTCAACATACTCTATACCAGCCATATTCAGGCTTTTTTTCTCCCGTGCCATATGCATATGTTTTCTACTTTACGCGGGCCGTGACATAGTACACTATACCTCATAATATAATAACGTAAAAAATAAAACTCAAAACCTAAATGTATTCAAACGTTTAATTGGGATTTTTTTTATGTTGATACAAACTTTTGCCTATTTGAAACAGATCAGGTTTATACTCGCTACATGATACTCTCAATACGTCATCGAGGTAAGAATCAGTTACGAGGTAAGAATCAGTTACGAGGTAAGAATCAGTATTTCTAAATACATTCTTCTCATATTTCATTTTGGAATCGAATGATTCACAAACATTCATTGACACAAAAAACGTGAGAAGCAGGTGACACACTTTTGTATAGTTTGTATTTTTCAGGACTTAATTTCCAAAACTATGTTTACAAAAGCACCTGCCTGATAATGAAAGTGTGTGTTTCGGGCCGCATAGAAGGGCTTGGTGGGCAGTATGGGGTCCACAGGCTGCAATTTGAGTATTCCTGCTTTACACTTTACATTTAAAAATATACTTTTGCTCTTAGAGAAAACTTCATATTTTATTTTCATCAGGCTTCATTAGGTTCAACACTTTACATTTACAGGTACTAAAAGATCGTATTTTCTCCTTTATTCAATATCAGTATCATATTCTACGCATAAAATGAATTTTATTTATTTTCTCTTCAAGCAGATACTCATATTTTACTCATATTTTGGCACAATTATATCTTAAAGATTCGTAATACAGGTAGCCTTCCTACAGCACGGCATCTTACAACACGGCTTCGTTCTAACACGATAGGATAAATTGCGGGAACCGTCGTATAACACTGCAACCTGTAACACGGTTTCGCTCTAACACGATTAAAAAAATTGCGAAAACCTTTGTACAACACTGTACTTCTACAGCACTAGATAACATGATTTTTGTTTAACACATTTAAAAACCAAATTACCTTAAAATAATGACGGGAAGGAATAAGGAACTATAGTGGCTTTACATGAAAATGTATAAACAAGTTAGACGTTGCAAAATATCTAAATGAAGAAAAACGTTCTGAAAGTGAAGCTGATATCGTTCAACAGAAAAACGTTCTCGTTTGATTCTACTGAGCAGTGATGAAGAAGAAATTTATTAAATTAAGGTCGCATTAAATGAAAATAGCATTTTTTGTTTCTTTTCGTTTTGTGTTATACATACATTTATATTTTTAATAAAAATTAAGTTGCTTATATGGAATTTAAAAAAAATTGTTTTTTTAATAAGTTTTCGGAACGTAAACCCCTTTTCTGTACTGGCTCTGAGTCTCATATAACACGGTTTCACACAACACGGTAGAAAGGCTCCTAGAAAATGCAACACGGCATTTTCTAGGAACCTATCTACCGTGTTATAGGAGGGATGCCTGTACTTTTACGTATTTTAAATACGTTGTTTTATTGTAATATTTAGAATTGCTTTCACCTACTGTATGGTTATTAGGTTTTTCGTTTAGTAGTATAATTATTAGTTTTTTATACAACACTAAAAAGTAAGAAAATTTAACCATCTCCCATGTAATAAAAAGTATCGTATAAGTATTTTTCCCATAATGTCGTATTGTTCCACATTTACCTCACCAATGTTATTTGAATGTTATAATTTTAATTCTGGACAACCCTGAAAGCCAAGGAGTGTAATTGTTTTACTTTTGGTTCTTAGAAACAATAAAATACTGTTTAAACAGTTATATATATATATATGGATTATTTTCAGTTTCTGAATTGTTGCAACCACACTTTCTGAACAACCAAATATTATACCTAAAAGACTAAAAACTGTTTTACCTAATGCTTCGATAAAAATGTACTCAATGCATACTTTCATTTCTTTGTAAAAAAAAGCTGATAATATTTCATAATTTCTCACCAAACAGTAATAAAAATTAATTTTCTCCTTTTTGTTTTTATTGTTTTCATTGCAGGCTCGTAATGTATGAATTTGCAAAAGTAATTTTTTCCGCATTCTTAAAAGATTATTTTTTCTTTGAAATATTTTTTTAATTGGCTTTATTCCTGTTTTAAATTATAAATTTAAAACTTCCAATACTTTGCCGTTATTATGAAATATTACATATAAATTGCATGTTATCAGAGATAGCCAAAATAACTCTTGCCTAAAATTAAAAAAAATTCATTTATATAAGGTAATAGCGATCCCTTTCTAATAAATATTACAACAAATATTGCTATTACTTCTGTGTTTTAAAAATATTATCATTTCCTAACAATATATAACAGCCAAAATATTTTATTTGAAATTGAGAAATATGTTGAAAACTTTCATCAGTCAACAAACTGACTTTATATTTCGAATTTCAATGACTCTCCCATGATATATCAAAAGATCAAACATTATTTTTCCTTTTCTATCAATGATCCTGTTTCAGTGCATTTGCTCGTCATATTTCGTGTGTAAATAGCTATCTTTCAGCTGCGGTACTTCAATACGCAAGTTTTGTTTCCCTGTAAAATCATTTATGCAGCAATAAGACATGCTGTACGGTAAAACTCTCTATCTCTCCCCGACGATCTAGTCGAATCACGAACGTATTCTTCACGATGTCATAACTAATTCTCTGAAGGCTAGTAATGTACGGGACATATGAGATTCAGTATTGAAATGTATACTCTAATATCTTCAAAGTTAACTTAATTGTAACGTATATTTTCTAGTTTTATGCCCAAACCCTGATTTAAAATTCCGAAAGAAAAAATATATATATTTATTTCTAACTGCGTACATGAATTCACGGTGCCTTCGGGATATATATGTATATATATATATATATATATATATATATATATATATACAAACAAATAATGTATTATATTACAGACTAAAATTTAATAAAGGTTAGGAAATAATATTTAATATTATCTAACCTTATTTTACCGACTCTAACAGAATTCCAACTTTTTTAGTTAGAAATGATACGTTGAATATTTAGTTAAGTGTAAAAGTCAAGCACGGATGGTACGTTATACGATTTGTAAGCTCAGGAAAAGAACTCTGTCCTGGGAATATAATGCGTACATTACATTTGGGGATTTGATTAAGTACGGTATCTTTTTCTTTTAATTATTCAGATAATGATATTCTCAAGTGATGCGTGGAAGCAAGTTTCCAGTTTGTGCATCAGACTCAGACTTTCTACCAATACTCCCTGAGGCGCTAGAATCGAGAAGCGTATTTTAGTAGACACTAACAGCTCAGGTTGAGTGCTTTCCGTTGTTTGGTCAAGTGCAGTATTTCCCAACCTTTTTCAAGTTGCGATCCCCTTCAATGGTTTCCACGCATCTTGCAACACCCCCGTCCCTTACTCCTCCCCATATTTTCATTAAAAAAGCCTTTTAAGACAAAGAAAATAGACTAATAAGCATTTCCCATAATTCCATTCCAACTATACCTTAATTTAACAAAAATGAAATTTGTAAGAGATGGAGATCCCTCAAAGTTGTGTTACACAAAACAGAACAGAACCTCAATAAAAATGATGCACCTACTGTATGGATTCCCAATCTATATATATATATATATATATAACACATCCGTTACTGACTGACTTACTGACAGACAGCGCACTGACCAAACCGCTGGACCTAAAGGGATTACATTTTGCATGGCGATTCTTCTTATAGTATAGGGGTGCACTAAGAAAGATTTTTGAAAAATTCCTTAGATTTTCAAAGATTAATTTTTAGAATTTAATTTATTAATTTAATAATTTATTAATTTAGCATTTAATTTATTCAATTTTTTTAAGAATTTAATTCAAATTAGTATGTTTTATGGGTATTAAACATAAAAATTAATTACATACATTGTCCGTTTTATTTAATTTGAATATTTTCTTCTACATTATTTTGTCTAAAAAAATATACGTTACGATTTTTTTGTAAATATATTTATATATATATTTTTGGCATTAATCGCATACATTGACCATTGTATTTAATTTGAATGTACTGCGAAGCACGGGTATTCAGCTAGTATACTAATTCGAATAGAAAAACTCTTACTTCAATAAAATTGTTTTATTCCGTTGAGGAAACTTCAATAGTTAAGCCAAAAGTGACAGCCCAGACTAATGAAAGACAAAGAGACATTTAGTATGTATATGCCATACGTAGTAAGTAACCGCAATTTTCATTGACCCTCCAATAGAGGTGAAAGAATTCTAATGAACTGAATGGTTTGCATCCCATAAAATGTATTTCAAAATACTTCAACCTCTTAAAATGTGGTGGAGATATTTTTTAAAGATTTACAAGTCGAATCCCATCATATTATTAAAACGAGAGACCGAAATGAGTTGCTTTGCGATCTAGTCTCTATTCCTCCAGCATTGCTATCATATCTCTGGCCACTACATAATATTTATCCCGATTAACGTATACTCCAGTGCGTTTTCCCTGTTAAAAGAATCCCATATATCTCTAATCTACCTCAAAAATATGGAACTGATGAATTTTGCATGCACATCAATTTACATTTTTCATCTTAGATTAACCATAGAGTGATTATAGCATTGTATCTGTTTCAGATGGTAAGTCAGAAAGTCACTGCTCAAAGTATTCATGAACAAAAAAGTACTTAAAGTAAAACCTCGTTTATCCGGACTAACTGGGACCATAGGCAATCCGGACAATCGAAAATCCGGGTAATATGGGTAATAAGCAAAACAAAATCTTTAACTAAGCAGACTTACCATAAATAACAATAAAAACTATGTTTTGTAACAAACAGTATTGTTCACAAGACATTAAGAAATATAAAAATAACTTTTCCCATCATTTCTTAACAAAGACCTGTCCGTTTCAAATACGTGTGGCGTTTAAATGAATCACGTTCACGAAAATGCTTTATCATTAAGGCCGTCTGCACACGGAGCAACTCAAAAGAAACTGATAACTGACTCCAATCACAAACCAGTCCGTTATAACCCGTCCGACGAGTTTGTAACCAGTTGCGCCGTGTGCGTGGCTACATTCAATTACATAGGTTACGACTCATCACGGACTGGTTTGTGACTGGAGTCAGTTATCAGTTTCTTTTGAGTTGCTCCGTGTGCAGACGGCCTAATAGTTCAGCTGGAATGGTGTCGCCATGACGTTTGTCATGTGTCGTCCTCTGATGCGGTGTTATCGCTCCCTCCTCCTCCACGTCATCTTCCTCGATGCCTTCTATAGATGTGCATGCCGCTACAATTTCTTCTTCCGTCATTGATGTATTTCAGCCACTCACTGGCGTCTTCCATATCAACATCTGAGCAGCCACTTGTTGTCCCTAAGATTTGCAGAAGGTCGTCTGCAGCCGCTTGTACCAAATCATCGCTTGCCATTTCGTTTGCAGCACAAATAGCTGGCCACAGTTTTTTCCATGACTTTTTCAAAGAGCTTTTTTTATGCAATTCCAAGCATCAGCAACCATTTAAATAACGTCTTTGATACTGATGGATTTCAACAAATCAATCACATCATCAACGCTCTCTCCCGGCACTATTTATAGTTGGTGAGTCAATCCATGTCAACGCCCTGTGAGACTCTAGTGAAGCTTTCTTAAGGTGACTGACTATGTTCGGAGTCAATTTAAAAAAAAAAAAATTAAAGAATACAGTGGAATCTCGATCGATCGTTTTCGGATCCATCGTTTTTCCGTATGTGTAATTCATTTTATCCAGTCCTAACGATCATATTGCTTTGTTATGTTTCCGCATCTATCGTTTTCCCGCATTTATCGTTCATTTCAATCGGTCCCTTGAAAAACGATAGATCGAGATTCCACTGTATTTTGGTCTTTTATGGTAAAATAGCATTTAAAAATAAATAAATAAATAAATAATAAATAATAAATAACTTGCCTGTAAATACCCTATTTTTGGGTATTTACAGGCTAGTCAAATTGGTCAATTTGAAGTAAATTTTAATTAAATTTAGCTAAAACGCCTATCACTCTATACAAAATTCTAATGCTACTATTTTAATTTTCTTCTCACACATGATACATATAACAGTTATCTTCGAAATGACCCACAATCTAAGAGAAATTTTTAAATGCGAAAATAATACAGACAATTTTATGTTCCAATATGAAAATTTTCCCCAATTCGTCATTCCTTATAAAAACAACCCCATACAAAAAACTATTTATTATACATCAATTATTGTGCGTCATTTCATTAACAATAGCATCTAAAGCATTTCCTGAAGATTTTATCAAATTATATGCATTATTATGTGAAATATCATGATAACGGTAGAGATTTGGGCTAAAAAACATAATTCTGAGAAAAACGCATTTAAAGTTGTTTGTCACTTCAATTTTGTATCAGACGATGTTTTTTTAAAATAGCAATAACTCTGCTTCTAATTGATGTACATAGAATGAAAATCAAAACGGTTTTAAAAAGAGAAAAGATTGAATTACACGATTCTTGCAAAAAAATAAAATTCACCAAAATAGTCAAAAAATGTCGTTTTCAACGTAGGCAGTCACCTTAAACTCAATAAAAAAAACGTTTTATTACCATAATTTATTATACAATCTATGTAGGAATTGAACATTGAATCAAACTAAAAAGCGAATATTTGGCGTATTTGTAGTACGTTCTTGCTATCATAGTTAAAATTCATTATCTACTGTGGACATTAAATAAACAAAATGTCTACAAATCTGATCCAGATTATCCGGAGATCCGGATCAACGAGGGCAGGATAGTCGAGGTTTTACTGTACTTCGGTCATCTTAAGAAACCCTTTATTCGAATATATACATATACTAGCTGAAAACCCGCGCTTCGCTACGGAGTACATTCAAATTAAATACAACGGTAAATGTATGCAATTAATGCCAAAAAATAAATATATATATTTATAATAAATGAGATGATCAATATATACAATTGATGTAAAAAAATATTTATATATATATATTTATAAAAAAATCATAAGGAATATTTATTTTTTTTGGATAATATCCAATTGTCTGCTGCATTAGAAAGAAAAAATGTTTTTTTTGTCTATTTAGTTGTTACGCACGTGACGATAAATTTATTGAAAGTACCAGAAAAAGAAATCACGTGATCGGCATTTAATAAATTAAATTCTAAAAATTAATCTTTAAAAATTCACCAAAAATCAGGAAAAGGAGGTAAAAATTCGAAAAAAAATTCATTTTGAAGGAATTTTTATGATCTTTCTTGTGATATAAATTTTATAACCCTCAATATATTATTTTAAATGCAAACGTAAAAAAAGTTTAAAAAACAGCTTAAAAATTTAATTTTAAAAAATCTAAGCAGAATTTTTGAAAAATCTTTCTTAGTGCACCCCTACACTATTAGAAGAATCGCCATGCAAAATTTCAGCCCTTTAGGTCCAGCGGTTTGGTCTGTGCGTTGTATGTCAGTCAGTCAGTCAGTCAGTGAATGAATGAGTCAGTTACGGAACTGTTTTATATAAATAGATAATTGAGTATTTTAAAATCTACCCAATCGCAGGCATAACTGCCTGTATATGACTTTTCCCAAAAACTATTCAGCATCCGCGAGGCAAATATATCTGTCAAAGTCAGATAAAATGTCACTTCTAAAACTGAAACTTTTCAGACTGAACGAATCTGATGTTCATAACGGAAGCCCGAGAAATTCGCCTCATACTTATTCAACAAAGTATCCTGTCGAGAGATTGGTCTACTTCGTAACTGAATATGTTCATACAGCGCGCAGCAGATAGATTTTCATACTTAAAAGAAAACCTTCATTCAGCGCAAAGATCATGATGACATTAACAAATAAAATCTAACAGAGAAAAGTAATCATATCGATAAAAATTCTAACATTTTTAAACAGTTATAATTTTTGCCGATCGTTGTGAAAATTTATACTCGTTCTTTTCCAAGAAAGATACAACCGATTCAATTTTTTTTTTTAATGGAGGCACTTTGTTGTCAAACATTCGCCTGAGCTAGGTCGCAGTTTACATTTTATTATGGAAGCATCATATAGGCGGACAGCATTACCCCCTATGAAGGGATGACACAAACGGAGGCATTTTTCGAGGCGCGAAGCCGGGATTCGATCCGAGCACCCTCAGCACCAAAAACCAGCACGCTGTACCACAGGGCCGCACATCTTCACCCCCCCCCCCCCGATTCAAATGTTTTAAGCTTATATTTGTTGTTATTAATATGTATCAGGGAAGTTGAATAATGCATTGCTTCTGGGAATCTTCCACACGTTTTATATAATCTTTATTCATCCTGAAAGCTAGGTTCCATATCTTACCGAAGACTTCGAACGTGATCCTAATTTTTTTTTTTTTACCTTCAGTGTCTCAGAATACAATCCGCATATAGAATTATCCTAATTTCACTTTCCTTTTCAAAAATATAGGATGTTAAGACTGTTCTTTAATCATTCAAATGCATTTATAGTTGTAAAGATCCATGTATCTGTAAAACACACACCTAGTTTAAATGTTTGCTACACGCTAAGAAAATTGTCATTCACATATACAGAAGGTCGTTCGCACTTTATGGAAATGATTTTGTAATTTATTTTTGCCGTTTGCATTTTGAGATAAAAAATTTGGCAACTTCAGAATAATCGTCTGCTACTGTTAAGTTTTGATTCGAATGTAAAATAAAAGATTTATTTCAAAAATGGTTCCTAAAATTGATAGATGGCTCGAAGGTTACGTAACTACGCTTTCCGAGGAGAAATATTCGTATCAACAAATTATAAAGCGGCGTAAAAATAGCGGTTATGGCATTTAAAAAAAGTTATTTATCTTTATATATAAAAGGCAAAGTCTGTGTGTGTGTGACCGAGTTTTTGTCTGCTCGCGGCGCAGCGCAAAGACGGTAGGTCGGACAGTCTTGAGATTCGACACGAAGATGCCTCCCGAGGTCTCATTATGCACCTCGAAGCCCTTTTTTCGATTTTTTAATTAGATTTTCCGTAATTAAATATTTAGTCGCGATTTGGAGCTCCCGGACTAGTAAAAGCCCCGTAAATCCTAACGTATCCGTCCAAGAATTTTTTTTTTTTTCGGACGAGCCTATACGGGAAGAATGACACTATACGGAAATCACAATTAAAATTGTCTGTCTTAATTTATCGATTAATTGTGATTTTTTTTCGATCGCCTGTACGCACCCGTTTTTCGGAAAAAAACGCGATTTTGTCCGTGACCCTTTTTTCCAAATTGTCGAATCGATACGTAAATGTCGTTACATTTTTACGAAATTTTTATCTCAGAGACCCTAGACATCACAGTTTCGAAAGCCAGAACCAAAATTAATTTACAAATTGTAGTTATTTTTTAATAATTTATTTTATGATTCGGAAACTCTTGCGAGAAATCTCATTTTGGAGATTTCGTTCTTCATTTCCGGACGAAGGTAAAATAGGAGAAAAACCAGTTTTTCGACGTCATGCACGTGATGTGTTGGGGCGTTTGTTTTCTATGAGGGATTCGGTGGTTCAAGGATATCGATTACTATTGCAGTGATAATCGATTAAAAAATCACATTTAGTAATGCCGTAATTTTTTTGGCCAGCACTTAGTTAATATCATATAATTTGTGGTGTATTTGTGGAAAAAATCTATGAAGATTTCAAAGAATTTCAGCATATGGAGGATGCGATATATTCGCTTTCAAGGAAATCGATTACTATTGCAGTGATATTCGATTAGTAATCCTATGTCAAAAATTTTGCCAAAATGTGCCAGAAAGGATTAAATTTATATGGGTAAAATAATGTATCGTGGTGAGGAAAAGGATGACAGCGACGCCCATTAACAAAGGGTTAAGGCTACTAAAAAATTGGTAATTACATTACCCGAGCAACGCCGGGACGGGTACAGCTAGTACTATATAAAATTTGAAAGAAAAAATAAACGTCTAACTGAAAGTGAAAATGAAAACAGGACCGCGAAACCTCATCCTAAAACTGTTTCAATGAAGGTCAATCAATAAAGTGAAATCTCTGATCCCAAAAGAAAATCCGCCGACTCAAAGATCTATTGCATCGAAACTAGGAATATCTTCTGGCACTGTAAGTAAAATCATTTCAAAGATTTGAAGTTAAAAAAAAGTGTTTAAATCTAAAGTTCATCTGCTTTTACCAAAGTATATTGCAGGAAAAAAAATTGTAAAAAATGATATGAAAAACACCTACCTGCTGAAAAATGGAAATTTGTGGTAGCATTAGATGAGGCATGGGTGTATTCAAATGACTGTAACAAAAAAAGATCAATTTTCTATTACTCAACTGACGGGAAAGACCGTACGAAATGGCTTCGTCGGTGTATAGAAAAGTTCCTAAAGAGATTTATGATAGTTGCAAGGTTTTATTACAACGGCAAATTAAAAATGAAAAAAGTCTCAAGTAAAGCCAAAATTAATTCACTCTACTATCAGCAGAATATTTTAGAACCAATTTTTGAAGAAGAAATTCCATCCGTATATAGAAAGGACATTGATAAAGTTGGGCTTCATATGGACAAAGCCTCTAGTCACACGTCTAAATCAACTGCCGCTTATTTAGCAAAGAAAGATTCAGAAACAGGAATAAAGTGTATCCCATTTAATGAAATACCTGTAAAATCATCTGAAGCTTCTCCAATGGACTTTTGCGCTTTCGGTTTATTGGAACGAGCCTTAGAAAAACGGCCTCCAAGGACACTGAATGGACTTTGGAAAACGGTCCAAGAGGAATGGGGTAAATTGACATGACAGTAATAAGAAAAAGTTTACTTTCATGGAATATTCGAGCTAGAGCTATTAATAGACTCTATCAGATAGAAACTATCAGATAGAAGCAACTCACCGCATAAAATACGGCATTTATACATAAAACTTAACTATCAAAATCATTTCCATAAAGTGCGAGCGACCTTCTGTACACATTTCTGTGGCTGTGGATGACTTTCAATAAAGTGATGTTGGTTTTTCAAATTTCTCTGAAAAGTTACAATAGAAGCAACAATAAAGAGTGAAAGAGAAAGTTACATTCATTCTGAACGTAATTTTTTTTCCTATATGATTATCAGCTAGAAACACACGTTGATTTTTTTTGTGAACGAAGTAAATGGGGATCCATAAAAATTGTACAAATGAAAACAATATCAAAAATTTAGCTCTCATTCAAACTCAATTCCTGATTTAGTAAAGCTATTTTTATATATTATTCTATCAAAGGAAAAACTTTCTTACAAAAGGAAAACTGTTTGACAAAACATCTAGTATAATACCTCCCTCGCCTCAAGAGCGTCGAAAAATCGTCTCTTGAGCGCCAACGTCAAGGAGATTTCAGCTATTTAAATAGTCAACCAAGAGACTCCTGTTAATGTTATACAGATTTTAATTGCAACAAAATTCTGCTACCTTAACTTTGCAAATGCGGTTAACGGGACTATACAAAGCTTCTATAGTCCCGTTGACAGAGTAGATGCTGAGATATTTTTGCATATACAACATATTACAGGTAACCCTCCTATAACACGGTAGATAGGTTCCTAGAAAATGCCGTGTTGTGGGAAACCGTGTTATATGAGACCTAGAGATAGTTCAAGAAAGGGGGGTTACGTTCTAAAAACTTATTAAAAACAAACATATTTTAAAAATTCCATATAAGCAACTTAATTTTTATAAAAAATATAAATGTATGTATAACACAAAACGAAAAGAAACAAAAAATATTATTTTCATTTAATGTGTCCTTAATTTAATAAATTTCTTCCTCGACACTGAGCAGTACAATCAAGCGAGAACGTTTTTTCGATTGAACGATATCATCTTCACATTCAGAACCTTTTTCTTCATTTAGATTTTTTGCATCTTCTATCCTCTTTAAAAAAATCTGTAATTTTAGTTTATTTGCTGGTTCTTACAAGGTCATTGTAGATTCACGGTATAGAGATAGCGACAATTTAGCAGGTCCCTTTTGAATCTTCGGCTTCTTTCAGAGGAAGGGTCTGCATTCAGGAAAGACGATTCAAGATTTTCAGCTAAGCTTAGGCCTTCTTGTAATTTTATAGAGTTATAAACGAATAAATTATAATTTGCTTATACATTTTCATGTAAAACCACTATAGTTCATTATTCCTTCCCGTCATTAATTTAAGGTAATTTAGTTTTTAAATGTGTTAAAGAAAAATCATGTTATCTAGTACTATAGAAGTATAGTGTTGTACAAAGGTTTTCGCATTTTTTTTTATCGTGTTAGAACGAAAGCGTGTTACAGGTTGCAGTGTTAGACGAGGGTTTCCGCAATTTATCTTATCGTGTTAGAGCGAAACCGTGTTGTAAGATACCATGCTGTAGGAGGGCTACCTGTAATTAATGAAATAAGGCAAAGACTTCAGTAACATAATGTGGAGACTACTACAATGTTAGATTTCAACTAAGAATTTTGATACTTATCTATCAAAGTAAGTAAAATTGTAGTTTTTCTAATAAACGCTAATTTTTTTAATTTATATTTTTTTGCCAATAAATGCGAAATTTTATGTATTGTATTTTTTGTTGTTGCAAAATTTCGATATTTTTTAGGCGAAATTTACGTATCCCTTATTATGACGTTTCTGCACCCAATACATCGCATTACAATCTGAAGGCCAATACAGAATTGCTTCAGTTTTAGTAATAAATGTGACTAAACTATATTCATTTAAATGTACTTGCATTTGAAAAAACATTAAAGTAACACAGCGTCAATCCTCGTTCAAATACTCGCTAAGGCATCGATGTTTCCCCATTGGTAATAGCGTTGGTTCAAATACTGGGTGCTCCCACAATTTGCTAGTCTAGAGATATCGGAGTGTATGGATGAGTCGTACACGGGTAAGTGCCTGCCGCACTGGAAAACATATTTAGGAAAAATTGTGTCCACAAGACATATATCAAATAAACATGCTTAAAATATTTTAATAGGTAATTTTTAAAACTCAAGCTGCCACCCCACAGGTCCAGGGTTCGACCCTGTGAGTGGGTAAGGTCGACTCAGCCTTTCATCCCTTGAGGGGGTCGATAAAATGAGGACCAAGCATGCTTGGAAACTAAACTCTGGGGGTCCCACGTCAGGTTGACCATCTGACTGAGACATATGCTGTATGGCACCCCAAGCCCACGCTCTAGAAAGCGGAGATGGACACCGTCGGCCTTGGTTCACAGCGGACTGTTGCACCATGAGCTTTTATTTTTAAAACATTTTAACAGGTTACCATCCACGATTTGTCGCACATTTTAAACATGCTCCTCTATTTACTACATCCAGTGAATTATAACAAGTACGATATGAGCGTAAAAAATTATCAGATGTATGTTTTATTACTCATTTATACTCATTTCATGTGTTCATGGGAGTGTACTTTAAACTTGTGGTTTCGAAAAGTACAATTCAGAAAAGTTTATTTATTGGATAATCAACTCTGATAACTAAAAGCATTCGAAGATTCAAATCAACAGTTGTGGTTACGCAAGGTAAACATGCATACGTAATTTCATGTACATAAAGAACGCTGCTAAATGCAAAAAATACAGCCCTGAAGTAATGCACAAAGTAAAAAAATACATATCCAGCATGCAGATAGCCTTGTACCTAAGTTTCACCTTTGTTAAAGTACCCGTGCAAGTAGAGGAAATCATTGAGGTTTTGACTGCGTAGTCCAAACTTTGAGGATTTTCCCGTCGTGTGTGGGAAGCTTTGCCTTGAGACAGGTGGTGAATTGTAAAGTCTCCGATATCCCGACTGGAAAACGTTTCATATACGCGCGTTAGGGTTCAGTTGAGGAAATCCTCAAGGAAATACTGCAGACTTTTTCCTTGAGGATTTCCTGCAAGTATATGTCCACCTTTTTGGATTTATGGGCTTGGAGTAAAGACACTGCACGGCAGTAGAACTATATTTAATGAAAATGAATAAGCATGCACATAAAGTACACTATTAAGGTGATTAATTCATGATGTACTTACAAGTGAGGCAAAATGCTTGTTAAAATGAAAAAGGGGTTGAGCTATAGGCTGATAGCAATGGGATGCATATAGAAGACGCTGGTTGTATAATGCAATCACTTCACTTTATTTCTGGTCAAATTCGTCGAACTGCTAAAGTCTTAGCTCATCGCAGAGGCTTAATAGCCATTAGAACGTTCACGTTTGAAAATCCCAGGCATCATAGAAACTTGGTAAATTTTCTACGGCCGCCTTACTGTCACAGTAGTTGGCATTGCGAGGTAACTCCTACTTATATGTATAGGATCACTGAAATAGGAATACAAAAAAGTAGATAAAGGATACTCTTACGAAATGAACAGATACAAAATTAACAGATCTGGAAAAGTTTATTTCATTTTACAAGCACTCACTTTCCTATACACATATATGAATCCAAAATACCTAGGATTCGCAGTCAGAGATGGCATGTGCGATATTTTTGTAGATTGTTTATTTACCTGTAAAATCGTTTCTACTGCAGAAAGAACTGCTCTACAGCAAAGTTCCACAGCGATCTGAAATTTGAGTTCATTCAAAATAAAAACTTTAAAATCAAAGAAAAGTATGCAGTAATACCAAGGCTACATTTGTTTCGTTCATGATTGTATAAATTTACGTGAAAGATTAACATTACTGTCGCAATTATTTGACAGGAAGTTTAAAACAATATTAGCTTTAAAAACAAATATATATAACAAATATAAAAATTTAAATAAATAGCTTCGAGAGAATATATAAAAACGACGGGCACCACCATAGATAAGTTTCAATGTGTGTATATATATATATATTTTTATAGGGCTTTTTTCTGGGGATACGTGGAGATACGGTGTATCCCGCCTTTTATTTGAAGTATTATTTTCGCTTAACTTAACCGAAATTTTAAGAAACTTACAAATCAGTTGTTAATATATAACCAAAAGTTTTTTTTTTCAATTTTGAGTTTTTTGTTCCCCTGTGAAGTGTCGTGTGAAAACACGGGCGTTTATTTGAGAAAACACCCTATAACCACCTACTTTTTTAGAAAAAAAGGCACTGTGTGTATGTGTATATATATATTCATCACGCCTATCAACCACCTGGATTTTTTTACATTGAAGTGTAAGTCTACATAATTGTAGTTGTAGATAAGCATTACACGCAGTATACATAAGCATCATAATCAATAAACGCTCGCAGAAATTTTTAAATTTGATTATGAAGTTTGACCTTAACATCTAATATTTAGAAGGTAATTTTTCGAAAGTTTCTCCACATATAAAATTGATAGTTTGTGCAATTATAGGTGCTCTCATATCTTACTTCACTTATGCCACGTTTAATTAATAATCCCACTTATTTATACCTCAAAAGAAACCATGGAGTTTCACATAGCATCCGAACAGCAACAGGGGAAA
This sequence comes from Dolomedes plantarius, assembly GCA_907164885.2. Lineage (NCBI taxonomy): Eukaryota > Metazoa > Arthropoda > Arachnida > Araneae > Dolomedidae > Dolomedes > Dolomedes plantarius. Next base: position 11,896,776 of record OU015492.1, read on the forward strand.
TTCGCAAATAGGTCACCAAATGATGCTATCACTTAGATAATATTTCAAAGAAAATATCAGCATTAAAAACAGTATCGCCATCATATCTATGACGTCGGGTAATGATACACGATGAGTCTGTAGGGTGTAATTACTCAGAAGCATGAGATGTATTTATAGATCAGAAACAGTGTCTAGTGTTTCCATGTCATCAGTGGTAAAGCTCCCATTAACTCTATCCTGGGCATCAAAACGCGATTCCATTCAAATGGCATTAAGGCTTTTTGCAATAAGATCTATAATAAACAAAATACTATTTAGAGAATATAAGCCACCCATTGGCGTAAGTGGATGAAAAATTGGCAGGTTAGAAATTCGTGCTGATAAAACAACTTAAAAGCGAGGTGATAGACAATGCAGTGTATATGTAATGTAAATCTAAAACTGATCTCCTATTTCATTCTTCGTTTTAGAGGTAGTATTTGGCCTTTGTGAACTTGTAGTGACGTGGACGTCCACGACGTTTGAATTGTTAGCTGCTTTTAACTTTCCGATTGACTACACACATATTTTTTTTTTATTTTATACTTAACTAATTTTTTTAAATTAAGAAATATTTTGCTCTGCTATGTTATGCATTTTAGAAATTTCGTCCCCCCCAAATGTTATTATTTGCATTTAAAACGCAGTATACCAATTTTTCCCCTCGAATAATTTAAATTTTAAAACGTTATTTGCGTTTCTTTTAAAGAATGCAAAAGATATCCGAGTAAAAAAAAATCTTTCTCTTTTGAGTAGTTATTTTTCGTCAATTCTGTATCTCTCTGCTTCGTGAATTTTGACAGTCTCCATATATTCTTGGCACACAATAGACTGGAGTCGAGGATGATAGTCCTCTGAATTAACCCATACGGGTTCAAGTGTTTTTCAGTGATTTCCGCTTATAAGAATCACGTTTGTTATTTCTGTTTTTGATTCTTATAAGCGGTTGATTCTTATAGCCGAAATTTGGGTTTTTGGACAGGCACACACACCCATATATACATATATTTGATAATTTACCATAAAATACTCTTTAATTTACGTTAATTATCTTTTATAAAAATTATTTTTTATAATTTTAAAAATACAACTTAATTTGTAGACTTATAAGTAGATACACATGATTATAGTAAGAGAAGAAAAAAAATCCAATATTTGTTACAACATACCTGCTTAACAGTTTTAACATTTCAACTGCAGGAAGGGAGCAAGTAGAAGTTTTCTATGGTAGTTTGACGTAATGAAGTTTTCAGGAGGCTGCTTATACCTCTTTCAATACCAATAGTCTCAGACGAAGATTCACCTTCTAGCTTACGTATCACGGTTTGATAACGTGTTGAATCTACTAATGTTACGTTTGCCTAAGTCATAGTGGACACTTCGCAGAAGATTTATGTGTTTCAGGGTCCAGGAAGCCGCAACCAGGATGTGGGAGGTGAGAAAAAAGAGTCTCTGTCTTTGTTTGCCAGTGAGGAAAAGTGAAATCGGACCCGGACGGGTAAAGATGCCCCCCGGTCAAGCTAAAAGGACAGTGATGTGCTAAAGTATTTAAGGGGAAACTATTATGTTATGTCTAACAAAGAAAGGAACGCATTTTACGATGGCATTCCATCCCATCTTATCACTCTTTCTTAAAAAAACATAAAGAAAGAACGTCGTGCCTTTTGTGGGTTTAAGTTGCTGTTTTGGAAAAATGAAAGGAAAGCGAAGAGTGTAAGTTAATTCTTAAAACCGGTGGATTGATTCTTTAAAGCGAAAATTTTAACATGGAACTAATACATTTGTTTTTGTTTTTGCGATAGTGATTCTTATAAACGGTTGATTCTTATAACCACTGATCACTATAAGCGGTGGTTACTGTACATTTTTTTTTAATCTTTCAATCCAAGTCCACAATCATTGGGAAAATGTTCTCCATAGAGTAACAATAAGCTGAGAGAATACAATGGGGCTACTGAACATTTCAAAACTAAACTGTACTGCTTTTATGACCGTGATCGCGGTTACATGTTCCATTTATCCTAAATGATATGTTACATATGATTCATGATAAATTATGTCTCTCGCACATTCCAGACCTTTTATTTTTGGTCCATTCTGTATCTCTCTGCTTCGTGATTTTTGACAGTCTCCATATATTCTTGGCACACAATAGACTGGAGTCGAGGATGCTAGTCCTCTGAATTAACCCATACGGGTTCAAATAAGGCAGTAGGATAATTTGTAAGAATAGGCTTTATGTTGCATGTACCTGTCAGTTTAGCTATCGGTTACAAAGGATGACCCTCAGCGATCCCAACCGATCAACCAATCCATATGTTATTTTTTCTGAATTGTGTTCCAAGTTCCTTTTGTATTCTTAACTTTAGCCGAATGTCAACGCAATTTTATCCAAATCGTTAAAGGAAAAATATGCGAGGAAGGGAAGAATATCATCATTCGTGAATATACCTACCAGAAGAAAATTGTAAAAAATGTTTTAATACTAATGTCCCATTAATAAGTTTTAGGCCTTGTTCAGATTGCATCCGGAGCGATGCGTCAGCGATAAATACTTTAACCAATCACAGATTGCAACGCAATGACCACGTGATGCGTGACCCACGTGATGCTGGGCGAGATGGTCCACTTCACAAAGGCAGCGAGCCAGTGATTTGAACGTTTCTGGTTCGATCCACCGCCGTGTAAGCTGATGGTGACTGGTGCACGAAAAATCTGTCGTGGCTGCCAAAATACACTGCTAAATATATGTACATTTTTTTTCACTTTTTGGATACAGGCAGTTTGAAACTCACCACCTCATCATTTCCTTTAGCGTACTCCATTTTGGTACACTGTAAAAAGGGAATGTTGCTCTAGGTATATTATCAAAATGAGAGTATAACTAAAAGGATACGAAAGCATATTTAAGATACAAAAGTGGGCTACCCAAAACAGGTGAATTCGATACCCAGAAACATGACAACCTGAAAAAGATAGACTGAAGCAACATTTGATTTTTACAGTGTACAAACCGTCGCTTTTGAAAGGATATATTTAAAATGCCTCGTGGGATATCTGTAAGAAATTTTGTGGAGCTTTCCATTTTTACACTTTCATCCGTCTGTCTTTTCATTTAGAGTAAAGTTTAATAATTTTTTTTCTAACGCAGCAGGTACCTGTCTTTTGGACATTCACCCATTCCACAGTGAGAATAGGTTGGCTTCATTATCGTGGGAGCATCGCTTATGTGCACCGCCATTGCTACTCACGAGGTCACAGCACTAGAGAATCCAGGCCTTATTGGGGATTCGAACCCGAGCTATCAGTGGGGAAGCACATGACGCTAACCACTATCAAATTTAATGTATGATGATTTTACACTGGTGTAAGAAATTAAGAGAATTTGCAGACTTGGTCGATTATCTCTAGAACTACTGTACCGATTTTAATGAAATTTGATATGTACATACATTGATACAATACAAAACAAATAACCATTCAATAATTGTAATACACATGCATGATCGTGCATAACACTCGTTGGAGTCGGAAAGTATGAAACAGCGGTTGCAGAATAAACAAAAAAATGGGTTAATAGATAGTGTTATTTTGCAGCAATTGGTTAATTTCAAATTGTAACAGTAAAAATGAGTAACCACCAACGTTTTGATGATGGAATGAGGTGGCGAATTGTGGGAAGGCTAGAAGCAGGTCAATCCCAAGTCCAAATTTGTAGAGAGTTCAATTTAACGCCCAGCGTCGTGTGTAACTTATGGAAACAGTTCCAGGATACCGGATCCATCGAGAGAAAGCCTGGTCAAGGTCGTCCAAGAGCCACGACGGCCAGAGAATATCGCCATTTGTCGATTATAGCGAGGCGTAACAGGAGTGCTACAGCTTCTCAGCTGTCTCGTGACTTGTATGCAGCCACAGGAACCCGTGTATCAAGGGTGACTGTTTCCAAAAGACTTCATGAGAGAGGGTTGTTTGCAAGAAGACCTGCTGTTTGCATCCCGCTCACTTCTACGAACAGGAGAATCCGTTTATCATGGTGCAGAGAGCATAGAAATTGGAGTATGGATCAATGGGCGACCGTTCTCTTCACTGATGAGTCCCGGTTCAGCCTAAACACCGATTCTCGCCGTACGTTCATATGGAGAGAACCAGGAACCCGCTACCTACCCTCCAATGTCCGAAATCGATTATTATGGCGGAGGAGGTTTAATGGTCTGGGCAAGCATCATGTTGGATGGCCGCACACCTCTCCATGTTTTTGAAAGAGGCACTGTGACTGGTGTGAGCTATAGGGATGAGTCTTGGAACCCTATGTTCGCCTTTTCAGTGGTGCAGTTGGCCCTGAGTTCATTTTAATGGACGATAACGCGAGGCCACATAGAGCTCTTCCGGTGGACGAATTTCTAGATATTCGCCGAATGGATTGACCAGCCAGATCTCTAGACCTTAACCCTATAGAGCAGGGGTTCTCAACCTTTCATGCTCTGTGCCCCCCTTTGAACACTGGTGTGAGGCCACGCCCCCCCCCCCCCCACCACCACCAAAATATGTGGTCAATACAACTAGTACAATCGAAATTTGAAACTGAGGCTGGTTATTCAATGAAAATAAAGAATAGATAATTTCATACGCAAAGTTTAATATTAGTACACATATCTTAATTTGGAACCTATTATTATTAGAACATGAAATCAAAGAATTAAATACAGATCAAATTTATTTGAGGTAATCAAGGATCTAGGTGAGGTTGGCATGTAAAACCAGTCACTTTCATAGCATTAATGAGAAGGTTGGCACTGACAATTTTTTGAATATTAGGTTGTGACTGTGACAAAGCACGCCTCAGGTCACTTTCAACTTCCAGACGTAGACAATTATCGTGTTTTTACAATTACAACAATTATCGTGTACGACAATTATCGTGTTCGTGTTCATATGTCGAAAATAAATTAAGGTTAGATTGTGACCGCAAAATTGAGTACAGTAAATTATTAGTTTTACTTTTTATTACCATGTTTTTATTAACTTGCTTTCTTGTTTGTGTGTATGTTTGTGTGTGTGTTTGTGTGTTTGTCCAGTACAAATCTTGCAATCGAGTTTTAACTAACTTCCCGACTAGCTAGATATTTGAAACTTTAACAATAGCTCAGAACACGATGACAATGCATTTTTTAAATACTTTTAGCCATCTTTAAGCAGATTTTTATCATGTTTTTATTATTTTCAGTTAATTTTGTTTTGTAGACTGGTACAGCCATCTGTCGGCCGGGACGGGAACGAAAAGTTAAAAGCAAGTTAACTTCCAATTAACTTCATTTTCTTTCCAGTCGATAGGATAATTCATCGAAAAAAAAATTTTTTTAAGTATTTATTAAAACATAGAATTGGCAAGTTTATATGATTCAACAGAAAATTTAAAAACATGGTATATAAAAAGTTCTTTTTATCTTGTAATTATTTTGCCTTTTTTAACCTTCACACCTCCCCTGAAATTCTTCTACGCCCCCCAGGTTGAGAACCGCTGCTATAGAGCATGTCTGGGATGCTCTGGGGAGGACAATTGCAACTCGCAACCTCCCCCCCCCCCCCTTCCAAGAACCATCCAGGGAATGAAAACAGCGTTGCTAAACGAGTGAGACCAATTGCCACAGGAAATGATAAACTGTCTTATTTCAAGTATGAAATCACGCTGCGAGACCTGTATATCTGTAAGAGGGGACCATACCCCCTATTAACCCATCTATTAACCCATTTTTTTTTGTTTATTCTGCAACCGCTGTTTCATACCTTCCGACTCCAACGAGTGTTACGCACGATCATGCGTGTGTATTAAAATTATTGAAGTGTTATTTATTTTGTATTGTATCAATGTATGTACGTATCAAATTTTATTAAAATCGGTACAGTAGTTCTAGAGATAATCGACCAAGTCTGCAAATTCTCAATTTCTTACACCAGTGTAATTTACAGTGATTTTTTAATATAGAATTTTCAGTATACAGTAAAAATTTTGAGGATATTTTCCGTGAAGCAAAAATTACCCCCACAAAAATATCTCTTTTACTGTTAAGATGATTAAAAATTATATAAATAAAATTTGCATAAGTTGAGACGGTAAATTATTTTCGAACCGCATAAATGTTATATATCTATATATATGAAACAGTTCCGTAACTGACTCACTGACTGACTGACTGACTGACATACAACGCACAGACCAAACCGCTAGACCTAAAAGGCTGAAATTTTGCATGGTGATTCTTCTTATAGTGTAGGGGTGCACTAAGAGGGATTTTTGAAATATTTTTAGATTTTTTCAAATTAAATTTTTAAGCTGTTTCTGTAACTTTAAGTTTGCATTTAAAATAATACTCTGAGGGTTATACAATTTATATCACGAGAAAGATCATAAAAATTCCTTTAAAATGAAATCTTTTTCAAATCTTTTCCCCCATTTTCTGATTTTTGGTGCATTTTTAAAGATAAATTTTAAGAATTCAATTTATTAAATGCTGATCACGGGATTTCTATTTCTGGTACTTTAAATAAATTTATCGTCACGTGCATAAAAACTAAATACACACAAAAAAAATTTTTCTTGATAACGCAGCAGACGATTGGACATTAACCAAAAAAATATTAAAATACAGTAAAAGAAATGTTCTACAAACTGTATATATTAACTGTACTAGATTCTTTAGTATTCTTTATATTAGATTTAATTTGAATAGTTTCTTCTACATTATTTTTTTCTATAAAAATATCCCTTAAGATTTTTTTATAAATATATATATATATATATATATAATAAATACGACGATCAATGTATACAATTGATTTTTGCATCAATTGTATACATTGATCGTCGTATTTATTATATATATATATATATATATATATATATATATATATATATATATATATATATATATATATATTTTTTTGGCATTAACTGCATACATTAGCCGTTGTATTTTACTTTGAATCCACTCCGTAGCGAAGTGCGAGTTTTCAGCTAATATATATATATATATAT
>OU015492.1:12516329-12546329 GCA_907164885.2 Dolomedes plantarius
TTGAGTCCATTACCTAAAAGAAAAATGCTGAGTCCTGACTTTAAAATACAGTAAAAGTTAAGAGTTCTTGTACAGAATTGGTGGGTGTCACAAAACTTCAAACAAAATAAATTTGATTTTTTTTACACTATTATTAGAATTTAAAAACCCTTCTTCAGATGTCTGTTATGGTAGTAACATTCCACAACATCACTGGGAATTGTACCAAGAGCTTTCAGGGTATCGTCGGGGATACCTGATTCCACCAAAACTTCAAATTTGACACAAAACAAATCAATCGGGAAAAATAGCCTTAATACATATTTTAAATTTCTCAATTTTTCAAACTTTCTCGTTTTCACTACGATGTACAAATTATTTTACCTGAGCTCCATAGCCCAGGAAAGCACGTCTTTATACTCATGCTTCTTCGAAAATTTTACAGGGAGACCTCCAGAATAATTAGCAAACCCAGTGGTAACCAAGTACACAAAAGATGAATATTAAATACTAATACTAAAATACACAATGAACAATTTAAAAGGATCAACTTTAAATGACTATACTCAGAAATACACAATAGATATCAATATAAAAAGACAATAAGATCATATAGGTATGAAATTAACTTTCATTAAAACACTTTCCTATACATTTTAATATCCTAAACTTTTCATTTCATTCAAAAACCAATTTAAATACCCTTACTCAAATATGAAGAAAACATGTCAGAACTCATGTCTTGTTCTGCTCACAACACAAATTGACAAAATATGTTAACATTATTCACATTTTATTCAAAGCTCACAAGTCTACAAACTTCAAAATTAAAAACCTCATACCTTACACCTCAAACAATGCAAACGAAATTCCCTACCTCACAAAATATCACATAATATCAAATAGATTTATATCAATACACTAAAAATACACTCATAAAACTCTATCAAAATATATGAATTATTATACAGTTGAGTACCGATATTCAATATACCGAAAATCAAACACATTATTAAATCAACAAACTTCAAAAATATTTACAAATTTTAACGAGACTGCCAAAAGCAACAAAATCAAAATGCACATTTTAACGCTACCATGTTCTAAAATTTTCCAATAATCATACCCAAACTCATAAATTTCCAAACATAATAAAATTACAATTTTAAAAATTTTACCAATGTTTATTATTAATATTCTGCTACCTAGCTCCTCCCCCCCCCCCCCCGACTGAAAACAAAACAGGATTGACTGGAGTGATCAATCCCCAGAAAACAATTTTCAAAATGTACTTAATCCCTTTAACAATATTAAAATTTCATTTCTTATTACAAATAGTTTCACATTGTGTCAGAACATTATTACTCAATTTAAAATTGTCACCAACGTTTCCAAAATTTTACACAGAATATTCACATTTTAAATACACTGCTGGCCACCCAAATTGCAACACCAAGAAAGACAAGAGATATCACAATAAAATTTATTTTGTAGATAACATGTTGACCAAGTATCAAATGATTAAATTTATAGACTTCTGTGAAGTGTGGTTTCTGCCAAAATCAGTAGCCAGAGTAGCCGCCATTGTTGGAGATCACCGCTGCCACACGCCTAGGCATTGATTCAAAGATACTTTGGATGAGTTCTTGGGGTACAGCAGACCAAGCAGCTTCCACACGTTGCCAAAGTTGATCTGCTGTGGCAGCTGGGGATGGAATCTGGGTCAATCGTAGAGCAACCATGGACCACATGTTTTCTATCGGCGAAAGATCCGGAGAGCGAGGCGGCCAGGAAGGTAATTCTATCTGGCGATTGACGAAGAACCATTGGACAATGCGTGCCACGTGTGGTCGCGCATTATCTTGTTGAAATATGGCTGTGGGCAAGCCCTGAAGGTAAGGAAGGACAACTGGCTCCAACACCTCGGAGATGTAGCGCTGGCTGTTTAAAGTACCGGCAATGCGTACTAGAGGTGTGCGAGAGTGATATCCAATACCGCCCCATATCATAATACCCGGTGCAGGACCAGTGTGGCGGTGCATAACGCAGCTGTTCAGCATCCTCTCTTCACGGTGTCTCCAGACTCGAATGCGACCATCGTGGTGTTGCAGACAGAAGCGTGACTCGTCAGTAAAGACAATTTCATTCCATTCTGCCGTACACATCCTTCTGCCATCGCACCATTGGCGGCGGAGACGTCTGTAGTTCTGTGTCAAGGGTAGACAAAGCAATGGACGTCTTGCGGACAGACCACTCTGCTGTAAACGGCGTCGAATGGTACGCGCAGACACTGGATGATGCGTTACAGACTGCATGTGCTGTGCTATGGTTCGTGATGTGACTGAGCGATCCGTCACTGCCATGCGCACAATTTGCCTGTCATCAAGTGAAGTGGTGCGCCGAGGTGGATGCGATCGAACACGCCGGTCCGTCGTACCCTCCTGCATCCAACGATCACATATCCGCATTACAGTTGTTTGGTTTCGTCCAACACGACTACCGATTTCCCTGAAAGATAATCCACAATCTCGGTAGGCCACTATCCTTCCTCTGTCGAACTCGGATACTTGATCAAAAGATGATCGCTGTTTTCGACGAGGCATAATTGATCGTTTTTTTTGAAAAAAAACCACAAGAAAAACACAATTGCCGAACTTGAAATCGTCGAAATCTCCAAGCCTTAAATAGCTCTTTGAAGTGGCGCCACAGGCGCGCGTGATGTGCGTCTGCGCTGAAATTCTAATCATTTGCATATCTCACCTCCGTTAATGCATGTTGTAAATTTCATGTTATTTGCATGTTTCCTTCAGGGTGTTGCATTTACAGTGGCCAGCAGTGTATAATAGTTACTTACAGCAATTTTTCATCAGAACCATTTCAATTTTGTCAAATTTCAATATATTAAATTACAAAAATAATTCAATCTTCACTTTTCAATTGCAAATTTAACCATTTAAATTATTTTTTGATACTTTTCATTTTTAACAACATTTTTTCTTAAAATCGTTTTTATTACTGTTTATTTTAATTCGTTTTAAATTTCTTACCTTAACCTTGACATTCTTTTAACAACGTTTTATATAATTTAGTTATATCCTTTGATGAACAACTGATTCGGTACATTCCAATTTTCGTCAATTTTTTGGCAGTCCCGGAGAGCCACTGGTTTCTGTCTTGCACACATCTTAGCTGGGAGAAAAATTTTTGCGAATAAAAAAAATATCCCGCCGAAGTTTCATACACAAAAAAAATTCCTGATTAGAGAAGATGGCACAACACGCTCGAAGATGATGTATATAGCCATGTCGCCGCTTGACGACAACTCGAACGATCGATCGATCTTATTGAAGAACCCGATTTTAATATGATCAAGTTGATTTTGAAGAATGATGAATTATTTTTAACACTGGGTTTCTTGTTGCAAAATTTAGACACTCTTATTAATAATTTTTTAACGATGAGCAGTAGACCCGACTCCCGCAAGTTGAAGCAAATTTTCCCAACCGCACAATTTTAAATCCAGATGACATCACTGACCTCAATTTGATTCACAGAAATTTGATGAGCACAAGCCTGTGATTTTTTTAATACGATTAATTTTCTTGGAGTTACCCGCGCGACAAGTTCAGATCCTGGGCGACTTATGTCGGATTTGTTCTTCACGCCCAATCTTATTAACAGATTAATCCGAACGTCCTGATAATCATTTTTCACTTGGTAGTCGGTGGTCCGGTGGCGATGACATTACGTAGAACCATGGAAGTAATGTAGTCAATGAAGCGTACACGATAAATAATAACTCCAATTTAAACATACTAAACTTTATTGAGAAATCCCTAGACGTTCCCTACTCCAAATTATTAAAACTACGCCCCACCCCCTTTTAAAATACATGGGCAACGGCACACGTCTTTTCCTGTTGCTACCTTTCCATGGCTCTCAAATAACCCCCTTTGTTCTTAAGCTTTTAATTGATTACGCATGCCTCTACTGACGTGCTATGACACTCATTACTTATGCGTGATGTCATATCGAATGTTCTATGCTGACTAAACACTTTCTTTCTTAGCGCCAAGCTCAAGGCTATACGTCTACTTAAAATTCTCCCATGTGGATCTTCAGAATTGAATGAAGTAGAACCTGAACTCTATTTTCACCGCAATGCATTACTCCGATTACTTGAAAACTCCCAGACTTTAATTGATAAATCCTATACTTTATAAAATAAAATCCCATTTTAAGCTCGCGCTATCGCCCCTCCCCCCATATTTTAGCCTCTCTCTCTCTTTCTCTCTCACACACACACACACATATATATATATAGTGAAACTTCTCAATGGCGGCCAATAATAGTTCCCAAAAAATGGCGCCGTTTTGAGGGGTGTCAGTTGAAAAAAGGTTTCTTCCATATTATTGGCTGTATGGAATCTTTAATCGGTTTTGAAGAAATAGAGCCGTTTAGAGGGATGACCGGCAAGAGAAGTTTCACTATATATATATATATATATATATATACACACACACTGTGTCTACATATAATCTTGTTCGTTTTTGTTTCTTTACCTAATATGTTTGTTTTTTGGGTGTTAATTCCCCTGTCTTTTGGGTGTTGATTCCCTCATTGTGAATTTCTTTTTGGGCTTTAACTCGCCTAATACTCAAATGCTAGGCTACAACATACATACGATAATAACACGTGTAAATTTATCGAATGTTGTATACAAATAGAATTATTTGTTGTTAGTGGTTGCCTCGGCGCATAACTACAAATGCTATTTAATATATATAAATAGTTATGTAGTTTGGGCTGTTTAAAGAGTATAGTACTAAATCTAAGCCGGGAGAACCGGGTTCGATTTTCAGTTCTCAAACCGTCGTTGTAGTCTTAACCATAACTACTCTTCAAACGACGCTTTACATGCAGCCATTCTAAAAATTCGTTCTGTTAAATTGATTCGACTTAGGGCCTTATTATACAGAGCCACAGCTGTGGCGCTGTACAGTGGCTCTGTATAATAAGCTCCATAGGAAACAATGGTCCGCTACCGCAGCTACAGTCGCGCAGGCGAGCCACAAGAAGCGAGGGTAGGCGACTGGAGTGGCTCTCCCAGGCCACAGTCGCGACCTGTAGCCACAGCTGTGGCTCAGTATAATAAGCTCCTAACCGGCTCGCTTTTCTAAATGATTTGTTTTTATTCAGTTACTGACTGAGATGTCATCGACACACTAAGGGCAGGAATCGATAGCGAGGCTACATAGTTAATCAAAATATAGGAACAGAATAATTAATTCTAGAATAAAATATATATTGTGTCCTAACAATTAATGAAAATGATTGTGTTCTTACCATTAAAAAAATCCCCCGGGTTGCTGTGTCACTCCTTTCAGGAAACACAGGTTTGTAACTAATCAGTGTACTGTATAGACCCCTGTGAGTTCCACTGGTCAACTTTTTCTGGACATAAAATGCAACTGGTTATCCCGAGAATCGAACACTGGACCTTCTGCTTTTCGTACCTCTGTGCTGACCATTTCGCTCCCCCAAATCTTTGTTCTTATCTTCATTAGTGAAACTCACAAAGTTCTTGCCGTGAAATTCGGAAGAAACAAATTCCCGAGGCAATCCTAAAAATTAATTTTACCGAAGGCAATTAAATCGGCCATTTTCTGTCCCGTAATCTCTTTTGCTTCCAATATTTACGAGAACGCGGTCATCTCGATTGTTTCGTCGGATGAAGCGAAAAAGAAAAAAAAGAAAGGCAACAGACCGGCGAAAATGGAGTTCAAATCACGTCGCGGTCTGGCTGTTTTCCAACTGCAGTTTGCATAAAATGTTCCATTTATCAGCATTTCATTTCATTTCGAACGCCACGGAGCAGGGGAGGCATCGAGTTTTATTGCTCTCATATTTTGCGGCCCGCTAGAAGCACCAGCTAATTTAAAGTCGTCCGTCCGTTGGCCGCGTTATTTTTACCATGCGGACTAAATTAATTGCTCTTCCTATTAGGTTATTTTATATATAGAAACTTAGCTCGCTTTAGATTTATGAAGGAACTGTGATGGACTGTATACAAAATTCATCATGTGACACGTGCACATGCTTTGCTATGACGCGAAAAATCTTTCCCTGATGGATTAAAGATTCGCGATTTCTTTCTATTTTTTAAAAAACTTTTTTAAATGAATAGTACTTTATCGAAATATTCCTTCAATCGAAAATAAAACCTTAATATAATTTCTTTTGCCAAGCATTAATAATGATTATAATGCAGCGGCATGTTCTTTCCTGTCCTCCAAGGTGCTGCAAATAGCTGTTAATAAATTGTTGGGGTTTTTTTCCGAGTCCGTTTTATGGGTTCTTGTGTTGCAAGATGAGACGACACCGTCAAGATTTGTTGCGTAAACACACAGATTAGGAGCCGTCATGAGAATAATTTAACTTTAGTGTGCTCTCTGTAATGTATCTCAAATTCACTCTGCTAGATGGATTCAGTTTTGCTTCTTCATTCAATTTTTAACCGCAGTCTTTAATTAAACACTCTTTTAATGCTTGAAATATTTTACGAAATGGAGAGTTGCCATACATGGAATGAAAAAAATGAGTGCCTTTCTTTAATTATACCGTTGTTGTTGTTTCTATTACCCCCTGGCCGGAAGTATTCCGGACCAGGTCCACACAGGTGAGCGGGCTGAGGGGTGCGGCTCTGGTTTATAATGGCACCACAAGGGTCGGACTCCGATTGAGCCAGGTGGCAACTCCTTTTTGACCGAGCGACCCCAGGGGTGACATCTGGGGATCGTACCCTCTCCCACCCTGTCTGACCTCATAGAATGACTTCCGGTCTACGGATTTAACTTGCCCATATTCAACCTAGACACGGAGGTATTTAATGGCGCTTGTCAGGATTCGATCCTCAGCATCGAAAGCCGACGTTTTACCACTAGGCTACCTCAAGCCCTTTCTTTAATTATTTCGACCCCTATTGTTACGGTCTTCATTCTTTTGACTTTTATTGCTACGATCTTTATGATTTCAAGCAATGACTCTTTTTTTTTCCCACGCACGTTTTCTTTCCACATTCGCCCTTTGCATAGCGAAAATGTTGGTTTCTTGTGATGGGGGTACACCATATATGTGAACCAACATTGCCCCCTGGTACCACCTCAGTTGAAATTTCTCGAGATGCCAGGATTCGAAGCTTGATCCACATGGAGGCACCTTATGTTGCTAACTACTACTATTAAACACTACAAATGATCAATACGAATCTCTTAAATAACATTAGTTATAACGGCTTGATAACAAGATAGGAAGCTGTTAAATACAACGCTGGCCACAAATGATTAATATGAATAATTAAGCTATCATTGTATATAACAGTTTGGTAATACGATATAATGCCGCTTTATCTAATGATAAAATATGGAAGAAATTCGCATATTTTAATATGTATATTTAAAAGAAAAACTTATTAAAACATCACCCAATTTTCATTCATGAATGAAGGTTTGAAGAAGCATTAAATTCTTTTTTCTGCTAGGAAATTTTGAATCAACCAATGATCTAACTTATTAAACATAAAGGATATATATAGTTGTGGTACAGAATTAATTTTGTATCAAACTTTTTATGTATCTTGTTATAGGCGTCATCCAGTAATTTGTGGCCCTTAAAGTAAAAGGTAAAAGTTTAGAAGAAGGGAAGAACTCCCTCCGTGGAAACTGTATCCTGCATAGAAAGTTTGAAATTACAGTGGTTATGTAAACAAGCTAGCGGTTTTCTTTCTAGAAAAAATACCATCTACGAAAATGGAATTACGGCCGAGGTACGGATTTATGATCACACCAATTCAAACCCCGCTAAAAGAAATACAGTGCAATTCTTTGCCATGAAAATTGACTGCTCTTTTATTTCTATCCTTCCACCCCCCACCCCCCACTGAGTTTTTAAGTATGAACTATAAAATGTAGCATGAAATAGTATGGAATTTGAAGAAAGAATTTACAAAATTTTTTTTTTTAAAATTTACAAAAAATACAAAAAATTTTTACAAAAAAGAGATACAAAATTAGATACAAAATTAGACAATTTTACAAAATTAGATAAAAAAAAATTTTTAAATGAAACATATAGTAGGAAATTGAATAAAATAGTACGAAATCCTATGAAACGTGCAAAAAAAAAAAAAAAATGTAAAATGAAACAAAATTTTTGCAGAAAGATGAAGGAGATTTTAATCTCCCAAATCAATAGTTATATTTCTTAATTCTTTCTAATCAGGATAAGAAACCGATTTCAGCAAAATTTCTTATTTTAACCCCTGGAAGAGCACAATCCCATTTCACTCTTACTCAATACCATTTTTAGTCTAATATACAGGGTGAGCCAAAGGTTGGTAAAAACTTTAAAAATTAATAAAAAATGGAAGAAATTATGATAAAGAAGTAAAGGCTCACAAGGAAGTCGGATTTTTTTAAGTAGCAAAATAAAAATTAAAAAAAGTCACTGGTAGAGTCACTGGTCCAGCTTTGCGAGCACTGATACTCCCCGTGGACGATTCCGCTGCCATATTATTCATAACGGTTTTCATCGCAGTAATGCGGCTCTCAGCCAACAAGGGGTCTGCCACTTCGGGGCCGATCCTCCAAGTTCTCGTGTATTACGGTCTTTTATTGCAAAATTGATTTGCATAATTCTGCTGAATCTCTCGCATGTTAGCGCTATCTACTGGTGACTTTTTAAACTTTTGAAAAACTTTTGAAACTTTTTTTGGCTGCTAAAAATATCCGACTTCCTTGTGAGCCCTTTCTTGCAAACCGCACTTCTTTATCATGATTTCTCCCTTTTTTATGAATTTTTAAAGTTTTTAAGAACTTTTGGCTCACCCTATAGTTAATAGCCCACTTAATATAGTTAATAACTCATTAACAGGACTCATAACCTAACTTACTCATTAACCTAACTCATTAACCTAATATAGTTAATAACTCATTAAAAGGATACAGGATCGGAGTTTCGCATTAACCTTACTCATTAACCTAATATAGTTAATAACTCATTAACACGATACAGGATCGAAGTTTCGCATTGACCTTATTCATTAACCTTACTCATTAACTTAATATAGTTAACAACTCATTAACAGGATACAGGATCGGAGTTTCGCATTAACCTTACTCATTAACATTACTCATTAACTTAATATAGTTAATAACTCATTAAAAGGATACAGGATCGGAGTTTCGCATTAACCTTACTCATTAACCTAATATAGTTAATAACTCATTAACACGATACAGGATCGGAGTTTCGCATTAACCTTATTCATTAACCTTACTCATTAACTTAATATAGTTAACAACTCATTAACAGGATACAGGATCGGAGTTTCGCATTAACCTTACTCATTAACATTACTCATTAACTTAATATAGTTAATAACTCATTAACAGGATACAGGATCGGAGTTTCGCATTAACCTTACTCATTAACCTAATATAGTTAATAACTCATTAACACGATACAGGATCGGAGTTTCGCATTAACCTTATTCATTAACCTTACTCATTAACTTAATATAGTTAATAACTCATTAACAGGATACAGGATCGGAGTTTCGCATTAACCTTACTCATTAACATTACTCATTAACTTAATATAGTTAATAACTCATTAACAGGATACAGGATCGGAGTTTCGCATTAATCTTACTCATTAACCTTACTCATTAACCTAATATAGTTAATAACTCATTAACAGGATACAGGATCGGAGTTTCGCGCTAGAACAATAAGATGTCTCCTTTTTACCATAATCAGAAAATCGCTTTGCAGTGCTACTCCAAGGTTAATCTTCATTCATAAGTATTTTTTAAATATTTAACTAAATATTTTAAATAATTAAATCACTATTCATTCAGTTGGATCACTCCCCAATTACTTCAAACAAATGAGATCCAAGGCTAGCTGACTTAGATCAGCCATACTCAACTTTTCTCTCGGGCCGCATGCATATGTTTGCCACGTTACGCGGGCCGCAGCATTTTATAATATATCTTATAATATAAAAATGTAAAAAATGAAACTCAAAACCTTAATGTATTCAAACGTTTATTTTAAAAATGAGTGTGATTTTTGATGTTGAGACAAATTTTTCACTATTTTAGACAAATCGGGTTTATACTTGCTACATGCTACTCTCAATACACCATCAAGGTAAGAATCAGTAAGCCAACTTCTAAATACGTTCTTTGCATAATTCATTTTGAATGGGATGATTCCCAAAGATACGTTGCAGCGAACAACCTGAGCAGCTGGTGGCACATTTTTGTGTTGTTTTTGTACTTTTTAGGTACTAATTTCCAAAATTATACGAGGGGTGATCAAAAATTAAGGTTACAAAGCCTGCAAGGAAACGTGTACATTTTATTTCATAAAACCCATACAGCCAACTGATAGTACATACATTAGGCTATTTTTCGACATAGTCTCCATATCGGTTTAGGCACTTGTCGCTTCGTGGGATGAGTTTGAATATTCCCTCCAGGTAAAATTCCTGTCCTTGCGTGTTCAGCCACGTTGTGGCGAAATGTTTCACCTCCTCGTCTGAAGCGAATCGTCGACCCCCTAGGTCCTCCTTAAAGTGAAGAAAGAGATGGAAGTCACTTGGAGCGAGGTCCGGGCTGTAGGAAGGGTGGTCGAAGATGTCCCAGCGAAATTTCTTCAACAGCGTGGTGGTCCTCTGAGCTGTATGAGGTCACGCCTTATCGTGAAGGAAGATGAAAGTCGTGAAGAAAGATGCTGCCGGTGAATTTCAGCCACGCTTACATGTTTCGCCCACAGAAATCGAATAATTGAGCGGATTTCTTCGCGAGACCAGTTTTCAAAACGAGTCGCCATTTCTGTTAACCTTCAACTAGCGCTGTAGGTCACGGGTAGGTGAAAATCTCCACAGTTAGCGACGGCATGTATTAGAATTTCCGCCCACAACTAATATCTGTATAACAGGAGAAACTCCAGGAATATCGACCTTGTAACCTTAGTTTTTATCACCCCTCGTATTTGCAAAAGTATGATAATGAGTGCGAGTGCTTCGGGCCGCACATAAAAGCTTGGTGGGGCCGCAGTTTGAGTACCCTTGACTTTGATAATAAAATCCGTATGGTTAAGTACCTGTAGGTACGTTAGATAGGCTAGATCTCCCCCTCAACGTCCTCTAACTTTGCCAAAATTCAAGCGTACAGCAGCAAAGACAGCAGAAAAATGGGAAATTTCATGGTAAGATATGATGGTGTAGTGGCCAGCACACTTGAGATTAAGTACGAAATCTATTACCGAAATAGCAAAGTTTTTTTTTAGTTAAGGGAAGAAATGTTAGTAGAATGCTAAGCAGAGTTGCAGTCGTTATAAAAGTGCCCAGAGAAAAAAAGATTTCGACAAACTTCCTAGGTCTCTCCGGTCTTTCTCAGTCATGAATGTGAGGTTCATTGAAAACAACGGGTCTTGGTGGTGCAATACTGAACTCATCAAAGCTGGTGGCCATGGTTCGATCCCCGAGTCATTCTATCTGTTTTAACGTAAAAGAAAAATTGTGTGGGAATGTATTGCAGAAGCATTGCCCTTTTAAAATTTGGCTGCAATTTAGCCAGCCCTACAATGTGGCCAACGCAGAAATGGGGAAAGATGGAAGTCATGGTTTGATTCCCGAGTCCTTCTAGCTGTTTTAATGTAACAGAGAAAATGCGTGAAAATGTATTGCAGTGTCACTGCCCTTTTAAACCTTTGTCTTTTAAACTAGCCCTTTGCTGGGATTTAGCCAACTCTTCAATGTGGCTGCAGTAATGGGGAAAGCTGGAGGTCAAAGTTTGATTCCCGAATCAAAGTGGTTTTATGGTAAAAGAAAAGAAAGTGAGGAAGAATGTATTGCAGAATCCTCACCATTATAGCCTTTGGCTGTACTTAAAAAAAGATAAATTTTCGATTATCAAGTCATTTAAATATTAATGCACGCGAAACGAAGATGATTTAAATTTTCTTTCTTCTTTTAAAGCTTGTTTTCTTGCGGAGAAAATTTCCCTATCGCAAAATTTAAGTTCGAGCCTGTGAAAGAACGTCCCCTCTTATATGTGTGGGGAGTGTTTAAGTCATAACTGATTATATCACTGCATGAGCGCGAACTACAAGGCAAATTTATTATCCTTTATAATCACCTTTTAACAGAATTTCACGGCGAGAAGACGGGAGCTTAAAGAAAATATTAAAATAAAATGATGCCATCCATTTTCGTTTTAGTGACAATAAAAAAAGCGTTTACGACATCACGTGCAAGGCGATACCTTAAAGCCAGGCGGGCGATTATCTTCCTGATATATCCGATAGCTTGATTCGCTCACTATGGAGTCATTAATAATTAATTTCCATTCAGAAAAGGCACGTCCTTCCGCTGTCCACGTATCTGGAGGCTTTTTATTTGACGGCCAATTTCACGATTGATCTGGAGAATGGATCAGAGTATCGGTTACCAACCGATCAGCGATCCACTAACGAGTGATGTTTAGCTTTCTGCTCACAAGTACGGGGTAAAGAAAAAAGGAGCGGTTGATGATGACGCAAAATCGGTTGGGAGATTTTGGTGAAAGTATTATGCATTTTTAAGGGGTTGGGGATAAAATAAATTCAAGGTTTCAGGATAGGATCATTCTCTGTTTATAAGTTCTCTCTTACATGTATGATAGTGCGTTAAGAAGTGCCGCTAAATATGCTTAATAACATATTAAGGGACAAACTCTCATTCATTGGTATTATATAGAATTTGCTACTTAATTCTATATTTAGAGACAAAATGACATTCAGCAGTATTATGTATAATTTGTTACTGAAGGTTGTTGTGTACTAACCCTATCGGATTAGTTCACCTTCATGTTAACCTATGAAAAAAATGTGTCTTCTATTGACAGATACATCAATGCTGAGAATCCAATAAAAATGGTATTTGCAGATAACCTGAACTTTTCTGCACCTTGCGACAGGATTCATTTTATAAATGTCGTCCACCAAAGGAATTTAGGAGCATTTTAAGCACACTATATCAGATTTTTTCTCCGAATAATTTAAAATTAAAAACATTATTTGCATTATTTTAACAAAAAAAATGCCCTAAGGTGTCAAATTTCTTTCTCTATGACGGAGTATAATTTTAAAAAAATCTTTCAATCTAAGTCAGACATCCTTGGGCACATTTTCTCCATAGATTGACGTTGAGGTGACCATATCCAATAGGGTTAGTACACAGCAGCCTTAATTATATATTAAAAAAACAAACTGAAATTCAGCGGTATTATATAAATTTTGCAACTTGATTCCATATGAAGAGACAAACTGGTATTCAGAGGTATGTATAATTTGCTACTTAATTATATATTGAGACAAACTGACATTCATCGGTATTATATGTTATATGCTTCTTAATTATATATCAAGAGACAAATTGGCAGTCATCTGTATTATATATAATTTGCCACTTAATTACATATTAAGAGAAAAACTGACATTTAAAATCTTTGTCCGTAAGCTCTTTCAACTAACTCAAGCTTTTTGAAATGTAATAGGAGGTAGGGAACATTTTGAACTAAATCACGGGGAAAAAGTTGCTGACAATACTGTCTATCATCTTGCAATTTTCTCCAGCTTTTGAAATGCTTTGACCGAGACCCTGAAATAGCTGACAAAAATGATCTGGGATGGTCTGGTCTAACCTACGTTCTCCTTACTGAACTGTACCGGCGGCACGAGGAATTCTGATTTTTGAATGCCTTTTCTTAACAATCCTATTCAGTAGCACCTTATTTTCTTAACATTTCTATTTGAAGATAAAGACACAGGATGTTGGCTTCACACACCTTTTTCATTCATTAATTTATACCCAGTGCTAAATTTTTCTTCATGAATTTATGAGTTATGTTTGCTTAATATCCATCAAGAAAATTTCAACAGCCAGAAGCCTCTGTTAAGGCCATTTACCTAGACCCGAGGTCGAACCTCGATCTCCAAACCTCGAGACCGACGCAGCCACTCTTGAACTATCCTTGGAGATGTGATGAAATCTAAAGTTTGTGAGCTTTTTCCTCTCTATATCGCAGGAACTAAGAGCTATCCAGCACGAGGTAGCCTAGTGGTAGTGTGTCAAAATTGTGGTGGCACTCAGCCAAGTCGGACTCCGACCCTTGTGGTGCTATTATAAACTGAAGCCGTACTATTTAGCCCGAAGCCTATATAGACCTGATCTGGAACTTCCGGCCAAGGGAGGTATTAGGCACATCAATAGGAGCTATCCGATTTTCCCTTTCAGAGATTTTTTTACGAACTGTTATAGTATTAACAAATGTAGAAATAATCGCTATGTAAACCCGAACTTTTTTCCAATCACGAAGAAATCGGGCAGAACATTTTACAAGAGTGACCTTTGATGAAACACATACTTTTTCCTTTTTTAGAAATTAATACGTCACATATTTTTTGTGAAGTTATGTCGAAAAATAATTTTTCGTTGAATGCGCTTGCAGTAAATTTAATTGATGAATATTATTCCACGTTATTAAGTCATACTTTTTCTTGTTTTAAGATGCCTGGCAAGTGTTTAGTGCTTCTTTTAAAAGAGTTAGACTGAATGGATTATTTTTTTGAGAACCATGGCACTCTTTTGCATCACGATTGCTAAACAGACCACAACCTACAGTGTAAAGTCGACTCTGAAAGTTCAAAACACCCATGCCAAACGGGAGAGCCGAGGCCGTAAACTCTAAAATTAAACTACAGCGTTCTACCCTTTCGGTCATTGAGTGCCAGTTTTAAAGGAGAAGTGTGAAGTAATTCTTGTTTGAAAAGTTCTTTCCCTGAGGATCCCTTTCCCTAGGATTGCATCCTATTTTCTGTGACTTCTTAGGCCGTCTGCACACGGAGCAATTCAAAAGAAACTGATTACCGACTCAAATCACTAACCAGTCCGTAATGAGTCGCAACCTATGTAATTGAATGGAGCCACGCACACGGCGCAACTGGTTACAAACCCGTCGGCGCCGTGTGCGTGGCTCCATTCAATTACATAGGTTGCGACTCATTACGGACGGGTTAGTGATTTGAGTCGGTAATCAGTTTCTTTTGAGTTGCTCCGTGTGCAGACGGGCTTAATGTTTGCCAGAATTACTTTCTTACATGTTGGTGAGGAGGAAAACGAGTAGAAGAGAGGTACTGAAATTTGTACCAAAGTCCGCTCTCAATCGGCGCATTTAAAATCCCATAAAGAGATAATAAAAACTGAAGCCACTAAAAAAATCAAGCGATAAAAAAAAATGGTACACTAAACGAGAAACGTGACAAGACAATAAAAACAAACCGAGAAAAGAGTCAGTGGTACTTTTCAGACTTTGATCTGGTCACGATTGCCTGGCCACGCATTTGGGGTTAATCGAAACGTTCCAAGAACTGTACAATCTGTAGATCTAATTCCATCATGGATGCAGATCACTTCTTGGTCAGCACAGCCTGAATGCTTCCCTGCAACGGGTTTAGATCTTTCCCCCTTCTAACGGGATGTCAGGGAGAAAATTACTCGAGTCTCTACATTTGCCGTAGGAACAACAACACCAACTATCTCATCTTAAGAACTTTGGTAAAGTTTTACCACATGTTTTAAGGGAGCACCAGGATGAAATCCTACAGGGCTGAAGTTTCTTATTCGATGATAACAATGCATACACTCTCTAAGGAGAATAATGAAACCTTAACAAATTTAAAAGTTATACAAATCCTTATTAAGGAAGAACCGGTCTTTTCGTTCCAGAGCCGAGTAAAAACATTCTGTAAATTTAACAATATTTAACATTTATAAAAAAATTCTATTCCCCTTTTGATTTTTCTTTTATTTTCTGTGCAACGAAGCTCAGAGTTTTTAATTTATAGGTTGGAAACAAGCCTGGCACAACTTCGCAAGGATGGAAGCATAGCACTAGAATACGTTATAGGTAAGAGTCATAAAAAATAAATCCATATATTATGGTCAAAAAGCAAACATATTATTTTATATATAACTGAAAAAAAGGCACAGAGCATGTCATTACCATTGAAGTTACTAGATGGTTATAAATTTTTTTCTAGACTGTACACTAAAACTGTACAGAGTAGTTTAGAAATTACTCTGTACAGTTAGTAGTTTTTAGTATGTAAATCAATGTATAATATTGATACTGTGATGTTCTTATATTTCTTGAAAATTATTTCGGGCATTATAATGCAAAATAGAAAAATTAATTTAAAATATTAGCGAATGGTACTGTAAAATATGAAATAGAGAGAAATTCCTGTCAAAAGTATCTGATACTTGAAACCGTGGTCGGTCTCCTTCCCATGTTTTCTGATTAAGGCTGCTATGTACTAACCCCATTGGATTCGCTCACCTCAATGTTAACATATGGAGAAAATTTGTCCACGGATTGCCGACTTGGATTCAGAGATTTAAAAAAAAATTGTACTTCGTCATAAAGAAAGAAATTTTACATTTGTGCACATTTTTCGTTTTTTTTTAAAAATGCAATTAATATTTTAAAATTTAAATTATTCGGGGAAAAATCTGGTAAAGTGTGTTTTAAACGCTCATAAATTCCTTCGGTGGATGAAATTTATAAAATGAATCCTGTAGCGCTTTGCAGAAAGTTCAGGCTATCTGACAATACCAATTTTATTTGTTTATCGGCATTTATATACCTGTAAATAGTCGACAAAAATATATTTAAAAAAAAAAAATTGTGGACAGCGCTTAACCCCCCTATATATAGAGAGAGCCATTACAATCCCTGAAAATGTCAATCCTAAGGGGGGTGGAATTCTCGAACTGTCAACTGGACTCCTCCCACCACAAGAGTCTGCAAGAAGAGGAAAAGGAAAATACGATTTTTTTCTTAGTACATAGCAGTATTAAGTTTAAATCGTCCTCGGAGCTGGAATTTTCGACACTGTTCATTTCTTGCATTTCCAGAACGGAAGCAATTTATGCACCTATCAAAGGAAAATTAATTAACATATATGACTTGCATATTGTTAATTGTAAACTCAAAATAACAGGAATGGAAGGAGATGGCTTTCGGAATACCTATCAGTATCTTCTTATCTATAAAGTTAATTTAATTTGCCCAGCCCGAGATTACATTAAATTCAATTAGGGGCAGTAAATATCTGCCGAATTTTGCCTTCAGTGTTACATAGGACTTTAAACGAATTTCCTCGGACGATGCTATAACACTTTATTTAATCGAGCATTCCCTTGCATATAAAATATTCGCAATGTTCATTAAAAATTCAAGTTAATTGCACGAGGAATGGAACGAAACAGCTCGGAGAGCTCCGCGTCAAAATCGCTTTTCGGGGTGGAAATCACGTATTAATTATGACCAGCGGTTCTGCTCGTATTTATAATTTATAAGTACTCTCCATTTACAGGTATTTCATCCGGCTTCTGGTCACCGAAATTTACCGTTTAGTGGGACGCCTCGGTCGATTTGATACGCTAAATCCTTTAAGCAGTCATATTTTTCTTTCCCGCGTTTATCAATGTTTTTCGCCACCTATAGTGAAACTGACTAGTTCGTGAATCAAACCCAAAATCTTATCGCACAGTTGTGCGAGCCACCTTGTCATGATCTCTAGCAATAAACCTTATAGATTCTTCCTTGTGGATACCCTGTGGAAATTTATTTATTTATTATAGAGCGATACTGCAATATATATTGATTAATAATGAATGTTATATACCTTTAAAAATATTTATATATTTTTTAATAATATATATTGATATATATTTTAATAAATATATATCAATATATATTATTAATTATCAATATATATATTATTAATTATATCTATTTTTTAATTTTATCTGATAATATAATTAAAAAATTTATTTATTTATTTATTATTTAAATTAAATATTTATTATAGATGAATAATAAATATTATAGATGTTTATCAATTAACGATACTCCAACCATTACTGCCTTCTTGATTATATATTTTTCCTTCAAATACATCTTGCACCCGCTTTCTAGGGAGTTGTGCTGATCCTTACACTACCAGGCAATGCCATGATTTGACTTAAAGAACCTCCGACAATCCTACCTAATACAAGATTATATTAAACTAGTGGCAGTAAAATTCAGTCGAATTCTGTTAAATTGCTTTACACTAAAATTCGTCACATTTCCATGGATGACGCTTTAAACGTTTCGGAAATAAAATTCTCAGATCGTAGATCACCTCTGGCTGGTCAAACATTTCTTCTCATTGGCATGAAATAGAACATTTTGTAAAGAACCATTTTGTAAAATTTCGTTCTCAGTCATGTAATATTTACTGTCTCTTTGCTGTCCCCGAAGATGGTCTGATTCTATTGACCATCATACCATCTAAGGATTTTCTATTCCATCATTTTCTATTCTAAGGATTTTCTATTCCATCATTTTCTATTCTAAGGATTTTCAACTTTTGAATTGTAGGAATTGGAAAACTATTGGCAAACTGGCCAGGGTCCACACTGGGCTGTCGTGCCGAGGATGATGATGATGGTGACTTTGTTGACCAGTTTAATTCCTTTAACATCTCACGTTCACTATAAATTTTAGACGCCTAAAATCAGTTCATCGTCGCGTGATCGTTTTAGGCTGTTATTGTCACGAACGATAACATTAAATTTCAGATATTTTTTAGAAATTTCTTTAGTAAAACGTATAATAAATCCAGGAAAAATTCGAGTTTCTGGTGCTGAAAGAAATTGCACAGTTTGCTATCTGTCAGGATTTGGGAGGTTAGATTAATTACCTTAATTCACTCTCATTTCCTCAAGATTTACGAATGTAATTACGGATAATAAATAGCTGAAGAAAACTGATTATAGTAATGGATTCCTTTCATAGTGTTATTTATCATATTCTCATGAAGGACTCTATTACACTTGATTAAAGCTCTTAAAAGTTCCGTTGTGACTGAAAGTACAAGCTAGCTAGTTTAACAAAAAAAAAAATAAAAAACCCGCTTCCCATGATTTTTAGAAAACAGCAGACTAAATTTGATTCCCTTAAATTTCAAATGCACAAAATTACTTTATAGACAGTAAAAATTTGTTAAATACTGTTTTATGTTGTAGTTTATCATATTTCTACCAAAGACGTTACTTTCGGCGTCAAAAGAAAATCCTTTAGCGTGTAAAATTTTATCCCAGATTTTGATAGGATATCAGGTTAAATTCGATTCACTTAACCCACAAAATTGCCTTACAGGCAATTTTGATTTGTTAAATATTATTTTATGTAATTGTTTATAGTATTCCTTCCAAAGACGTTATTTCCCTTGTCAAAAGAAATCCCTTAGCATATAAAACTTGACCCATGATTTTGACGTAACATCGGGTTAAATTTAGTTCCCTTAAAATTCAAACTCACAAAATTAATTTATAGACAATAAAAATTTGTTGAATACTGTTTTATGTCATTTTTTATCGTATTCCTTCCAAAGACGTTATTTCCCTTGTCAAAAGAAAACCCTTTAATTTATAAAACTTGACCCATGATTTTGACATAACATCAGGCTAAATTTGAGTCCCTTAACATTCAAATCTACAAAATTAAATAATTGGCAGTTAACATTTGTTAAATGCTGTTTTATGTCATTGTTTATCATATTCCTATCAAAGGTGTTATTTCTGCCGTCAAAAGAAAACTCTTTAGCTTATGAAACTTGCATTCTATAAATTGAATGTTACAACTAAAGTAAATGGAATGAACCAGCTAGCAAAATTCCATGTTAATCATCTGATACTTGCCATGGTTTTGATATTTAACTTATATAATGACCTGTATAACTTATAATAATTAATATTCACTCCCTGAAGATTATATTAAAATTCAGTAACTCTTACAGACAATAGGCATTTGTTATATATCTTCCTTAAGGTCTATGTTATGTTGCTATTGATAATAGTTCCGTGCGTAAAATACAATATTACATAAATGACTGCAAAATGTTTTAGAATTTGAAATAGGCAACCTGTTGATTAAAAATTCAGGATAATAGGAACAAAATAGAACAGTTGACACAAGCAGATATATACCTTGATTTTGACGAAAACAACAAAACTGAAATCCCTTATCCGTGTTACATTACCCAGAATCGTCAATTGAATAAACATATTTTAAATAGTGAATAATTGTGGTTGAACGGTTATATCGTGTATCTATGGTCGTCGTTATTAAGAAAACTTCCTAGCTTAGTAATCTTGTCGATTAGAAATTCAAAAGCCAGCCTGTGAAAACGGAGCAGCCTTTGAACAGAGAAATCCCCTGATATCTACCGGGATTGCGACAGTCAGCGCGGCTAAGACAGCTCGGTTAGACATCCTCACAAATCATATTAAATATCCTCGATAAAAATATTCACGGGTAAAATAATCACTCCAGTGTTTGATTTTTCTTTCCTCCGTTATTTTTTTTTATCAAACATCCCATGAACGACGCTATTACACCCGATTGGCACTATCCGTACGTGCATCCATCTGACTGAAAACTCCAAACTAACGGTGAAGACGTAACAGTTCCGCACCAGAATCACCGCGGTGAACATCACGGATCGTCAATCGCCCTCGCCGGGCTAAAACTCTCATTCCTACTGTCATCTCTGTTCACAAATTGCTTTGTCCAGTCTCTGTTGGCTTGCGGTTTCGGCGTCCCTCTGGCAAGTCGGACGGCCGCTTTTTCCGAGGGAGCGCGCTCCCGGTGCTCCGCCGAGTGGCTCCGTCGGGATGAATGGGAGCCGCGGGAACGCGTGTCCGATGCTGCGGCTCCACGGAGCATGGGCAGAGAGCGTGGCAGGGAGGCCGCGCGCACACACCTTCCTCCTCCGGAGCGACCTCTGCCGTGTCTCTCGCTCTGCCGGGCCCAGGGCAGAGAAGGTACGATGATGTTGAAGGGCAAGGGGCCCCCGGGGCACGCCGCATGCAGTCCCGGCTGAGACCCCCGCCGACCCAAGGAGACCACGTCCATGACGCCCAGCCCCACAGGTAAGAGAAATCGTTCCTCTTTTATTCACCTGTTTCCTTCCACCGCGAGTCGGTGCTGGGTATCGATCACGGCGTAGGCTCGGAAAGGTGGGGGGGGGGGGAAGAGGGGGCAGCCCCCTCTTTTTTTTCCCGACTGCGAGAAAGGGGCGAGCATTCGACCGTTGGTGTCGGTCACCGGCCGAAAGTGGCGATGGCGAACCTGGATTGCTGTTCTCTTGGCACACAGTTCCTTCTCTTCGCGAGCCACCTTCTGCCTGGCACAGATGCTGGCGAGAGTTCTTCCCCTTCCTCTTGTTTATGCCGCTCTCGGTAACTTACAGTGGGAAGGGAAACTTATCTGGGAGGAAAATCTATCGATTCGATATCACAACGTTCGAGGCCGATATTCGAAGGGGAGTGTAATTTTATTCCACTGTTTCGGACGGATATTCTTCTTCGACTTTTTTTATGTGGCTCCACAATTGCAGGGAACAGATGATAGGGAATGTACCCTTTACGTGACCGGTTCTATCGCATTTGCGAAAGCTTTCAAACGGGAGGTTCTCAAATGGTCTTCGATTGTTGTTATTTTTTCCTCCACGTTTCCTAGAGGAGTTTATAACTATACAATCTGACGCCTTAGCAATGATTTGGCTACTTTTATCGTCTGAGGTTGAACTGTTGAATATTTACTACTTCTGAACTATTACGTATTGTTGGAAATATTTTTTACTCTGTTTCGTATAATTTTGGACCAGTTATACGAAACTGGATTAATTAGTTGCAGTTTATTACTGTGAAGATATTTTTGGGTGGTATTTACTAATATATGTGTTATAAATGGATATTTCCCGAAATATTTTATCCGGGTAAAATTTTCAATTTTCAATAGCAAATCAATTAAACACAAAATATATTCATAAATTGAGCTTTTAGATAAAATAACTTGCTGAACTTTTAGTATTTTATACATTTTTCTTCGAGCTTTCGAACAGTCTGATTTACATTACTTTCAGTCCTTAAAAATATGGAAAAATCAGCTAATAGCAAAAATTTATTGCGTACTAGAATGAGCGGTGATTACGCAATTTACCCCTTCTTTTCCCAATTGTTTATTTTCTTTGCGGAATTTATAATCAGAATCTGACATAACAGGAAATATCGAATCTAGTAAGCTTATGGGATCTAAGTGCTTCATTTCATGAGAACTTTCCAATGCTTTTTGTTTTATATTATAAAATTTCGAGATGAAGGATTTAGCACAAAAAACTGATTGTTTTAGTTTAATTCATAGATATTAGGATGTATCCTTATGTCTATGCATTATAATTGAAAACACTACAACTCCGAAACTTTATTTTGTATATAAATTTTAATTAAAAAATAATTTTTCACAGCAATACAAATAGTAGAAAAAGTAAGATTAAAATGACATTTCAATAAACCTACCATAGCTCGGAATGTTTTTTAAAATTTAATTTTAAAAGTAACAAGAGTTTCCCTTTGATGTAAATTTTTACAATGTTTAGGTGTTATAACAATAAAACAGAAACACTTATTTTTTAAAAATTGTTTTAGTCAAAGATAGAGAAATTTAAGAATTTGGTCATTTCCCTCTGGCCATGATTCATTATTTATCTATACTGTGTTTATTGTTCTAAATCTTTCAAATGCTAAAATAACTAAAATAAATTAATTTCAATAGATAAAACTTTTCAATAATTAAAACTCTAATATCAAAAAATTTTAAAAGATCGAGAACTGCAATAAAACAATCTTTATTTTTAATTTCTCTCATATGAAAAAAATCAACAACTTTTATTACATGGATTTACTTAGATGGATGCACACACATGTCTTATACACCCAAAATTGCAGAGGTTATATATATTTTCTTTCATAATGTATAAAATATTATAAATGTGAAAACTGTAGTATGAAATGTTATAAATGTGATGAAGACTTCACTTCTTTTTAGAAAATATTTTTATTTGCATAATGCGGAAAAAATACACGCCAATAACTATTAAAAGCTATTAAAAATAGTTTAGTTCTTATCATATGTATTTTTCCTTTAAAATTTCAACTTCCTATTTTTAGAAATATACAAATCTAGGATATAAAATCTAATTCATATTTAGAAACAATGAAATTTCTTTGCAGTTTCAATTTCATTTAAATTTTTCAGTGTGATCATAATATTTATTAAAAAATCTTTTTCAAAATTATTTAAAATACATAATTTCTGACAAAATATTAATTCGAATTATTACTAAAATAAAGTTCCTAAAGAGTATCATATTGTTAATATTTAAATTTTTGGCTAAAAACACTTCTTTGACAGAAAATGTAAAACCATAAATTTTTATTGTTATTTGTTCTGCATAAAACAAAAAAAAACAGAAAAACAAAACAATAGTACACAAAATAAAAGACAGATTTTATTAGTATCAAGAATGTTTTATTAGTAAATAATACTTTTATTAGTATCAATCTAACGGTGAAGAACTAACGAAAACTAAAAGATTGGTTTATTTATGAGGTCCATAAAATAATTATTCCAGGTTTAATTGCAGCATAAATGAAGAAAAAGATATTTATGTAGTAAGGGCAATGAAGTCATTGTTTCACAGAGAATTACACAGCGAATGGTGCTCGTGCATTTTTTCAACTGTTTTATACGTGAGCACACAATAATATGATATATCTTCAAGATAATAGCTGGGATATGCAAAAAAATGAACCTATTATATATTTGAACTAAAGGATGAAACATCATCGTTTTAATTTTTTTGATATAAGCTTTAAAAGATATGTATCTTCTCTAAGGCTTCTATTATTAATAAATCTAATTATATAATTTTCTATCATTAACCTCATTATTAAAATGATATGAGTGATGAAGGAAATTAAAGTCAGTTCTTCTCATCATGTATGCATGCAAAGACATATTAATACCCTTTTTTCAATAAAAAGGTTCTAAGGTTTCAGCTTCTGAAAAATATCCTGGTACTTAAAACAGAAAAATAAGGGGAAACACAGATTGGAGCGAGCTGCATGCTAAATTCAACTGTACTTATCATCTTTGATTATCCGATTGATCAAGCAAATGAAATTTCTTTATGAACAGATTGATTACCGAGCAGTTTTAATTCATAATCATTACTTGGAAAAGTTGACACAGGCATAATAAAGTATTTCATAAATCTTGTTTAGAAAAAGTATTTGTGAAGAGAGTGTCAAAGATGGAAAGCTTTGTTATTTACATGCATTTATCTCAATATTACTTTATTTGTAAACTTAAATAATTAATTGTGAAATTTGATTCTAAGAAATATGTAATGAATTAATTTATTTTTTGGAATTTTCTGAGAACTCCTTTGAGTAAAAATAGCAAAATTAAGAGATAAATACAGGAAATCTTCCTTTCAATTTCTATAGATTCCCGCTTTAAGATGATGCTTTCTGGTAGCTACTCGTTAAGTAGCTCCCTTACTAATTATTCTAATTTATTTTCGTTTCCATTTGAAAAATCTGAACCTCATTATCTCTTTGAAATTGCTGACAGTATTGAAATAACTTTTATTCAATATTCAGGAACTATTTCTTTGCATATGAAATAATTATACGATGTTCGAATAATTTTAAAGGACATATTTTAATTGTTACTATATTCTTTGAAAACAAACGAAATTTTATTAATTATTTTAAATGCAAATTACTTGTATATAATTTCTTTGCATGAATAGTAATTTATGTCTTATTCCATAATTTACAAACATATAATTGAAACCAAATATCAATTCCTGATAGCTGTTTGAAAACAAATTGTGAAATTGCGAGAAATATTCAACGTACTTTTTTAGCTACAATTTTAACGCAGCTTTGTTTATGTCATAGTATATAAAAGAATTAATTGAACGAGTGATAATGAGTAAAAGGAAAAGTATCTAGGCATTCGTTTTCACCAGTTAAATAATATAGAACAAAAAAAAATAATTTCCTTAGCAAGAAAAGGAAATAAAAAAAATTAATAAAAAAACCATAGCCCTAGATAGATATTTATTTAAATAGACAGAATTTTTTTTATTTACAAAAGTTCTACGATCAAACCCATAAATACTATTTAAACAATTTTGAAAAAAATCACAATCTAATTATAAAACGCATGTAATTATGTTCTCTAAATATGTTCAAATATCAAATTAATTCTCATTTGTCCCCAAATTCAATAGAATTTTACAAAAAGAATGAAAAAATCATGCATTTCATGGCCATAAATGTACATTGAATTATTATTTTATTAAGTTCAGTTGAGTTCTTCTGATCCATGTCTCTTCAAATTGCATCGCTGGTGCATACGAAATATTAAATTAACGATACGTAAAAAGGGAAGCGACTCATACATAACGTATCAAAAACATCTTAATTCGTTTTATTTTAGAATAATTTAATTTGCTATGAAATAATTTCTGATACAAACTTGACATCACGTTTCAAAGTTTCTTTCTGGTGTTAAGTAGGGATTACCTCATTATATAGCAATACACATATAAAACTTTGCAGCTATTAAACAACATGAAACGATTGTTATAAATACAGGAAGATTAAGTGTTTTAAGTTGATTATTAGTATAATCATGTTAATTAAATTTAGGGAATATCAGTTTTTAATAGTTATCTTAATTTTGGCGGGACCTACTACAGATAACTATTGCTGTTACAACTGCAACATACCATAATTTTGAAATAAAGCACAGAGCATTTTGTTTCATAGTTCCCTTTTAAACAACCGAAAAATATCTGAAATATTTCAATACTTACAGTCAGCAACAGATAAGAGGAACTGTTTGCTCTTCCATGACGTTGACAAGCTACCAAAATTAATAGAGCAATTTTTCTCGTTTCTTTTGTTCATGGGAATGATTTTTTAAAACTTTATTTCAGTTTAACGGGCACCAATAGATGTTTTAATTTAAGTGGTAACAGTATTAAGTTGCTTACTTAAGAATAATTAATTTTACAAAAATTTTAACTTTTGTATGTTATAAGAAATTATTATTATTAATTATAAACCATTGAAGTATGATTAATTATTATTATATTAATAATAATAATAATAATAATTATTATTATTATTTTTATAATTTGAGTCTTCCACTTGGAAATGAAAAGTTTAAATTAATAAAAGTTTAATTTAAACTTTTTATTTCCACGTGAAAAACTAAAATAGAATAATAAATAATAATATAATAGTAATGAATCATACTTTAATGGTTTGTTATCAATAATAATAATAATTTATTTTAACATACAAAAGTTTTAACTTTTGTACCTCAAAGTTAAAATGTAACCTTTTATCATATATCCCAATTTTTTTTTCGCTATTTTGAATTTTAATTTTTAACTCCAAGGTAAAAGGTTAGATTTTTACTTTGATGTTATCACGTTTACCAATTTCCATAGCAACTTGAACTATAAAATTTATTATAATATTTTTTACTCACAACTTTATAGAATAAAAAACATATGTAACAACGCTGGGGATTTTTAAGAGGCATGTAACATTTTTGAGGAAAACTTAAGTAAGAACAATTTCCCTAAAAATTTCGGCAATTTAAAAGTTTAAAAAAAATGGCATTTAGACTCGGGTATTTTTTAAAGATGTTTAGGATAGTGTTTATGTTTTCATTTGTTTAAGCTTTAATGGGGTGTGGCGCTGTAGTATTGTTACAGTGACGTAACTACTAGGATAAAATTGGCTGCTGTTTCGCCATAACCGTTACTTACGGAATTAGGGTATGTGTGCATCTTTGGCTTTACATTAGAATTTTTTGTGTGCTTGCATGTACGGTGAGTTGAGCCCTTACTGTAAGTTGTGCTTGTCTTTCCATTTTCTTTCGACTAAATGTTTCCATGGGGATCTCGGGGCCTTGGGATGTCTTTTGGTCTTATCTGCATCCTATTCAGAAAGTTCCCCTTGAGGTAACTGATTTGGTTAGGCTCCCTGATGACGAGACCTGTCGGTTACCTCTATGTCTTTTTATGGTTCAGTTCTGGCACTACTACAGAATCTTGCCTTTGGTGCGTGGATGCCCTGAGTGCTTGATTTCTGTTTGTTTTTTGTCTATATTCTTATTCTATTTATCTAACTCTGTTGGATTATTTATTTTTAGTTATATTTGTATATTTTCATTATGAGGATATGAAGCTTCTGCTCTATCTTTTATTGAAAAGTTTTATGCTTTCTTTGCTAGGGTAGGTTTTAAGTTAAATTGTTTTAGCAGTCTATGCTCGCTTTTTAATTTTTGTTTATTTGATTTGTTTATATTTTACTCAGTAGCCCTAAGCTAAGTTTGGCTAAAATTTAAAAAAAATAATTCTTAATTCATATTAATATGTATTACTTCTTAAGAAAATTTTAATAAAGATATTTATCTTAATTATGAAATATAATAGCATGCTTTTTAATTTTTGGAACCTAACCCCCCTTTTTGTACTAGTTCTTTGTTTCGTATATCACGGCAATTTTTTGGAACAGAACTCCCGTGTTATACGGGGAGTTACTTGTATAAACATAATTTAGCATTGATTTTTTTTGGTAAGAATCTAAAGCCATAAATATTTTTTTCTGATCTGCCTCATATTTTTAAAAATGTTTTTGCATGTTTTTACTTTTTTTCATGGTCTATAAATTTGAAAAATAATTGTGGTTTCAGAGAACTATACAGTTTTTTGACAAATACTTTAACTAACAATCTTGAGAAATTTGGAAGAAATCAGAAGGAAAGGAATGCTCATGGAGCATTTCGAAAAATTCTAGCATTTTTGAAGAATTTTTTGAAAAACAGATGTTATTCTTTCACAACATTCTCATTTGTGAATTCCAAGTGTCTTCAATGTGGCAAAAATTAATATTAATTATTTTGATTTTGTAAATAGAGTAAAATATTAAAATTTTTTTAATTTTCGATATTTTACTCTGTATACAAAATCAGAATAATGAAAGAAGTTCAAGGCCCCTTGTCCCTTTAAGGAAAAAAATCCCCATTGATAATTAAAGATAATAAACTAATGATTTTGTGACAACCATGGTTAACAGATGCTTTGTTAATGTGCTATAGATCATGTAGGGCCATTATATGAGCCCTACTTGATTGATAGCAGCGAAAGCCTTGTGTCATGATTAGAGACTTGTGTCACTGATTTATTTCTCTTAAAAGTACAAATTTTATTTTAGTCCACTTAAATACAACCACATCTAATTATATATATATATATATATATATATATATATATATATATATATATATATATATATATATATATATATATATATATATATATATATATATATATTCAATATTTTCAGTATTTTACTCTCATATACAAAATGAGAATAATTAATTATTCTTTTCTACTACGTTGAAGACACTTGGAATTCCCAAATAAGTATTTTGTGGAAGAATAAGACCTGCTTTTCCAAAAACTCATAAAAAATGCTAGAAATTTTCAAAATGCTCAATATGAATTACTTTTCTTCTGACTTCTTCTTAATTTCTCGGTATTGTTAATTGAAGTATTTTCCATAAGCCTGAAACATGCGAAAACATGCTAGACTGAAAACATGCGAAAACATAAAAACAACAACAGGCAGAGTAAAAAATAATTATATTTTGCTTTAAGTTTCATAAAAAAAAATTATAGCACAGTTATGTTTACATATGTACGGTAAACTTATAATTAAAAAATTAAGGTTTTTAAATGACTTGGAATGCAACTGGAACATTTTGAAAAATGCTAGACTTTTTGAAATATTTTTTGAAAAACGGGCATTATTCTGTCAAAAAAAAATCTTATTTTGAATTCTAAGGGTCTTTAGTGCAGTAAAAAAGAATACAAATTATCCTCATTTTGTATATAGTGTTAAAAATTGAAAATTTAAAAATTCGAGGTTGAAGGTCCCCTATCCCCTTAAGGTAAAATATATGGGGGCATCGTTATTTTGGCTAAGTTGTATTTATGATTAATCGCATGGTACGTACCTTGTTTATTCCATTTAAATAATGCTACTAGCTTAAACTTCGACAATTGTATTACTTTGCGATTATTTAACATTTTCACATCACGTTGGAAGATCGATCCATATAGACAGCAAAATTAGGTTGTGGTACATGAAATAAAGAAAATAAGTTCATAAAGTAACGCTCTCCCCGATAACTCTATGCAGAGGGCTACTCGACCCACTGAAGTACATGAAAACGATCTGATGAATACATAAGAGGAGCTTTTCCTACAATATATATATATATATATATATATATATATATATATATATATATATATATATATATATATATATATATATATATATATATATATATATATATATATATATATATATATATATATATATATATATAGGGGCGTCTTATGGTCCGAAAAATACGGTGATTTTTATTTTTTATTTTGATATTACTATTTTCAAAACTGGAACTTTAAAGTTCCGGCGTGTTTTCATGTAAAAAAGAAAGGTAACTTTTCTCTAAGACTTAAATCTAGCAGCAAAATGAAAGAAGGCTGATCTTTTAGCAACGATGATGTTTATTCCCTGATCACTACTTCATACCGATATCAAACTATTTTTTACCGTAACCATGATATTAATCAAAGTTCTGATGTATGAAATCGATAAAACTGTATCGCCCACATCAGTGTGCCGAGTCGATCTAATCTAATTGGATAGAAAGCTGTTTAGTGCAAAAGAAAAGGGTGTTTTCTCATGCCCAGCAATCGATGGCGTTTCTAAATCGGAGGCTTTATAACAAAAAATAATATAAAATAAACAAGGAGACAAATAGAGTCATAAACCTATTAGTTCGTCAAAATGTTTGCGTGAGTAGGAAATTTTAGCGCTACATTTTGTTTGCATTTATTGATTTATTA
>OU015492.1:12551329-12561329 GCA_907164885.2 Dolomedes plantarius
AGCACTTGGCTCCAATCATGTTGCTCCCAATCTCGATGTTCAGCAGCCCATCTTCTTCGGGCCGCACGGTGGCGTGAGGTCAACGGAATGCAAACCATTGGCCTACGAGCATAGAGACCTCCCTGATGAAGCCTATTACGTACTGTTTGGCTGGACACCCTTCGTCCTGTTGCCAAGAGCAACTGTCTTTGCAGCTGAGTAGCATTGTCTGTTCTGTTTCGACGAGCTGTTAACAGTATATACCGGTCACCAGTTGCTGTAGTGGTGCATGGCCGACCTTGCCCTGGTCGACGTCTAACATTCCCTGTTTTTTGGAATCGATTCCACAGCCTTGCAACGACACTTCTGGCGACTTCAACAGCGTCCGCGACACTACGTTGTGTTTGCCCGGATTCTAGTCTGCCTATAATACGCCATGCCATGGATTCCGGTAAATCACGTTGTTGAGACATTTTCAAGTCACCTTTTCTCAAAAAGAATAACCGAGCAATCGAATTTCACAGTTAAGGCAGTGAAACAGACGTTTCTGCAACATCTCGATTTCCGCCCTTATGTTCTTTTTCTGGTTTTTGACTGATTTGCACTTGGTGATGAACTTTGATTTGCATATGAAGTTTTCTTCTTCTGTTTCCTGCTAGGCTTTAAATTATGGATGATTTATTTTATGTTACTTATCGGTGTAAGTATTTGCGTAATTTCGTTAAAACCATGTGCTCCCCTAATTTTACTATATTAACTGTACTATATTCTTTAATATGTTCTATTAGATTTAATTTGAATATTTTCTTCTACATTATTTTGTCTAAAAAATATCCGTTACGATTTTTTTTTATATATATATATATATATATATATATATATATATATATATATATATATATATTTACACCAATTGCATATATTGATCATTGTATTTATTATATACATACATACATACATACATACACACATATATATATATATATATATATATATATATAAATAAATATATATATATATATATATATATATATATATATATATATTGACATTAATTGCATACATTGACCGTTGTATTTAATTTGATTGTACTCTGTAGTGAAGTACGGGTATTCAGCTAGTTTAGTTATATAAGATTTCTGACTTGAGTTATGGGATTATTTAGTAAGATACATCCAATATCAGTAATGGCAATCCCGTACCCATTATGCAGATCCATTCGTGCACCTGAAGCGTATCATTTCCCTTTTCGATCCACAGACAATGATAGCTAAGTTTTAGAGCTGCTAGCAATCCATGACCTACGATACGCCGCTCACATCGTATAATAGTTAGCATCACGGGCTTTCAGGACGTGAGCTCGGTTACGAATCCCGACTAAGGGTCTCTCACATAGAATCCATCAGCGACAGCGTAAAAATTTTTAACCAGTCATATACCAATCACTGACCCATCTAACCAATCAGCGCCAACGGAATCTTTAACGACAACATTGGCGGATTCTATGAGAACAGGCCCTAAGGCATGGACGTTCTTCTTCTGTCCCCTCTTTGGGAGTGACGTTGGTTTACCTATACATTGTGATCATAGAATAAAAACAAAGTTAACATAGTCCAGCGAATGTCGATAAGACAGGACTGTTTTTCTCTCTAGAAAACGACAGAAAAAAAACCATGATATTCTGACTGTAAAAACATCTTATCCTGAAATCGCACGTTCTTATATGTTCCCTAGCAGGGCTGAATGGGTGTGGCTCCAGTTTTATCACTGGCTATTGGGCACCTCAAGGGTCGGAGTCCGACATCTGCCCTGGTGCTACCACAATTTAAACCGAGAAACCCCCATGGCCCTATTCAGAAATAATCAGATAGTATGTACCAGCTAGGTTCATAATTTAAAAGATGCATCCCCAGGTCCCTATTCAGAAATAATCAGATAGTATGTACCAGCTACGTTCATAATTTAAAAGATGCACCCCCAGGTCCCTATTCAGAAATAATCAGATAGTATGTACCAGCTACTTTCATAATTTAAAAGATGCATCCCCAGGTCCCTATTCAGAAATAATCAGATAGTATGTACCAGCTACGTTCATAATTTAAAAGATGCACCACCAGGTCCCTATTCAGAGATAATCAGATGTTATGTACCAGCTACGTTCCTAATTTAAAAGATGCTTTCTGGCATTCATAATCGATGATAGTCCAAGGGTTTTTAGTTGAAATGTGCCAAAGTAAACACTTCATTCTCAGACTGGTTAGCACGTACCCACTATGACCCCTCAATCCCGCGTTAAAACATTCCTTTTCATTTTCTAGACTCCACAATCGATGACTGCAAGGATTTCGAGCCGAGCTAGGTCATCCTCGCCAAGAAAACATTGTACCCCCCAAAAGGCAAAAGCGTCAAAAACAGCAACATTCTATTCTAGTCTGCCCCGCAACAAATATAAATACAAAAGGGGAAAAAAACAAAAATGCCAACCCAGCTAGCTACCCACCTTTAACCAATATTCCGCAAAAGGAAACAATTCTTTCCTCGATCCGCGGCCCGATGTCATTCGCGGCAGGAGACTCACGCGGGGCGAACCAATGCGGCGAGTGCTCGGGACGTTTTAAATTCGGAGAGGAAAGCCCCTCCGTCTGATCGATTTGTCCACTCGCAAAGGTTAAAAAGCGACGCTTGAAGGTTAGTGGGACGGTTCCTCTCTCGCTGCTCACCAAGCACCGCTCTCTCTCTCTCGGTGCTCCCTACCAGATAGGGATGCTTTCGCGGGATGCTGTCCACACTCGTGTGCGTGCGTTCGCGTGTAAGCGCTCGCGTACACACCTTGATAGCCGCAGAAACAGATGGCGACGTCGCTGCTCTCAGAGACTCTGTGGCCTGGTCTCCTTCGAGACTGATACTCAGATAAACCTGTGATTCATATCCGGCATATTTTCTGAAGAATATATATATTTTCGGTTTCGTTATTTTCCCTGGAATCTATTTGATTATGTGCCTTTGAAGAATGTGTTAGTCGTACGTCCCATATGAAAAACATGCACGGATTTGTATGGAAAGTGTCTTGGACCGTGGGTGAAAAAGTAATGTTGGGAGTGCAGGTTGTTCGACGGGGTTGAAGTTGGTGAGTATTTTTTTATTAAATTAAGTGTTTTGAGAGCGATGTTCGTTTATGTTTTAGGCTAAATTTGTTTTGATTTTGCTTGTGATATTTTAGATTTTTAATTTTATTTATTTGTTGGACTTTTTGAAGCTGAGTGTTTTATTTTATTTATCGTTTGGGAATTTTTAGGATTCCTTTTTTTTATTTATTGTTATTTTTTAGGTAAAGTTACAAAAATATTTTGCATGTGGATTTGTAACGGTAAGTTTTCAATTGATCAATTTATCAGTTTTGCATTTTTAGGGTTAAGTTTCTTATTTTATTTATTCATAACTAACGTTTGTTTTATTTTAATTTGTTTATTGTTTATGATCTTTAAGGTTGAGTTTTTCCTATTATTTATTGTCTGAGTATTTTATGTTAAGTTATATTGTTTTATTTATTTTTTTTAATTTTTAGCCTAAGTTTTTATTATATTTACTCTTTGAGAAAATTAAGATTAAAATGATTTTATTTGATGCACTTTTTATAACGAATGAAAATTAAATTACTTAGAAAATTGTACAGTACAAGTAACAGATGATATAAGACTTGGCATAAAATGGATGACTTTTAAATGGATTAGTTTCAGATTTTTTAAAATGTAGACTATGCTTTTTCGAAGCTTAGTTGCTCATGTTGATTTAGTTATAAAATGTTTTGAAATTGTTTCTACTAAAGACGGATGCAGTTTTCAACATACATTCCTGTACTTTTTGATTTCCTCAAAATGTTAAGGAATACATGTCATTATTGTTTATTACAAATTGTTTGTTTTCTATATCATATTGCTCCGGTTTTACATTTTTTATATGCTTATATAAAACTAGGATGTGTGCTTGTAGAATAAACACTTGCATGGCCTTTTGGTGGAATTTAATTTGTTTGGAAAAGTCCTACAGTGTTCGTGTAAGACATTATTAAGAAAGTGGATAATTTTATAACACAATTAAAACGAATAGTTGAACGAAAAGATAATTTTAAATGTTGTTAAGTAATGTTGCGAATTTTCAAGGGAACATATTTCAGTTTTATTTTATGGCTATATTCAGTATTTATTCATATATTGCATAATAGCAAATTTACTACAAACTTTTATTTTTTAAACAAATGTGCTTTTAAAAGTCCATACAATTCGACACAATAGTTGAATTTTATTTATTTCTTTTGAAGACAAATTTATATTATTAGTTGGACAATATTTTGCAACAAGAAACCGACCCACAAAAGTTTAAAAGTTGAGTTAAATAGCTAGTAAAGTGCCCCATAAGTTTTACTATCCGGAAAAAATATTATTATTCTATTCCAAACAGTATTCTTTTCAATAACTGGAGAACTTACGATCAGACACCGGAATTTTTAATTGAATGCTTTATTAAAACTCAATTTTCTCAGTTTCGGTGTAGTGTGTAGTGGTTCCTTGTTGCATAACATTGTCCAGTCAGTCTCTGAAATATTGTGTACACATCTCCAAAAGGAGGTCCTAAAATAAGCAAGTTGTAGTAGTTGTATAACACTGTCCGGCCCACTTCCTTGTTGCATAACACTGTCCAGTCAGTCTCTGAAATATTGTGTACACATCTCCAAAAGGAGGTCCTAAAATAAGCAAGTTGTAGTAGTTGTATAACACTGTCCGGCCCACTTCCTTGTTGCATAACACTGTCCAGTCAGTCTCTGAAATATTGTGTACACATCTCCAAAAGGTGGCCCTAAAACTAGCAAGTTGTTGCAGCGTTTTATTTAAAAAATGAGTGTATGGTAAAATGTAGAGTTTAATTAGGTTTTTATTAAAGTGTCTTGGCGACTTTAAACAGAAAGAGAAAATATTATGAATTTTATGAACGACCCTTTGGGATCATTTAAAACTTCGAACCAAGTTTTTCCACAATAATAATGTTTTTGGTTTCATTATTTTTTAGAACTAAGGAGCTATTGTTATGACTTTGAAGGATTTGTGTTTTTGACTTTTTCAAGTTCGCCAAAATTTTGAATAATTCGTACAGCCGATGCGTAATTTAACAGAGCGAGAAAAAACAGTGAATTTAATCAGTCACACCTTGGTGTGTTTTTAAAATCTCGAAACTGAGATTTGGCCATCTTTTCACTAAATTGTCTGCAAGATCCTTGATTTATAGTAAAAATATTGAACTCTGAAAGGAGTGGTTTCTTTACCTTCAAAGTTATTAACTATTTATAAATCCTGCAGACAATTTTCTTTTACAACCTTCCCTTCGAAAATAGTAAAAAAAAAATCCTTCAGAGAATGCTGTTGGTTCGGTAGATGTCAAAAACTAAAATGCTTTAAAATGAATTTTTAAAGCTGAAATTCATTTTAAAGCATTTAGATCTAAAGCATGCCTTCAATAAAATGAATTGCTTGAAAATGAAATTTTTTAAAATTAAAATTTTGTTCACCAAAACTTAAAATTTACCAACTTCTAAACTTATATACATTATAATAGTCTGTACGTAAAAGCATTTTTAGAAAGAGAACGAAACTTTTCTGCCTTAGTCTCCCTTAAATTACGTCCAAGACTATTCAAATTTTAAAAAAAAGTCAAAAGCCTCCATTTTGTTAAAATCAAGAGCTGGATATCAATCTTTAATACTTTTAGACGAAGAAAAGCCAGGTAACTAATTATTAGCCCCAATACCAAAATTTTATTCTCATCTTAATTGAAGCACTCAGTTAAACTTAATTATTTAATATTTTAACTCTCTTGATGCTATTTTTGAGAGAAATTGTCAAAATTATGATACATATTAAAAAGATTTTCTAAACTGTTGTTCAATACGATTTATCGAGGAATTTATCATTTGCATATTTTTTTTAGGACTGCAAGTCTTTTTATTAACATTAAAATCGTTACTTAATCACCTAATATAATCAAGTAATATAATGAAAATATAACACTGTGAAAGCATTTCACAGACAGATAGACAGATATTAAAGATTAATGATTCTTTTCTTATCTTGCATTCCCTCGTTCTGAAAAAAAAGAAACATTTCATTCAGTTTTATGGTGTGGGGAAAAACTTATTGGAAGAGCAATAGCTTAAAGACAGATAGAATAAGTGAAATTAATTCATGCGTAATATTGCATTTAAGGATGAAAAACATAAAAAAATCTTTGCCTATAGATAAGATATCCTTTTAAAGCAAAAACTATGAAATAAAACTTGCTAAGAGCGATTCACAACTAAGTGAATAAAATATATTCAGGGAAATTCTTATGTAGGATTAAAAATGGTGCTAAGTATTTAATTTTAAAATTTTCT
The DNA here is from genome assembly GCA_907164885.2 of Dolomedes plantarius. Taxonomy (NCBI): domain Eukaryota; kingdom Metazoa; phylum Arthropoda; class Arachnida; order Araneae; family Dolomedidae; genus Dolomedes; species Dolomedes plantarius. The sequence continues at coordinate 12,557,733 of OU015492.1, forward strand.
TGCCTTTTTATATTTTTCCTCTTTAAGATAAGAATTTTCGATTTTATAGTTAACTTTTGTAAACTATATTTCAAAATTATATTCTTATTTAAAAATAAGTTAAACATTATGGGAGTTTATTAAAAAAGAGCACCTATTTATTTCCTCTTCAATATGTATCATAAATCACGAACTGATTTATGCCAGAAAACAAATATACTCTACAAACGTATCTCATATCATATTTTATCTCCCATCTTCCGCCGTGTTAGCACTGGAATAATGCCAGAAAAGATACTTACGAGCTCATTAAGGAAAGCAGTCTTAAGTTTCTATTTAAATGGTATTAAACTCACTATTTTACACAGTAAATTAATTTCGGTTTGCAGAGAAACCGTAAATATTTATTACCAGGGTTTTATTGTTGCTTCATTTTAGGAAAGGAAATGTATTTTAAGGACTCAGATCGAATCCCATATGCCTTCTGATTGATTCTAATCTAATCGTTATTTCAAACACTTTTTTTGCATTCTTTCCTCGAAACGGCTACTTATATTCGCAACCGTGACTGGAAGCCATATACAAGTTTCCCTAAACATACATACATACATACATATATATATATATATATATATATATATATATATATATGAGTGTGTGTGTGTGTGTTTGTGTTTGTTTCCCTTCATTAACTTTATCTTACCGCAATAGAACATTATTTCTGAATTTGACCTAAGTATTCCAAATTAATCCATTAGATTCTCCCTCAAAAAGCCACGCGATCATTCTGGTTATATATGCATTACGTAACCGAAACTTTCTGGAAGCATCATTCGATATGACGAAATCAACACTACATGTGGCGTGATAGTCAGGTGTCACCTTTCAGCCAATTAGAAGTTTTGCCCGCCTGTACCCCTTCACTAACGTCAGCGTTCCTCGGCGTCTTTTTTCAGCTTTGTGTGTTCGTATTCAAACCCAACATGACGTGAGTTTTAGCTCTCCGTCCATATCTTCGCAGCGTTACGTTGCCGGGAATTTTCCCGAAATAAGTGATTTGTAGAAATGTTTGATGTACGGATGTCCAGCGAGAAACTACCTTGTAATAAAAGCCTTTAGAAGTGAATCTGATTACTCCGTCCTTCTGGCAGTGTACTTTTCTCTCCAGCGTGCCTGCATCAATATGCCAGCCATTCGTTTTGCTGAAACAGTCACGACTATTCTTCTCAGTAATTTTTAATCTCCCTACTTGAGGGACCATTGCCTACCCCGGTTCCAAGACTACGGATTAAATCGGAACTTACCCGAGTTACCCCGGATTTATTACAAGTAAAGTCGGCAGGATTCGAATCTGCACAGGAAGATCCCAATGGATTTCCAGTCTATTGGAAACAACTGTGTTTCGCTTTTCCAGAGAGATACTGAGTGACCTTCGATTAGAACGTCAGCGTGAACAGCTCCTTCCCCCATTTCGGTGCCATGTGTGAACTTCCAAGGTTCAGCGGAAAGGATTTGTTACCAAGTGTTGTTTGTGTGCTCGTGAAAACAGTGGTGTCGTCTTGGATCACGTAGTGCTTTTCCTCTCACATCCTGGTTCAAGATGCCTGGGTCTATTAATCGGAAGTGCGTTGTGTTTTTGTAAAAATGTTCCAGATTGTGTCAAAAGATGTCGTGTCGCCGTTGCACAGGGAAATTCGCGCTACAATATTAAGAACCCAGTTGTTGTGATTTATTGTTGTGATCCGAGCCAATCAACAATTGTTTGTGAGAAATGTGCTTCAGTGGAATGGTGTTGAGTGATACAACACAGCGGTGCGCCAATCTTTTCGTGATGTGCGAAAGGGTTGACCCCGACAGGTACGTAAATATGATGGTCAATTGGAAATGAAAGAGGAAAAATAAAATAATATTCATAAAAAATATAAATAAATAGTATTATGTGTTTTAAGGTAAAATTGAACAAAGTAAGTCTAACTTGTTTTCTTTAGATATGGTTCATAATTAGGAAGTTGATTCAGAAAAGATGATGAATAAGAAAGATGTGGAAAAATTAAAACTATGATAATGAATATGTGTTGATATGTTCCACCCATACCTAATTTGCTATTCTAATTTTCTAATTTTCATCTAATTTGCTATTTTGATATATCTTGATAACCTCATTTATTGTGTGTTTTTTAATATTTTCTGTTTATTAGAGATTAAATGCTTTTAATTTTCATATTGTATTCTTGTGGTACATTTATTGGAAAGATGTGAAACTTTAAACGTCAATAAAGACTGAGAATTTTTGCTATACTAGGACTGAGAAGTGGTTAATAACCTCAGATAAGCTTTGTTTGAACTTTTAAACAAATTCTCTCAGGTACCAACAAGTTATTAAGTGTATGTTTAAAATGTTTTTGATATTCTTTATTTTATAATGAATATTTTGATGTTTTGAATTTTGATGGGCCGTAGGTATTTGATGATTGATGATTTTGTATCTGGATTCTCTCAAAATAAACCCAGACCTACCTGCAAGAGAAAAACGAGGCCATCTATTCAAAATAATTCAGGAAAAATAAATTTGAATTCCCTGACATGCGTTAAAGTGATCCTGTGTTTCCTTACTATGACATTTTATATTTTTTACCCTAATTTACCCTAACATGACCAAAATATGCACTCTTCTAAATAAATTTGAATATTGAAAATATTTAAGAACCCGAATTAAGTCAAAATCAGTTTCCCCCAATAACATACCCTCAACCAAATTATAATTTAATTCCCAAATGTTTCTGTTGAACCCAAAACTCAAATTATAATAATTCCAAGAGATTCTGTTAGACCCAGAACTTAAATTATAATAATTCCCTTGTGATTCTGTTAGACCCAGAACACAATTTATGATATAAATCCAAATGAGTCGGTTAGACCCCGAACGCAAAGCCACCTACGACCAACCCAACCCAATGGTAACTCAGTTAGCCTGAATTTAGTGTGTTTTCCCAGGACCTCTGTGGAGCAATTGTCACACCACAGACTGTCAATACTGAAAACCTAGGCTGAGTTCATTGCTACAGTGGTATAAATACATTTTTTCCAAAAATAAAATTATAATGTTGAGTGTTATTGGTTAAACTGAAAATTTTAAGATAACTTTTAAAAGAATTATTTTAAAACCTGTTTTTTCCTAATTGAACAATTTTTCAACTTATTTGAAATGTTTATTGCCTTTTTGCCTTTATTTGGTTTGTTTGCTATGTTGAACTGTATTTTTATTCCCCCTTATTACATTTCATACTCATCATGAAACCTAATGATCCTTCTTCAACAATAATAAAAATTGATAATCCACCTAACAAATTTAAAGTATATCCTGAATAACAACAAACATCATGAGCCAGAGATCCAATTCCTTTTTATTTTATTTTTTTTTTGGTGCCTAACACCCTTGACTCCACTTTTTAGGTTGGTAAACTTTGCGTGTCGTCCAATTAAATTAAATTAAATTAATTGACAAAAAAAAGAAGAAACCTATCTTGTTTAAACTTCCTCTTAGAAACCTATTATAAGTAAAATTTCTGGATCTCATGGGTAAAAAACCCAGATATGACAATTTTGATTCCTTTTTGC